>JARYHS010008074.1:200114526-200655604 GCA_031002005.1 Vandiemenella viatica | reverse complement strand
TAAAGGCATGTGATGTTGTGGAAAATGTACATTAAACGAAGTTATAAGGACGGAATACGCAAATACAAGTACACAAAGAGCAAAGATGGAAATAAAAGACGGAGAACACCGAGATAGGACAAAAAAGGACAAAACAAGAAGGAAGCCGTAAGGCAACAATTGGATAAAGGAACAAGAACTGCCGCGAGGCACTGAAAATAAGATAGGATAGGGAAAATAAACAGTTACCCGTCACTTACCACAGATGAAGGCAGGAGGGCGAAACACGTAAAAACACAAAACAAAGAATTACACATATTTCGACTTTTCAGTCTTACTCGTGTAGGAGGCGACATATGGCAGGGGGAAAGATGTGGTCACATCCGAGCCCGCCACATGAATGAAGCACAGGCGGAAAATGTACATTAAAACGAAGTTATAACACCTCCAACACCTCCAACCTTTTGTGCAGAACCTTCCATCTTACATCAAAGACACACCACATTTTTTGGAACGTCTGTCAAAAGTCCCCAGTCCTCTACCACCGGACTCCCTCCTTGTTTCAATTGACGTAACCTCCTTGTACACCAATATTCCCCACCTTGAAGGCCTCAGTTCCCTTCAGCACTTCTTGGATATGCGCCCTCCAAACAGTCTTCCCAGAACATCCTTTCTCATATCCCTTGCCAACTTTATCCTCTCCAAAAACTATTTCTCCTTCAACTCCCAGATTTACCACCAGATACGCGGCACTGCCATGGGTACCCGCATGGCCCCGTCCTATGCTAACCTTTTCCTGGGCCGTCTGGAAAATATTTTTCTGAAGAATTCCCCCCTCAGTCCCCTCGTGTGGTTCAGATACATAGATGATATATTTATGATCTGGACCCACGGGGAGGACCACCTCCTAGACTTCCTCAACTCACTAAATGATAATCACTCCATCAATTTCACATGGTCATATTCCCACACCTGTATCACCTTCCTTGACGTAGATATCACCCTACGACAGGGGACCCTCCATACCTCAGTACACATTAAACCGACCAATTTACAACAATACCTACACTTTGACAGTTGTCACCCCTTCCACATTAAACGTTCCCTCCCATACAGCCTTGCAATCCGTGGCAGACGCATCTGTTCGGATCATGAATCAATCTCCAGTTACTCCCAAAAACTATCCCAAGCCCTTGTTTCCCGCCAATACCCCCATGATCTGGTGGAAAAACAAATTTCCCGTGCCATCACCCACAATCCTCGTTCTGCACCTCCTAAAGCTGACCGTGGTCCAACACTTGTCACCCAGTTCTTTCCTGGCCTGGAATCTGTCAACCAGATACTCCGCCGTGGGCATGATTTCTTACGTTCCTTCCCTGAAATGCGTCTCCTCCTTCCCAAAATCCTACCCACTGCTCCCCGCACTTGCTTCAGCAGACCGCCCAATCTGTACAACATCTTGGTCCACAAGTATTTACCTGCCGACTCCCCTAGACCTCCACAGGGATCTTTCCCGTGTAACAGACCCCGCTGTAAAACTTGCAGCATGCACCCTGCCACCACTACTTACTCTAATCCTGTCACAGGCGAATCTGTCCCATAATTGGACATGCCACATGTGCTACCACTCACCTTATTTACCAACTCACCTGCATCCACTGCACTGCTCTTACATTGGTCTCACCACTCAACAACTTTCCTACAGAATGAATTGGCCACAGGCAAACAGTTTATACTTCCAACCCAGAACATCCCGTGGCAATTCATGCGAACTTCCATAATTCAAACAACCTCAACACCTGTTTCACAGTCAGAGCTATTAGAGTTTTTCCAAATACCACCACCCCTTCAGAACTCCGCAGATGGGAACTAGCCTATCAACATATCCTTGACACCAGACACACCCCTGGCCTAAACCTACGTTAAACCTGTCACTTGCCATCTCTCATTTCATTTTACAGTCGGTTATTTTATATTATATATTTTTTTTTTTAATATTCTATATAATTTTTTTTTTTCCTTCTTTATTTATTTTATTTTTTTTAATTTTTTGTATATATTTTCAATTATAACTTTTTTAACTTAGCTTACACAGACATACTTATTTGTTTCACTTTTATCGCTGGTCAGGCCTATTCCCCCCCCCCCCCCCTCCCGGCAATTCTTCCACTACCACGCGTTTTTTCCGCCTGTGCTTCATTCATGTGGCGGGCTCGGATGTGACCACATCTTTCCCCCTGCCATATGTCTCGCCTCCTACACGAGTAAGACTGAAAAGTCGAAATATTGTGTAATTCTTTTGTTTTTGTGTTTTTACGTGTTTCGCCCTCCTGCCTTCATCTGTGGTAAGTGACGGGTAACTGTTTATTTTCCCTATCCTATCTTATTTTCAGTGCCTCGCGGCAGTTTCTTTGTTTCCTTTATCCAATTGTTGCCTTACGGCTTCCTTCTTGTTTTGTCCTTTTTTGTTCCTATCTCGGTGTTCTCCGTCTTTTTATTTCCATCTTTGCTCTTTGTGTACTTGTATTTGCGTATTCCGTCCTTATAACTTCGTTTTAATGTACATTTTTCCACAACATTCACATGCCTTTTAAACGTATGCGTATTTCCGTTGTATTAGTAGCTTTTTGTATCACGTTAACTGCTTTTGCTCACGTGTAAAAAAATGTTCGCGTTTTTTTTCGTAATATTTATTTTCTTCCCGCTCTTACGGTTACCGCGTGTGTTTCAATTCTTATTCCGTTTCATTTCCCGGGTATTGTTGCCGGTTGGGCTACTAAACAATACACATATATATATTTTCTTATCCTTATTCTGTGCTTTTCCCGTATTAGTATCAATACTGCCGGCGCCGTTCTAACTAACCTCACTTTTTTTTATTTTTTTTTTTTTTTTTTTTTTTTTTTTTTTTTTTAAATCGGCATTTCAGTAAACACACTTTTTTCACCGTTTTCACTATCTGCCTGCTGAGTTTATTGTCGGTGTAGTGACCAAGCACTACATTTCTTATTTTTACTGGTTTTATAATTTTTCTTATAATAATTTTTTTTTTTTTTTTTTTTTTTTTTTTTTCCGGCGGTTTTTGGCACCGCTTAAATAATAAAATTGATTTTTCTGTTGTGCCTGTGGCCGCTTAAATTGAAATTTCCAAATATTTCTCCCCCCCATTTTTATATTTATTTTTATTTATTTATTTATCACCCTCTTCATTGTGGCTCTCTGACCTACTGACCATTATCTTCCTAACCGGTGGTGTGCTGTTGTTCTTTCCATAAACTTCTCTAAAATCATGTCTCCAATTTACCATTACTTGAAACAATTCCGTTTTCATGCCATCCACCTCACTAGACTCCACTCCCATATACTTTTCCTTCAATCATGCCTCTCTTTCAACATACCCCCCAATGGCCTGACAATAAAACTACCAGTCTCCGGTTGCCACCCACAACTCCACCAAACTCTCCATGCTTTTCGTTTCACACAATCGCTTACTCTCACCCATATTGTTCTCCAGCAATATCTACTAAAAGCCCAGCAACATTCGATTCAACTTTCGTCTTTCCACAAGATTCTTTGTCTAATGCATCCCTCCCCAACTCAACATCTTAAACAAATTATCACAGAGTGCAGACAGTTGCAACAGAAATGTGCACAAAAACATCTGCTAAAGCTATCAAATCTATTGAAAAGCTACCTTGTTTTAGGCCTGTCTCTTCCTTACCAACATCCTTCACATAGGCAGCACACACCACCTCCTCCCCTGGTTGCCAAAGTCCCATGTCTTGCCCACATTTTTAATATGCCACACCCACCTCCATTACCACCCATCCCTCGTGCCACTGCCCGACCTGTAGACACACCACAACGGTCAGTGGTCAACCTCTCGTCCACGTCCTTGTCTGAACCACAACTCTCTATCCTCTCCAAGGGACTTTCCTTCTCGCCTATTCCTAAGTTCGACCATGCTGCTCTGGTCCGGGACTCGCTTGCTTTCTGCCGCACACTTCGCTGGCGGTATCACTTTGCTACCACAACGGAGAGTGACAGCCGCCGAGGTGAGATTGAGTCCAGCTTAGAGCAGTTCAAACCACCATCCCAACTTGACCCTCCTCCACTTCCCCAAAATCATCCCCTCCTCCTGTTCCAAGACTTCCTCACATCGACCTTATCCTCAAAATCTTTCCTCAACTCTATTCCCAACTTCAATAACCTCAACCCTACTGAAATCCGGGCCATGAGAGAACTGTCCAATAACAAAAATATCATTATCCTTCCAGCAGACAAGGGCTCCACCACCGTGGTCATGGACCGCAGTGACTACGATGCGGAGGCCCTTAAACAGCTCTCTGATTCCAACACCTATCGTCCACATGCCACAGATCCCACCTCTTCCATCTGCCTCGAAATTCGCTCCTTCCTGGACCTCCTAGGCCCCTTACAAGGTCTTTCTTCACAATCCTTATCCCTTCTCACCCCTCAAAATCCCCGCACACCTACTTTGTACCTTCTCCCCAAGATACACAAGGCTGGCAATCCGGGACGACCTATAGTTGCGGCCTATGGTTCCCCCACTGAACGAATTTCAGCCTTGGTGGATCAACACCTCCAACCTTTTGTGCAGAACCTTCCATCTTACATCAAAGACACACCACATTTTTTGGAACGTCTGTCAAAAGTCCCCAGTCCTCTACCACCGGACTCCCTCCTTGTTTCAATTGACGTAACCTCCTTGTACACCAATATTCCCCACCTTGAAGGCCTCAGTTCCCTTCAGCACTTCTTGGATATGCGCCCTCCAAACAGTCTTCCCAGAACATCCTTTCTCATATCCCTTGCCAACTTTATCCTCTCCAAAAACTATTTCTCCTTCAACTCCCAGATTTACCACCAGATACGCGGCACTGCCATGGGTACCCGCATGGCCCCGTCCTATGCTAACCTTTTCCTGGGCCGTCTGGAAAATATTTTTCTGAAGAATTCCCCCCTCAGTCCCCTCGTGTGGTTCAGATACATAGATGATATATTTATGATCTGGACCCACGGGGAGGACCACCTCCTAGACTTCCTCAACTCACTAAATGATAATCACTCCATCAATTTCACATGGTCATATTCCCACACCTGTATCACCTTCCTTGACGTAGATATCACCCTACGACAGGGGACCCTCCATACCTCAGTACACATTAAACCGACCAATTTACAACAATACCTACACTTTGACAGTTGTCACCCCTTCCACATTAAACGTTCCCTCCCATACAGCCTTGCAATCCGTGGCAGACGCATCTGTTCGGATCATGAATCAATCTCCAGTTACTCCCAAAAACTATCCCAAGCCCTTGTTTCCCGCCAATACCCCCATGATCTGGTGGAAAAACAAATTTCCCGTGCCATCACCCACAATCCTCGTTCTGCACCTCCTAAAGCTGACCGTGGTCCAACACTTGTCACCCAGTTCTTTCCTGGCCTGGAATCTGTCAACCAGATACTCCGCCGTGGGCATGATTTCTTACGTTCCTTCCCTGAAATGCGTCTCCTCCTTCCCAAAATCCTACCCACTGCTCCCCGCACTTGCTTCAGCAGACCGCCCAATCTGTACAACATCTTGGTCCACAAGTATTTACCTGCCGACTCCCCTAGACCTCCACAGGGATCTTTCCCGTGTAACAGACCCCGCTGTAAAACTTGCAGCATGCACCCTGCCACCACTACTTACTCTAATCCTGTCACAGGCGAATCTTTCCCAATAATTGGACATGCCACATGTGCTACCACTCACCTTATTTACCAACTCACCTGCATCCACTGCACTGCCTCTTACATTGGTCTCACCACTCAACAACTTTCCTACAGAATGAATGGCCACAGGCAAACAGTTTATACTTCCAACCCAGAACATCCCGTGGCAATTCATGCGAACTTCCATAATTCAAACAACCTCAACACCTGTTTCACAGTCAGAGCTATTAGAGTTTTTCCAAATACCACCACCCCTTCAGAACTCCGCAGATGGGAACTAGCCTATCAACATATCCTTGACACCAGACACACCCCTGGCCTAAACCTACGTTAAACCTGTCACTTGCCATCTCTCATTTCATTTTACAGTCGGTTATTTTTATATTATATTTTTTTTTTTTTTTTAATATTCTATATAATTTTTTTTTTCCTTCTTTATTTATTTATTTTTTTTAAATTAATTTTTTGTATATATTTTCAATTATAACTTTTTTAACTTAGCTACACAGACATACTTATTTGTTTCACTTTTATCGCTGGTCAGGCCTATTCCCCCCCCCCCCCCCCTCCCGGCAATTCTTCCACTACCACGCGTTTTCCGCCTGTGCTTCATTCATGTGGCGGGCTCGGATGTGACCACATCTTTCCCCCTGCCATATGTCTCGCCTCCTACACGAGTAAGACTAGTCGAAATATTGTGTAATTCTTTTGTTTTTGTGTTTTTACGTGTTTCGCCCTCCTGCCTTCATCTGTGGTAAGTGACGGGTAACTGTTTATTTTCCCTATCCTATCTTATTTTCAGTGCCTCGCGGCAGTTTCTTTGTTTCCTTTATCTAATTGGATTATTTGAAATAGATTGGCCAATGATTATTTCTATTTGTGGTAGAGGATGTCACTGTAAATTAATTTTATTTTGGAGAGTATCAGCGAGGTATACAGAAATTGCAACCAGGAAAATGTTTTCATCAAAATAAATAATAATAAAATAATCATCTTTCTTGATTATTGACTCCTTTTTATATTCTTGTGTGTTTTAATTCATGTGCATAATGCTCCATTTTATTTTTTGCATATGTACTCTTGCCTGTGATTCTCCTGTCTTTTTTTTCTGGAAACTTATTGACTACTCATACTTTTTCTACATTGGCACGCATTTCGTTCTTTGGAATATTTTTATCTAAACTCAAAACACATCCAATCTTTACAGTGTTATGTACGTTGTGAAACAAAATAGATGTTGTTGCAGTTTGTTAAGAAACCCACATGGTTGATATGCAGGGGTTGGACAAAATAATATGAACAACTGACATTTGCATACTATTGATTTATTAGTATGGTGTTGGGCCACCTTTTTCTTGTAGACCAGCTGCAATTCTTTGTGGACTAGATTCATAGAGTATCTGAATAGTTTACAATGGAATTTTGTCCCATTCTTGTTCCAAAGCATCAGCCAATTGCTTCAATGATGTTGGAGGTGGGAATCTGCTCCGTATGCTCTTCTCTACAACTCGTCACAATGGTTCAATTATGTTGAGGTCTGGTGATTATGCTGGCCAGTGAAGATGTTTGATGACATTCTGATACTCCTTGAACTAGGACAGAACTTTTTGGCTGTGTGTATGGGCGAATTATGATCTTGGAAGATGGCAGTGTTTGGCAGTAGTATTCTAGTCATAGTAAGAACTTCATCAATCAAGATGTCTAGATATTCATTTGTAGTCATCCGGCCAGTGATTTGAATGAGAGGACCTGCTGAATACCACGATATAGCCACCCAAATCATAATGGAACCTCCCCCATGCTTGACTATAAGACTCAGGCAGACCACATCGTAGACTTCTTTTGGGGTTCTCCATACTTAAGCCCAGCCATGGAAACAATGGAAACAATGTGAACAATGATTCATTGGACCATACCACATTCTTCCTGTCATCAATTGTCCAGTTTTTATGGTCATGGTTTCACAGCTTAGCGTTGGTTACCGTTATAAGAGGTTTTGCAATTGCAGCCCTTCCAATAATGTTAGCTTTGTGGAGTTCCCACCATACTGTTTTTGTCGATACAGTATTACTCAGGTGTGTGTTGAGTTCTGCTGTCACTTTTGCCATGGTAGTTTTGTGTTGTCTGGCCAAAATCATTTTTAATGTTCATCGGTCTCTGTTAGATAACTTTGGTTTTCATCCACTATTCCTCTTCGCCGATGATGTTTTACCATGTTTTGTGTGGATACTGTCACTCATGAGAGGTTAAAAAGTTCAGCTGTTTTCATCACAGGCACTCTGGCTAACCGAGCTCCAATGATTTGCCCTCTTTCGAAGTCTGAGAGATCACTTATTTCATTGATCGCTTGTTATAACCATCGCAGAACAAAGCGAATAATATACTGACATGTAACCTACAAGACCTGCCACATCAACTATGCCGTACATGCACGTTGCAGTATTCACACGGAAGTAGTGGTGGCAACATGCAACAACCTGTACTCTATCGCATGGTGTTCATATTATTTTTTCCAACCTCTTAAAGGGTATAGCCATGTAGTCTCCAACTGTAGATATTTTTCTTTGAAGAATGCACTTGTATTTTCTCCTTTATGTCAAACCAAATAGTGATCTATTACATTTCATCTTAACTTCTTTTATTGCTCTTTTGCCACTGTTGTATCAATGATGTACATTTAACTTATTAATGCTTCATGCTTGTCAGCATCTGCTCATATATCTCTTACCTATTGTTTATGTAATTACCAAGATGTTCTTTAACAAGCTAATATCTTTCATCAGCTGTTTTTGTTACTTGTTTACTTAAATTTCTCCAGATACTTCTGCTGTCCTCCCTGCCAGTTATAATCATAAGGCACTTATTTTACACAACACTTGAGTCGTCTTTCTATCCAAATCATATTGAATAGATATTTAATAATGATGACATTAGCCAGTTATTATTGTAATCTAACTTTTCTTTTGAATGCTAAAATTAATTTCTCAACATTTATCACTCACTGTAAATATTGTTACTGGAAATCAGTAACAAATATGATATTTTTTATATATAATTTAATTATTATTTTTTGTAGGTTTCTTGAGTTTAGAAGATGAGACAACGCCAGGAAACTATGGCCTTAAAGATCAAGTAGCAGCTTTACGTTGGGTCCAGAGAAACATTAAACAGTTTGGAGGTGATCCAGACAATATAACTATTTTTGGTGAAAGTGCTGGAGGTGCTTCTGTACAGTATCATATGTTGTCTCCTATGTCAGCAGGTACAACACTAGTTTCATTTAATACTTAATTTGAATTATTTGGTATAATTTTTACTAAAATTGTGTTTTGGAAACTGGCTGTACCATGATTTTGAACCATATATTTAATTTAAAATCATTAAGTGTGTTATTAAAAAGTAAAAAATAAATTTCCATTCCTAAAATTTAATGGAGAACTAGAAGACATATAAATTATAATGCAAATAAAGATTGATAATTGTGGGACACTGAAACAAACTGACATTACATTATATTAACACACAGTAAAATTACAACACTTTTTAAACCTTAGGTTTATTGGGTACTAGGTATGATTTTCAAGTGATTTGGCGACTTGGCACCACATAGTTTGGCATTATACATCTGAAAAGTGCATGTTTCTCTCCCATAACTAATCTTAAAGCTCACTTACTCTGAAAATGAAGTGCCAATGTGCTTGCTTCTTGTCAAACTTAGAGCATCAGCATTGTCATGTTACTGGCATGGAAACCAGGAAAATTTGAAAACAAAGAGTATTATTATTCATTGCTTCATTAAGTTTGGTTCCAACTTCTGGAAAGTGGTACTTACTGATGATGTATTATATGTTGTTGTAGGTAGGACTTTTTTTTTGTTATCTGACTGTATACCCTATGACAGAAGTCAGGGAACAAAACAATTATAGAAAACTTGAATCTTACAATTTCTTAACTGCTTGTGCCATATTTATAGTGAATGCTTCCTCTCTTGTCCAGTAGCATAGTTAGGTCAACAAAGGCCCCGGTGCAAAAAAATTATTTTGGGCCCTCAGGTCAGATGGGCGACCTTGATCCCTGAGCTCTGAGGGCCTCTTAGTGAGGGGGTTTCCTGTGTCTCAGGGGCCCCCCTTAGACGACGGTAGACCTAAAAAAAATGAATAAAAGGTCGCCAGTTTGCCGTGAAGGCCTGTGGGCCCTCAGAACTGCGCTTTGGGGTCACCAGAGTTTCACTTGGGGCCCCCTGAGCATAGGGGCCCCAGTGCACTGCACCGCCTAGCCTCATAGTAGCTACGCCCCTGCTCTTATCTATTGCAAGATAGTCTTCAGGAGGCCAACACACACCCATTAGTCATGTGCATTGTTTAAATTCTCTTTATAAGTGGTCAAATCAGAAGACATGATTGCATATCAAAATATTTCAGATTAGTTTGAATGATATAGAGCCAATAGTTTTCAGTTCTACCTCTTTTATTGTGAATAACTCAAATGTATTAAATGAATTAAGATAGAGTAAGAATTTTTCCCCATAAATCATTTAAATGCTCATAGTTGCTATCATTAGACAGTAAATGTTCCAGAAGTGTATTTCATCATAATTCAACATTTCCAGCCACAGGCCAGGTCTACATGGTGCAAAAGCCTTTCCATTTTCATCTCCCCTTCCACTAGTTCTCCATCACAACCCCAGCACATTCTTCTTTGCTGCACACTCTCTTCGATTCCTCTCAGCCATCATCTATTGCATGGTATTTCCCTGAGACTTTTTCCATATATCTTTGTTTATGTATCTTTCTTGGTGTTCTGTGCTCTCCCATTCTCTAGCCATTTCTATACTATTTGAGTCTTCTTTACTAAATATGAATTGACAAATCTTTCTTCTTTGGAAATAAAATTTCTATTTAATTAGATATATAGGAGAGAGATAATTAATTACATGGGAGAGGAAGGATGTCTGTAATTCATCTCTACCATAACTAAGAGCATGATGGTATAGAATAATGTATTAAAAAGACATGAAGTGTAAAAATTTTGGACAAGGCCATTGTCAGTAAGAAGTGTTCTTATATGGTTATAGCGTTTTTCATATTATAATTTTCTGAATTTTTCTCTTTTTACTTTGTTGATGAATATAAATTAGTAATAATTTCAAGATTCTGCATAAAAAAAACATTTTATTTATATTTTTTTTTGCTTCCATTGTTATTTTTCTTTCAGGTTTATTTCACAAAGCAATTGCCCAGAGTGGATCAGTTATGAACCCTTGGGCAAGTGCAGAAAGCCTAAGGAAGAGATCTTTTGAGCTAGGAGCTGTGCTAGGCTGCAAAACTAACAACCCACAACTACTGCTTGATTTTCTTAGATCTTGCACCCCAAAACAAATAGTTGAAGCCACAGCCCAGATTGTTACTGAAAATGTAAGCTTTCATGGGCTACAGACTTGAAGTTAATCAGATGTTCATAAATCTTTCAAAAGCTTTGAATTTATTTCAGGACAGACGGAGATCAAATACTGTATTATTTCTGCCAATTCCAGAAATATCAAATGGCACTCAAGAAGTATTTCTACCAGGTCACCCAGAAGAATTATTTAAAGCTGGCAAATTTCATAAAGTACCTTATCTAACTGGTATTACATCTCATGAAGGAATTCTTGAAATAAGAGGTGTGTTTTTTGAATTATGTGTGTCATTATTTACCGTACAAAAAACTGTTAATTTTATTTAAAACAGATTTATTTCAGATATACTAAGAAATCCTAAAATATTGAAAACTATAAATGAAGATTTTCAAAGATTTTTACCAGACAAATTGGAAAGGAATGGAAAGAGTGCTAAACTGCAAGAATTTTGTAATATGATTAGAAATTTTTACTTTAATGGCAAAGAACTGTCAACCGATAATTTAGTAGATTTTATAAATGTAAGTTACTTGTTTGTTTCTTTCTTTCTTTAATCATTTCAGTTGATACCTTTTTTGCTCATTAAGTCTTTTTTATAGCTCCAGACAGATGTGCAGTTTGCATATGGAGTACATTGCACTGTAGAGAATTTTGTGAGGCACTGCAGTAGCCCACTTTATTACTACTGCTTCTGCTTTGATAGCATTCTTGGATTATTTAAACGCTTTTGGGGAGCATCACACTTGCCTGGTAAATCTTTACATATCAGAAATAATAAAAAAATTTTAGAACTTTTGTTAGAATATCCTTTCATATATTAACTGTTTGCTAACTGCAGGAGCAGCACACATTGATGACATAGGATATTTGTTTTATATATCCATTGTTGATCTCACTGTAGATCAAGATTCACCAGAAATGAAAACCATTAGGAGAATGGTAAAAATGTGGACCAATTTTGCGAAGACTGGGTAAGTGTAGAGTTGCTGTAAGCCTACCTAAAAGATGAAACATACTATTTTTACTGTACATGTGTCAGGAAAAAAGATGATTAGTGAACATTAAGATAAATAAGCAAAGAGGGAGGAAAAAAATCACTACAGATGATGCGTGGATGGCTTGGAACGCTTGATGTAATTTTCAGGTATAAACCTTTCTGTAAGAGAAGAAAATGGAATTAACTGTAAATTGATATGATATAGAAGTTCTGGAACACTAACATAATTACTGCCTTCTTTGGGTGAAATTGTTCCAGTAATTGTTTTACTCTAGTCAACCTTATGTACTTGCATGTTTAACTTAAGGCATTGCTTGTTTTAAGCACAATACATTTAGAAGAAACATATTGTTATATTAAAACTGATTATTCCAGTTTCTTAGCATTGCCATGGTCTAGTGCAAGTGATCATAAAGTTAAGAAATTCAAAGTGAAATAACTTCATCCTGTGTAGATAATAAGCTACATCGTCTGTTTTCTCCAACCCATAGTGGGCTTTAATTTTATCAGTGTTCTGGAACTTCTGTTTCGTTGTCTTTATCATTATGCTAGAGACCAACTTGAATTTTTATTCTTTATTGGAAATTTCAGACTTGAATTAATATGCTTCCTTTTCACTTTACTACATTAAAATTGTCTGAAGAATTAGTTTCAAGATACATTTTATTACATCCATTTTTTCCCTACCTAGTTAGTTAGCTATGAGTCATACATTCGGGAGTATGCAGACTGAAACCCCCATCTGGTCATCCAGTTTTTCATGGTTTTCTGAAATCACTCCAGTTGAATACCAGGAAGGTCCCTTAAAAAGAAAGGCCATAGCTGAATTCCTTACTTTTCATTGCCTTTAATGCTTTCTGACCTCTGATGACCTCAATATTGATAAGGAGAAGAACCAAAAAGAAAATTATAACATCCCTGATCCTTCTTCCCAGAATGATAAATAATAAAATAAATCAAACAGTTGACTGTATATATACTGGAATATTGCACATGATGGTCTAGTGTCCAAAATAGTTAAGCTCAGCAGCATTGTTTCAGTTTTCAGAAACAACTCACAATTATTCTAAATAATCTGAATGCATCTTTGGAGCTTAGAAATCTTTTGGTTTTCTTTATTGAGTGCCTGATCAGCTTATGTAGGATTTGGTTATGAATTGAGTAGGAGCTAAAATTACCCAGCATAAGACACTGGGGTGTGGGAACTCAACCCCGACACAACACATCCCATATGGCTGATAGGGGAAGTTCCTGTAACTATACAGGACAGGTGTGAATACGGCATTACCAAATAAGCACCCGCAAATCAGCTAAGATCAAGGGGCAAATGGTCAACAGCCTCAAAGGCGGAAGAGGAATTGTAAGCTACCTTACTCTCTATTTTAGATATTCAGTTAAAATCCGGCAAAGTTTGAGGTTAACATCAGTACACAATACCATAGTTGAAACCGAAATAACAACACTTTAAGTTCAGAAAAGTAAATAAACAACACATAACAACCATAAATAAGAAGTTTCTAGTAAAATATAAACCATAAACTTACCTAAATGAGTGTAATCCATAATAATCCTGAAGCAAAATACACAGGTTTATTTACACAACCACAACGCTAATATTTCGCTAAATTAAACACTATAAAGCACTTTGATAGTTAGAATTTCACCGTTTTATATTAAATTCATTAATAACTCGCAATTACAGACCAATTTAAAGCAGTAAATATGATTTTAAAGCATCTCCACATGGGATTTAGTTTAATATTTAATTCCACCACATCTAAATAGTTTCAGAGCTCTAAAAGTAGACTTAATCAAGTAAAATAACCAGCCAGTCAATATTCTTTAAGTTTCCGATAACCACCAACTAATAAAAAGAAGTTATAAGTAAATAAAAGTCCACTTGCTGATGGCGTCGAGCAACGAACTTTTAAAATTTGATTTCTCGCTGACTAACATATTTCACGGACTAAAAACTTTTCTAAAGTACTTAAATTAAATAAAGGTTCGATTTAAAATTAGTTTCAGGCCACAATAGACTTTAAATAAAAAGTGAAGTTTCGGTTGCACAATCTACGAAAACAGTAAAACTTAGAAATTCTATAACTTCTGATAGCCTTAACCGATTTAAAAGATTTTTACACCACTGGACTCAGTAAAGGCTGGGGAACACTTTGGAAATAATATTAACTTGAGATTTTAAATATTTGCGGGGTCACAATTTCATGTGACATATGATGATGTATCGCAATACTCGAAACAAATGTGCTTTTAAATTAACCAACTTTGATAATTCATTTTCACTGTTCTGGAAGCTCTAAAAACAAAACCAAGCTCACCACTACACTTGTCTTATTACGCTCTTCATCTTGTAATTTTCTGGTAGCACTCAGTTAACAGATTATTTTTCCAGATAGACTATTGTCTAGGTCAGTAGGTCATTTTGATAAAAGTCAGCCATGACAGCATGGGAGATCAGTCCAACAGATCGGTTCGACGAGACCATACGTATCTGATGTGTTCTTAAGTTTGAGAAACCCGGGGTCGCAGTGGCTTATGGGTAGGGCGGACCATAACAGTATGGCGGACCGGCGCCATTTCTAAAAGGGCATGGCCAAACCAGGACTCTAAAACATTACGACAGGTGTTCATCTTAACCTTCAATTTCATTCGGGGTGGTGCGGTCTGTTCTGTTTCATGACTTGTGATCTTCGGCAAATGATTTTCTCCGATTGCCATTGCTAACTGTGACTTTTGTAACTTCTGTGGAAATTTTTAAGAATATATACTTCAGTTCAATTCAATTCAGTTATCTTGATGCATACTTTCATTTCTACTTTAGTACCTTTCTTACAGGAGGTTAATCTGTAAGTGGTGACCGCATTAATTATTACAGTTAGCATTCTACAAGGTTTTACACGGTTATAGAACTTTTTCCGAACTTTGTCAACTTTTTGGATGACTTCAAGCTTAGGTGGACAAGCCAATACCAACCCCATATCGAGCTTCAACCCTAACAGAATCTCATTTCTCAGTGACTGAGAGGTCAGAAGAACCTAGTGGAGTCATTAAAAAAACAAAAAACAAAAAAAAAAATTTATTTTGGACTAACAATCTGTTTGTACTTTGGAATCTGATTCTTGCTCTTAAAACATACAATTTCAATTGCAAAATGGAAAAACCGCTGCAAAAAAGCACTATACCAGATGGTAACTCTGAAGAGGAATCCACCATTGTATTATCCAATGCATTAGGACCTAGAGTTCTGGAGAGTCCCCAACATCTGCAATAAGGGTGAGTCGGAGCATCCTTGGAATAACTCCAAACTTAAATTTATCAGATTTTTTTTTCAGGTACTCTGAATGTAAATTCCTTGCTGAAGATTGACAAACAAAAATAATTAGAACCACTTTTAGAAAAAAAAAAATTAAGTTAAAATCTTAGAGGAACAAGAAACCAGGTTTTTGGATGAGAATGTCACTGAAACTAAAGATTATAGAATCTTTAAGGGTAAATCTGCAATTAAAATTATGAAGCGAATGCCTTTGCTTGTTACAGCTTTTTATGTTCGCAAAAGATCAATAGGAAATGTAATAGAATTCAAATCGATATCAGAAATAATATCTATGTAAGAATTAAATGCAAAAATAAAAACATAATTTCATTAATTCTCATACACCAAGAAATGAGAAAGTAAAAAGAATCCAAATAAAGTAAAATAATTATGGGTTCTTTTGGATGACGAAATATCTAAAATTCTAAAATCACTGTAGTGATGTTACTAGGAGATATCAGTGCTAAAATAGGTAGGAAAAGAATGCATGTGCAATAGTACAAGAATATCCACCACACAAAAGAATTAATAAAAATTGAATGAAATTAATTAATATGCAAAATCTTTCAACTGAAGCTGGTGTTGACTATCTTCAAGAAACCCCAAGATAATCTAAAACATGGAAATCTCCAAATTTGATGCTAGGTGAATTTCAACTGGATCAGGTAGCCATCTCCCAGCGAAATATGAAAGAAAACATGTATGTCAAGGAATTAAGAAGCAAGTAATTTGAGTCTGATCACTATTTGTCTAAAATTAAACTAAAATTTTTTTCCTCCAGAAATAGCAGGAAGAAGAAAAGAGTAAAGAAATGTAATACTGTCAGGCTACAAATTACACAAGAAGCATTAGAAATTTTTTGGGAAGGTATAAAAGTGTCTCAGTATGGTAAGAGGGAGGATTTGTTTAAAGAAATAACCAATGCAGCTCAGAACCATTTGGATTAACCAAATATTAAAGGAAACCTTAGGGGAATGGAATTTGTGAAGCAGTGTTAACAGAAAGAACAAAACAATGGAAAAAGTGGAAATGCTTGGGAAAAATTTGCCATTGTGAACAATTCAAACAGCAAAGAAAATAAACCACTGGAATAATAAGGGCAGTTAAAATATCATTCAAAAAATCACAACTTATTGAATTGCATGATTATTTTGTTAAAAATAACTCCCAGAAAGTTTATCAGACCATTAATAGTAGATTAAAGGGATATGAAGCCCCCCACTATATGGTGGTTCAAAAGACTAAAATGATGGAATGGGCCTAAACAATACTGAGAACTGCAAAATACTTGTAAAGCACTTTCATAAACTTCTAAACTGCCCTGAACCAACCCATAAATTTGATTTTTCAGGAATTAATGAAAATGTAGATGAAGATACACCACTCACTGTTGAAGAAATTAAGAAAGTAATTAACAGACAAAAAATAATAAAAATAGTGGAGAAGACTGCATATCAGCTGACATTTTAAAATGGTCCCAATCTAAAATCATTTAACAGTTACAGTTAATTTTTGAAGGTATTTAGAGAAAAGAGAAGATTCCAGATAAATGGAAAGTGAAATCCATTGCATAAAAAAGGTGACAAACAAAATGTTGATAACTATAGAGGAGTATCCCTATTGCAAGTTGCTTATAAAGTATTCTCCAAACTCCTGTTGAACAAGAGTAGAGACAACTCTTGACAAGCAATTGGGCGATTATCAGAGTGGATTTCGAAAAGGTAGATCTTGCTCAGAACAAATATTCAATCTAAAATCCATAATTCGTCATTGAATATTAAACTCCAAGGATATAACAGTAATATTTAAAGATTTTGAAAAGGCTTTTGACTCTATTGACAGTGAAACTTAGAATAAAAAAAAATTGTGAATTTGAAGTACAATCTAAATTGGAAAACTTAATACTTGAAACTCTTACAAACACAGTCAATAACAAAACCTGTGAAGATAAATACAGGTGTGCAAAAAGATGATGGTCTGTCTTCCATTATGTTCAACTGTGTCTTAGAGAAAATTGTAAGAATTTGGAATAATAAATTGAAGGAACACAAATTTCATCAATAATTTTTGGAGGAAAAAACAAAGGCGTTGAAATTAATTGGCTGGCCTTTGCTGACAATTTTGCTATACGTTCAGAGAACATTACAAATGCGAAAACACAGATCAGTTTCTTGGAAGCAATTGCCAACAAAACAGGTTTGAGAATTTTGGTAAAAAAAAAACTAAATTTATTATAAACATTAAAAATGCTCCAAAATGTTTCAATTGGATGAACAGAGGAAGTAAAATTTAAATATCTGGGTAAAATAATTCAAGAAAATGGATTAAATAATATGCCATAGAAGAAAGGATACTCAGCGTGGAAAGAGTGTATGTTATCACAAAAAAAAGTAAGAAAAAGTGCTTGTCTAAAAATCTTAGAATATGGCACTGCAACTCAGTCATCAAACTAGAACGTCTTTATGCTAGTGATTGCCTAGAATTGAACTATAGATTGGATAAACTGGAATTACTAGAAAGAAGAATCACAATAAATATCTTTGATCCAGTCACAACATCAAAACTATGGAAATTAAGAAGTAATAAGGAAATATACCAGAATATATAAAATATAACAGACTCAATAAGAAAAAGAAGATTGTTGTTTTTTGGACATATCTACAGAATGCATGATAACAGACTAACGAAAAATATATTCGATTATCTTTGGTGGGAAAAAATCAACAACCAGCTGGCTTTAAGAAGTTAAGAAAGATTTGGAAAGAAATAAGATAGGGGAGGAGAAATTATGGAAAGAGATATCTTTAGAAAGAAGGTGTTAAGCTTGCAAGGATACCAAGGCAGAAGAGGAAAGAAATCTGATCCAAAATGGTCTAAGGAGAGAAGGAAGAATCATAGTAAAATGATGAAGGAATATTGGATTGAAAGGAAGAAAAAACAACAACAAAGTATGAAGAATCGAGAATGGAACATGGTCCCAGAATGCTTTATCAGAAAAAAGAATTAAAAACCAATGATATTTCGATAGTTTGACATTTTTGTTCAGTTTTTCTTTCAAATGTTGGATAAACACTTGCAATTATATTTAATTGAAGGTTAAGTTATTACTCTGCATATTCCATACAGATCACTTGAAATGCCTCCTTGGATGAAGTCATATATATTTAGTAGAGACCAGATTGTATGCAACATAAAAAGATAGAAATATGCATGAAAATATACTTGACAAATGTTCAAAATTTGCATGAAAAGTGTCAAAATGTGCAACACAAAATAATAAAAAATAGTAATTCATAGTTTATTAATTCAAAATCAGTATACAATTAGTAAGTAGTTGAATTACATATTTATAAATTTGATAATTAACATTTATTTAACAGTATATAACTTTTGTAATTGTAAACAGTTAGGTACTTTTCCAAATGTTCAATAGTAAAATGGTGTCTTCAATCACTCAAAATATTTTTATAAAAGGAAAAGGACCTTTCAACTGATGTAACTGGACAGTATTTGAATTTGCTTGCTATGTTAGCACTTAATGTTTCTGGCAAAAGTTCACTTGTTCCATTAATAAAACTATCAATTTGACACAAGGATCCAAAGCCTGGGTTATTGTTCAAAATGTTTTTAAATTTTTCTTGGGAATGCCTCTGACAATGAGGAGTTCGTTTTGCAGATTATATTCATTAACTGATTAGATTCAGATGATGCCAAATATCAAGTTTGAAGGTTTTTAATACTCGCAGGTACTCCGTGATCAAAAAACATCACATGAATCAAATGGGGTCAAAATACATGGAGGGTTTTTGCTGCCTTGATCATATAGGGAACAGCATGTGAGAGAAATATAAACACTTTTTCATATGCAGAAAATTTAGGAAATATTTTTTTTCATGCTCTCATTCACAAATTTGACAATCGTAGAATGATTTGCCTTTTCAAGTTCTTTGCAGGCAATCAAAAAGGAAGAAGAAGGCTCTTGTTTTAATTCATTGACAATTAAATTTGCCATGTAAAGACCACAACTGTTGGTAGTTTCGTCAGCTGAAATTCAGATAATGCTATCCTTGAGCTCATTGCATATTTCCTCCAGAACATGTAGGTAAATTGTTGGCCTGCAATTTTTGCACAATGTGTCTGGTATATTTTGATTCAAGCAATGTTTTTGCAGAAAATCTTTGAAGGCAGGATTTGAAGAGGAATATTACTTGCATGCTTTACATACATTCATGTAAAAGTTTGCAGCTGCCACTACTTGCCACTGTTGAAAGTGAACCTTTTTTTGCAGTCCTGCAATGTTAAGATTTGTCTTGACATGCTGGTGTGTTTGAAACTATTTTGTGCCAGAAATGTTTTTCTCGCAAACTCAGCAATATAAAACATTTTTGTTGTATGTAAATGTTCCAAGATAGTCAGCTATCCACAAAAATACACTTTTTTTCAGGAGGCTTGTTATATATTAAATTTTGTACAAATAAATAAAAAACTAAACTGATGCAATGAGCGCATGAACAATAACATTCTTAATTTAACTGTCTAGTTGGAAGAGTACTGCATGATGCAGGACGGTATCATCCTTCTTTGTCTCAGGCGAGTCGACTTAACTGCACAGAGCCTGCACAGAGCCTGCACAGTTACCACATCGACAGTTTTTCTATCATTTATGTTTGTTCGATTGTATTTAGTTCAAATGACACCACATCACCGTCTGACGCTTGGCCAGCACGTACAGCGATTAGTTTGGCTTCAAAACAATAAACAAACAGTCGCTCAGAGTCGTGCGGCAAGTAGGTTTGGCAACTACAACATGAGGATTCTTTTATTAACTAGGTACCCTTCTGGGAAATATTGTAAATGCAGTGAACATATGTAACATCACTATATTTTAGGTAAAATATGCAATAATCAGTTAGAAGGCGGTAAATAAGCAAATTTATATGAAAACATGCAAATTCATATAATCTGGTCACTAGTAATTAACCAATAACCTAACTCATCAACCTTAGTCTATTAGTAATAACAAAAAAATTAAGGTCAGAATTTCTCTATCTCTTCATTTCACATATGTGCAATTAAATTTATTTATTTTTGGTTATAGATAATGAGCACAAGTGTACACCATCAAGAGCGTGAACAAATATTAACCTTCTACCGTTATAGAAACATATTTCTCACTTGTAACAAACGGGAAAATACGAAGCCATCGAGATGGTGGACAAATATTTACCTTCTAACATTATATAAGAAACATGTTTCTAAGCTTGTAACAAGCAGGAATAACAATCCCTCATCTATTAAAAATTCATTCCTGAAATTTCGTGATAAACAGATGATTAAAGTTTTAAGCTTCAATATTTTAAAGGAACATCATCTTACAAAATGTAAGTCTGTCAACAGTCCCTATACCCCTACCTAAAGATTGCTTCCTGGTCACTATTGATGTATCATCGCTATACACCAACATCCCTCATGGCCAGGGTTTAAGTGCCATAGAACATTACCTCGACAGTCGTCCCCCACTGTTAGGGGATTTGCCGTATTGGGGTACGGTATCAGCTTGTACACCTAAACTTGAAGTCTTCCAAAATGTTGCCAAAAGTTCGGGAAAAGTTCTATAACCGTGAAAAACCTTGGAGAATGCTAACTGTATGATGAAGACGATCGTCACTTACAGAATTAACCCCCCTGTAAGTAAGGTACTAAAATAGAAATGAAAGTCGAAGTCCGAATCACTGAAGTATATATTCTTAAAATTTTCACAGAATTTACATAAAGTCACAGTTAGCAATGGCAATCAGAGAAAATCATTTGCCGAAGATCACAAGTCATGAAACAGAACAGACCGCACCATCCCGAATGAAAGTAAAAGTTCACATTGATCAGTCACATGGCGTAAAAGTTCAAATTTCTACGGTTGGTAATGGCATCAGTCGGCCATGCTGCCCAATTTCCGGTTTCCCATCAGCCACCGCGAGCCGGACTCACTCAAATCCGCATAACAACGTACTACATGATACCTCGACCAGATACTTCAACGAAGTGTGACGAAACCATGTCCGGGCTTCCTTTTATCAAAAATGGCCTACTGACCTAGACAACAGTCTATCTAGAAAAAAATTTGTTAACTAATAGCTTCCAGAAAATCACAAGATGAAGAGCATAACGAGACGAGTGTAGTGATGTGGTTGGTTATGGTTTTAAAGTTTCCAGACCGGTGTAAATGAATTTTGAAAATTGGTTAATCGGAAAGCGCATTTGCTTATAGTATTGCGATACGTCACATCCGAAATATGGATTTGCTAAAGTTTAAAATATCAAGTTTATACTATTTTCAAAGTGTTCCCCAGCTTCTGCTGAGTTCAGTGGTGTAAAAATCGGTTAAGGATATCAAAAGTTATTGAATTTCTAAAATTTGCTGACTTCCTAGGTGGTGCAAGAATTTATTCACTTTTTGTTTAAAGTTGATTGTGGCCTGAAACTAATTTTAAACCGTACCTTTATTTTATTTAAGTACTTTAGAAAAGTTTTTAGTTTGTGAAATATGTTAGTCAGAGAGAAATTCAAATTGCAAATTGGTTTCCACGACGTCACCAAAAACGGATTTTTATTTATTTATTTCTTCTGTTTATTAGTTGATGGCTACTGGAAACTTAAAGAATATTTGTCTGCCTGTTATTTAGCGTGTTTAAATCTACTTTTGAAGCTCTGAAATTACTTAGATGTGCTGGAATTTATTATTAAAATCAACCCAAGTGGTGATGCTTTAAAAATCATATTTACTGTTTTAAATCAGTCTGGAACTGTGAGTTATTAGTGAATTTAATATCAAATGGTGAAATTACTATTATACCAGTGCTTTACAGTGATCAATTTGGTGGAATATTAGTGCTGTGGTTGTTTATCCAAACCTGTTTATTTTACTTCAGAATTACTATGGATTACGCTCATTTAGGTAAGTTTATGGTTTATATTTTATTAGAAACTTCTTATTTATGGTTGCTATGTGTTGTTTATTTACTTTTCTGAACCTAAAGTGTTGTTATCTCGATTTCAACTATAGTATCATGTACTGAATGTTAACCTCAAACTTCTTTGGATTTTAACTGAATATTGAAAATAGAGAGTAAGGTAGCTTACACCGCACAACTTCCCTACCACTCATTTCCTCACTTCTTTGGCTCAATTCTTCCTGACCAAAAATTTCTTTTCCTTCCAGTCTCAGGTTTACCATCAGATTCGAGGCACTGCTATGGGCACTCGCATGGAACCTTCATATGCCATCCTTTTCATGGGCAGACTAGAGGAACGTTTTCTTCAACAGGTTACCCTACAACCCACCGTGTGGTTCAGGTATATAGATGACATATTTATTATCTGGACCCACGGAGAAAATCTCCTTCTGGACTTCTTGCACTCACTGAATAACTTCTCCTCCTTAAACTTCACCTGGTCCTACTCTCAGACTGACATCACTTTTCTGGATGTAGACATCTCTGTACAGAATGGTCACTTACACACCTCTGTCCACATAAAACCCACTAACCTACAACAATATCTCCATTTTGATAGCTGCCATCCATATCATACCAAACGTTCTATCCCATACAGCCAAGCCATTCGGGGCAAACGTATATGCTCTGATCATGAGTCCTTTACCCTCTACACCAACAATCTGACCCAAGCACTCATAAACCGCAATTATCCTCCAGAACTAATTAAAAAACAAGTATCAAGGGGCAGGGACTGTCCTCCACACTGGCACAAACAACCTAAAGCCAACCAGAATTCTGTTTTTCTCTCCCAGTTTTTCCCTGGCCTGGAATCGCTAAACAAAATTCTTCATCTGGGCTATGACTTTCTTAGATCCTTTCCTGAAATGTGTCGCATTCTTCCCACTATCCTTCCCACCCCGAGTCACCTTCAGCAGACTGCCTAATCTAAAAAACATTCTTGTACATAAATATCAAGCCTCTGATGCTCCTAAACCACCGTTTGGATCCTTCCCTTGTATGAGACCCCATTGCAAAACTTGCGGTATGCATCCACCTACCACTACCTATAGCAATCCTACTACTGGTGAAAACTACCCCATAATAGGTCATGCCACCTGTACAACCACCCATCTCATTTACCAGCTCACGTGCCTCCACTGTCGAAGTTCCTACATTGGCCTGACCTCAAACTCATTATCCATCAGAATTAATGGTCACAGACAGCCAGTTTACTCCCAAAACCTGGACCTCCCCTTTGCTCACCATGCCAGTACTCACAACACCCATGACCTTAATAACTTTCACAGTTAGAGCCATTAGAGTACTTCAAGACACTACCTCCCAATCTGAACTCCGCAGGTGGGAATTGGCATATCAACACATCCTTCAAACTAGACATCCCCCAGGCCTTAATTTCCGTTAACATCTTCCATCCTCACCCTATACACCCACCACTGGCTAATATATATATATATTATATATATATATATATTAAAATTTTCATTTATATTTTTTCTTTATTTATATTTTTAATAACTACTATTTTTTTGATCATTTTAATCTTTCGTATACTCGCGGTTATATTATCGTTGCTGCCCCCACCACCTCCGATGGTCTGTTGCGCAAGACCAGCCACCTCTCTGTTAACTTGAAAAAGGGGATTTTCCCCCAAAATATTGTTTTTTCTGTGTTTGTGTATTGTGCTATGTTGCTGCTGCCCTCCTCCCTTCAACTTTGGTGAGTGTTGGGTGTGTTTTCCCTTTATTTTCCATGTAAATATTGCCTCGCGGCATTTCTTTCCTTTCATTGTTACCTAAAATGTGCAAAAAGTTATTTATGCTTTGTTTACTATTTGCAGGAATCCGATTCCAGAGCTGGATTCAGATTTAACTGTTAAATGGCCTGAATTTAAATCAGATGATGCTTGTTATCTTAGAATAGACAAGGAGCTGAGCATTGAACAGTTTCTTCATAAAGAACGTATGAAATTCTGGGACAATCTAGAGCAGAATATTCAGGAACAAATGTCAAAACTGTAAAACACTTGCACTGAATTATTGGAAATCAAGACAAAACAGGTCACATTTTTATGTAGAAATATTTATTTTTTGTAAATAGAACATGTAAATTATGATTTCTATATTTAAAAAAAAAAAAAAAAAAAAAAAAAAAAAAAAAAAAAAAAGGTGGAAGGAATGAGGAATAAATGTTATTATTGTTTTAAAATCTGTTGTATAACTATGGAAAATATATGTCTTTGGAGGGTTTGTAGTTATGGTGTCATATGTATAATGTGGATCCAAAAAGCTGCCTAGTTGTTATTGAACTCCTTGTAACACCATTGGTTGTTTCTCTGATGTGCTCTAGTCTGGGCCTACAAAATTAATTCAAGTGTTTGTTATAGATAGAAATAACTAGTGTCTCCAGTTGTAGTAAGTGTCTCGCATGTAAGCTGGAAACCAAGAGCCATATTTGGCACCCCAAACAATACCGACACTTTAAATTTTGACAGCATGTTGCGCTCAGTGTATAGAGTTGTTGCAGTCGTGTAGCAGATGTCAAAGCAACTAGTGCCAAGTGAAAGGCAAGTCTTTCAACAATCATTTTATTATTCTAACTAGTTAAATCTTTAGAAAGTATGGAATTCAGCAAACATTTTAGTGTAATATTTGATGGTTCTTAGTGATACTAAGGAAAAGGAAACCACTATCAGGCAATGTAAATAATAAAGCACTAGACGACCCGTGCAAAAATTTCGCTAATAAAATGCAATGAATAGTGAGGTTGAAAGCTTGTAATATCTTGAAAAGTAGAACCACACTTATATTTATTTGTTTAGTGTAATAGGTACGCATCAAAACATATTATGAAATGGTTAGGAAAATTTAAAACGCACTATATGTACGACAAACTGTCGCTCACCCTAGCAGAAAACAACCAACCTGGAAAAAATGCACACAGCATATCAACATCTCTGTGATATGTGCTGCTGTGCGAATAAAATGTTTACACTGTAATGGTATAGCAAATCAAAAATGTTTCCATAACAGAAAAATATCCGAAAAGCTTTTTATTGTATAAAAAACAGTTTATTAACGTCTCAGCAATACTTCTGCTGCAATCTGAGGACTTGTCTCTGAACTGTTTGATATATGTGACCACTTTAAGCAGCAAATTCCAAAAAATTCTTCCTTAATTTACAATTTTACCTAATTAGAGACCTTAATCTTTAAAATGAAATGTCATTTATCGATTTCGGTTAGGTATCAAAGGAGATAAATGGCTCATAATAATAATAAAACTTGTTGTAGAAATAATATTGATACATTTGCCATTTAAGGATTAAATTCCAAAAAAAAATCCTTTTATAAAATATGGTGTGACCAAAGCGGACACCTTGGCCTTTAAAATGATACCACATTTACCGATTTCGGTTAGGCATCAAGCGAGGTAAAAAAAAAAAAGTTTTAGAAATAATGATATTTTTGACCATCAAGGGTTGAATTTAAGAAAGTTCTTAAAATATGATGTGTCCAAAACGGATACTATAATATTTTAACCGACACCCTATTTATCGATTTCGGTTAGATATCAATGGAGATAAGTGGCTCGTGATGGAAAAATGCGTTGTAGAAATGTTAATACTTTTGTCCTTTAGGGGTCAAATTTTGAAAAAATCCGTTCTTAAAATATGGTGTAACCAACCAACCAGAGACCTTATGAAGACCTCAGTCTTTAACATTATACCTCGTTTAACAATTTTGTTTATTTACCAAGGGCAATAAATGACTCAAGACACAATAATGCATTTTAGAAACACTGATATTTTCGCCCATTAAGAGTTAAATTCAGAAAATTCCACCTTAAAATATGATGTGACCATAGCGGAGACTTTAATCTTTAGAATGATACCTCATTTATCTATCTCGGTTATATATTAATGGAGATAAATGGCTCATGACACAAAAAGGCGTTGAAGAGCCATTAATACTTTTTCCTTCAAGGGTTCAATTCCAAAAAAAATTCTTTCTTTGTATATGATGTCACCAAAGCTGAGACACTAATCTTCACAATCCTACTTCATTTATCGATTTCGTTATATATCCAAGAAGATAAATGGCTTGGAACACTAAAAAAGCATTTTAAAAATATTGACATTTTTGCCCTTTAAGGGTTTAATTAAGAAAAATTAATTTATTATAATTTAATGTTACCACGGCAGAGACCTTACTCTTTAATATGACACTTCATTTATATATATATCAGTTAGATTTGATCGGAGATAAATGGCTTGTGACACAAAAATGCGTTGAAGAACCATTGATACTTTTGTCCTTCAAGGGCCGAATTTCGAAAAATTCCTGTCTTGATATATGATGTCACCAAAGCTGGGACACTAATCTTCATATTCCTACTTCATTTATCGATTTCTGTTATATATCCAAGAAGATAAATGGCTAGAGACACAAAAAAACGCATTTTAGAAATATTAACATTTTTGCCCTTTAAGGGTCGAATTACGAAAAATTAATTTCTTAAAATATAATGTTAACACAGCGGAGGCCTTACTCTTTAATATGATACCTCATTTATCTACATCGGTTATGTATGAAGGGAGATAAATGGCTCGTGACACAAAAATACGTTGTAGAACCAATGTTACTTTTTCCCTTTAAGGGTTGAATTCCAAAAAATTCTTCCTTAATATATGATGTCACCAAAGCCAAGACATTACTCTTCATAATTCAACTTCATTTATCGATCTCGGTAAGATATCCAGGGAGATAAATGGCTCGAGATACAAAAAAAAAAAAAAAAAAAAAAAAAAAAAAAAAAAAAAAAAAAAAAAAAAAAAAAAAAATTTAAAATATTGACTTTTTTGCCCTTTAAGGGTCAAATTACGAAAAATTAATTTTATTATAATTTAATGTTACCACGGCAGAGTCCTTACGCTTTAATATGGTACCTCATTTATCTATATCAGCTAGATATGAAGGGAGATAAATGGCTCATGACACAAAAACGCAGAAATATTGGTACTTTTGCCCTTTAAGGAACGGATTTCGAAAAATTCCTGGCTTAATATATGATATCACCAAAGCGGAGATCTTAATCTTTAAAATGATACTTCATTAAACTATTTCAGATATGAATCCAGGTTAGATAAATGACTCAGAACACAAAAAACAACATTTTAGAAATATTGACAGTTCTGCCCTTTAAGGGTTGAATTCTGAAAAAAATCCTTTCTTACATATGATGTGACCAAGGTGGAGACAATAAGCTTTAATATGACACCTCATTTTTTGATTTCAGTTAGGTATGATGGGGCATAATGGTTTGTGACAATAAATACCATATAGAAATAATATATATGATAGGGAAAATAACCTATCACTCAGCAAATTTAAAGGCTGTAGGGCTGTAATGAGTAATCAACGCACTAGACAAACACAAGCATACAATATTTCAGTTTAAAACCAATTCATATAGGGACAATTGGGCCATTTGGCAAGGAAGGTGTGCACACCACAGCTTACTGCATGAATCTACGACAACCAGTGATATATACACATCTCCCAGGCCAAATGGCCAAATCTTCCCTATATTAAAAGTTAAATATTGTAGATTTTTGTTTTTCTCATGTATTGTATGCTTTTTGCAACCCTCCAGACTTCAGCTTTGGTGAGTGATGAATTGTTTTCACTATCCTTTATTATTTATATTGGTTCTTAGTAGGCTAACCTCGTGTCCATTTTGTATGTTGTATTGTTCATCATGGGCAAAGTCAACATCACTTTGTGGAGAAGAACTTATGTGGTATCGGTTGTTTACCCTGCCTGTACATTTTTAATGGGGTTTTTAATTGCCTAAATATTGGTTTCTTCTGTCTTTTAGATGGTGAGATCCAGTAAAAGTAGTGAGAGAAGTAAATAGAGTAAAGTAACACTAAAATTTGCTTTTTAACTAGTTCTATGCAGCAGATCTGTTAAAAGCATAGCTACAGAGTTAAATATTCTGAGAATTACCTTACTTGACTGTTTAATGTTGAATTCTACTGATAAATCAGCTTTGGAGAAAAAACTGATTTTCGTGCCTGATCAAGAAACTGTTTTAGAAAACCATTAGCTAATATATTTCATGGTAATACTTTAAGTGATTTTTGATGATTTTCCTATGGATTAGCTGAAAAATTCTAAATAAAACACAATTTTAACAAAGATAAGAGAATGGCTGGAGAGGAAAGGGTGGTAGATTTAAAAAATAGAAAATCTAGCTTAAGTTTGAGAAACCCTTAAAAGTTTCCTTGTCTTCAACAATTCTGAAGTCAATATACTTTTTTTTTTTCTAATTTGGATGTTGTCTTCCCTGAAGACCATAGTGTATTACATGGACAAGACAGGAATGTTGATTTTACAGAAACCTGGAAAAATATTAGCGCCAAAGAGTCAAAAACAGGTGGACTGTGTGGCAAGTTTGGAATATAATAATAGTTTGTACTGTTAGTGCTTCTGGAGCATACATGCCTCCTATGTATATAATCCCATGCAAACAAAGGTGTTGTAAGTATAAAGGGACAAGCAGTGCAACAATCATGTGTAAAATAAATAATTAAAGAACACATCAAAAAAGCATCTTTAATTACTCTTACAGTGTCCTCACTTAGAAAGGGTAGTACCAACAGATGCAACTTACAGTTGCTCTAATGATGACTGGTCAAACGAAAATTGGCTCTCACGTTTCAAAGATAGTACTAAATCTAGTGAGGAGGACGCAGCGTTAATCATGAATAGTTATTGTTGCCACATTAATTTGGATATTTTTGAATCCTGCAAGGTGAGTCATACCAAATGATGTCCATACCGTCACACAACACAGGCTACATCCTTTGTATCTATCTGTTTGCAATCCACTTAAGAAGGCATTTAACATCAAGTGTGACAGGTTATTAAGGGTCAACCAATTCCAGAAGATAACAGTTTATGATATAGCTTCTATTTTGTAATGAAGCTTACAAGAATATAGCACCGATTGACAAGGGAGTTTCAGATTCATCAGGTATTCTTATGTTCAAACCTGTAAAATTTACTGAACTTGACTTTATTCCCAAAGCAGATATTCAGCTTCCAGTAATTCAAGGCCAAGACAATGTTAATGAGTAAACAACTGAGGAACAGGATCAACATGATGGCCATAATGCTGCCAATCAAGAGCCTATGAAGAACAGTACAGAAAAAATTCACTGTTTTATCAACTTGAATTCACTGGCATCTCCCAGAGGATCTGGTTGCACTACTGAAATCTGAACCCAAGAACATAAAACAAGCTTTCATGTAAAAAGCCGAGCAAATACAGTTGATTTTGAGGGAAAAGTTAATTTCTCCTCAGAATTCGTATTGAAATCAACACCTAAAGGGTGACATGAAGCAGTACTCTAAAACACTGGCCAAAGATATGATGAAAGCTGTTTTAGTGCAATCTGAGGAAAAAAAGGAAAAGATAAATTATTAGTTAATCCAATTTTGAATAAAATTTTAAATAAAGTTGAAAACAGAAGATAAAAACCAAATAGGAATGGAAAAATAAGTGAAAGAAAACTTGCACAGGCAAATATCTTTTGCGGTAACTTCTTCAGAAGAGGGCATAGATGACTCAATGCCATGTGATAATGAGTACGATGACATTGTGGCTATGTTTGCAGAATTACCTATGTAGTGAGTTTGTTGGTTCTATACTCTGATTCATTTCTATGTTTGGCAGGAAGAAGACTCAGGATTATTGTAGTTGTAGCGATATTTGAATTATGGACTAGAGAAATCTATGTTATTTACTTGAAATTTTTTTAAATCTCAAATTTGGCTTTCACATATTGTTGAAATATTTTTTATGCATTTAAATTCATTGATTTGATTATATATGGCTCATTATCACTATAGTAACTGGCTTAGTGTTTAAAATTTAGACCTACCTTATTAAAATTTCATTCCATTACTGTACGTCTAAATAATGTGTAATTGTTTGAATAATTTGATATAAATAAAGAAATTTTAGTTTATTCATGATTTCCCTTATTACTTGCTAATAATCAAATCTTGTCGATATTACCCCATAAGCAGGTTGTTATTTCACCAAAAATATTAACATTGGGAAGCATCACACAAAAATTAAAAAAAAAAATCACTTACTTTTTATTTAGACGTATATTATGCAGTCAATGGAAAAAGCTTTGAGATATTTTTGTATCCTATCATAGATATCAAAAACTTTATGGTAAAAAATACAAAATGTAAAATGTGTTAATATGTCATCATTTCCCTGTGTACCCTAAAATCATTGTAACTGAGTAAGTCAGTACATAATATCGTCAGATAAATCATTTTTGTCTTCTTCTCACGTTATTAGAGGATTTGGCAGGCTGCAACTGCTTACCTACACTTTGAACAGTTTCCTTACTGGAAAGACACTGAGTGTCTATTCTATTGTTGAATTCCCGTCATTTCACTAGATTCTAATTTTCATGTTGCCCCATGGGTTGCCTGTTCGTTACCATTCATCATCTCAGATTCACAAGTTGTTGGTCCCTGAAAAATGTTTAGCAACATTTAACAATAATGGCATTCAAAATTGGTTACAAGCTTTTTTAAAGTCTCCTGCCTTTTTTCACTGGTTTTCTCTGCACATGATGTTTGCAATATTTCCATTACATGTCAATGATTTTTTTTTACTTCAAGCTCTACTCCTCATTGACATCAATATTATTACAAGTGGGAAGGGGTTTGGGGAGCAGAAAATGGAAAGAAATTTCGGCCACATCCTGTCTGAGGGAATCATCCCGAAATTGAGCCAGTTTTTATGGTCACAATCAAATGCCACCGTGTGCTGGTGAATTCACTCCACTCATTTATTTCAATTTATTGATGATTATCTTGACTTTGCTATTGCTAGATTTCAGTATATGGTACATGTAGATTAAATAAACACAATTAAAAGTTTATTATTATTATTCTGTTAAAATTAGATATTTACATATACATTTGTTTATATCTCTTGGATTACATAAATTGTAATCATGGTTTTATTAAATTTAAAGATTGTTGTATTTTTCTTGGAGTATATTATTTTCTGGGATTCCAATTCACCGAATATACAGAGAAATACCTTGATTTTCCTACACAGTAGCATGCAATGTATAACTGCCCATGAAATGATTTTCCTATTTCCAATAATATTATTGCAAAATGTGCTGCAGAAGGATAGTTTTGTAATTTAACATTCATAACAGACACACTTACGAAAACTGTCTTTCATAAATATATAGATGCAATCTATTTCATTTCACTTTCTTTCTACAGGTTTCTTTGAGGATTTCAATAGCTTTAAACCATTTTGTAAAAAAAAAAAAAAAAAAAACAAAAAACATGCAAATCTGTCCAGTAGATTTTTAGTCTATAGCGGACACACATACATAGTAAGTATATAGATAGCAATACCGTTGAAATAAGAAACAACTTGTTGTGCCACCTGGCACACGCATTGAACCAATTATTCTAGGGAATGAGTGATTATAACATATCTATAATTTTGTCAAAACTATTTAGGGATAGGTTTAATCCAGAGAACAAGTGCAGAAAAGCATTTCTACTAGCTATTCCCAGCAGTAGCATACTCCATAGTTTGATTCCAAGGCTGCCTATGTGGAAGATAGAAATTTTAGCTAAAGCAGCTTTTCAGGTCCAACAGTTTTTGTTGCATTTTTTTCACTGCTAAAGCTCATTATGAGGATCATTTTAAAGTGTATTTATTATACCCAGAAAAATTTTGTTTAAAAGATATTTCAATTTGTTGATGTTGGGAAACCATGTGGTCAGAGGAGGCTTTATCTAAAATTTGAAATAACGAATGAATGCAAAAAGTTACAGCAAATTTTTATCACCAGTTGTAATCAGCACCCTCTAGAATATTTTGAACATAAAACCAAGTAATTGGGCAAAGTATAATTTGGACTTTTAACTAAGAAAAAATCAAAATTTAAAATAAAGAAGGTAGAAACAAGATATTAATTTCAGAAGATTGATGGAATCAGTAGGGTTAAAATATATATATTGGTTTCTGTAGAAAGTTCAAGGTGTCTTTAAAATAAATGAAGATTTATGAAATATAGTTTCATGATTATTGGAAAGTGCGTCAAGATTGATGACGTAAGAGAATTTAGGATTAATTTATTGGAAGCCTTTTTGAGGACTAAACCAGGTTAAAACAGATAGAATAAGGTACTAGGAAGACCATATATTAATTACAATTCAAGCTACCTTTAAAGATATTAATTTTAAAAAGTTTTTGCTGACATGACATCAACTGATTCAATAAGTACAATGCAGACATCCAGGTGCCCATTCTTTTTGCAGTTTTTGTAACAGTTAGCTCATGTCACTGGTGGAGCGAATTGCTCTATGTACTTGTAGTCATATGAATAATGCCGTAGTTATACTTTCATCTTGGGATGGGGACCAGATGAGAGCTTGTGAGTGTGCTTTAACTGCATATCTTCTGTGGAAGTAGGTCTGACTACCTTATCCAAAAATCTAATACCAAAATTGAGAACTTTTGGAAGAATATAAAGCTTACATGACTTTAAAATTGTGTACAGTGAACTTATTTCAATACTATCTTTAATGTTTGGAGTGTAACAAGTGTGTGGCAACTGGATCATTTAAATATTGTGTGTACCAGAAGCTACGATAATAAACATTGTTTAAAGTGAAGACCCGGGTGTTGCTTAGCTCCCAGTAAACGCATAGACGTTTTCATGATGGTTCCTTTCCATTTGTCAGATCAAGGATTTAAACAGCTTTAATACTTTTCCAGACAACCCAGACCATTTTGAAAAAAGCCACCTTTAGATCGGTCCAGTGGTCTATATGAACATTGCCTTTTAGATATATAGATTAGCAGTACCATTGAAATAAGAAATGATTTGCTGTGCCAACTGGTGTATGCATTGAACCAATTGTGAATGAGTGGTGGTTTCTTTCTTCACATCAGATTGAGAATTTAAATAGCTTTAAACCTTCTCCTGACAATCCAGACCATTTTGTTAAAAACCACCCATAAATCAGCCCAGTAAATAGCGGGCACATGTACGAACATTGCCTTCTGTATATATAGAAAAGACCATGAGTTACTTGGGGTAGATTTCTATGGGAATAAAAAAGAAAAATTCAGGGTGTTGGATGCTTACCGCAGTGGAAGAAAAACAGATGAAGATGAGGCTCTTGGAGTGAAATTAAATTCATACTCAGATTTCCGAGGTGAGAATAGAATGATCATTATTGGCGAGGATTTACATTTGCCAGGTGTAAACAGGGAAGGAAATAAGATTAATAAGAAAAAGGAACAGAGATTTGCAAATACCTTAATAACAGAAGGAGGATTTACACAAGTGGTAGAGCAAAACACTAGGGGACAAAATATTTTGGATATATTCCTAATAAAGCCCGATGATAACCTTGTGGCGTGTCAAGTAACGTAAGGAATAAGTGATCATGAAGCAGTTCTGATGGACATTAGAGTGAAACAGCAGCCAAAATTGAATGGGGAAATAGGTACTATTATAAAAAGGCACAGATTTCAAATTTGAAGAGATATTTCAGAGAACGATTCAGCAAATGGAAGGCACAAGTACAATAGAGTCAAGGTGGGAAAGGTACAAGGAGATAATAAGAAAGGGGGAAAAAATTTATTCCAAAGCAGAAAATAAAGAGAAGTAGTGAACCTGTGTACTACAATAGGGAAGTGAGGAGGTTAAAGAGGTTGGTATAAAGACGACATAACAAAGTTATGAGACAGCAGGGTAGTAGGGAATATTTAAAACAACTAAACAAGGACTTAGTAACAGCAAAGAAAGTGACTAAAAATAGGTTTATGAAGAGTATTGTCAGTGCAGGAGGACCCTTGACTGATGCATCTAAAAATTTCAATGGCTATATCAGGAAACTGAGGGGAAGGGAGGTTGTTGAGATGCTTATAGATTAGTGTGGAGAAGAAGTTACTGAGAATTTGAAAAAAGCAGAGATTTTAAGTAACTGGTTTAGTGACAGCATTAGGGACAATTAATTAGAAACGGGGGGGGGGGGGGGTCTAATTCATAGAACGAGCTTAACATTACAATTAGAAATTAAGATACTAAAAAATTTGAAATTCATCCTGAGGAAATCATGAAGGAAATAAGAAAGCTGAATAAACATAAAGGTGCTGGTGTAGATAATATTACTACTGATATCTTAAAGATAGCTGGATGTGACATTGTACCATATCTTGAAATATTATTTAAATTGAGTCTGGATACTTGCTGCTTACCACAGGACTGGAAAAATGTGACAGTAGTACTGGTACATAAAGGAAGGATGAGAAATAGTCAAAAAGTTTGATATCAATGGTAGGTAAATTAATGGAAAGATTAATATGCAACCACATCAGAAATATGTGGGAGGAACGTAAGTGGTTTTCAGGTAGGCAACATGGGTTCTGGGAAGTATATTCATGCGAATCTCAGTTGGTGGGATATATGCAAGATATTTCAGATGAAATGGACAAGGGGAGCCAAATTGATAGTGTAGCACTAGATCTGTCAATGGTGTTTGATGGAGTGAGCCATAAAATGGTAGTAAATAAGGTAAAAACTATTAGAGTGGATGAGAAAGTGATTTGCTGGGTAGAAGAATATTTAAAAGGAAGAAAACTGAAAGTTGGGGTAGGAAATGTGGTATCAAAATAAGTGGGAGAAAAAATGAGAGTGCCACAGGGTAGTGTATTGGGACCATTGCTATTCATTACTCTAATGAATAATTGTGTTGATTTTTTACTATCTGAAATTAAATTGTTTGCAGATGACATAATGCTATATAAAAGGATCAAAACAATCTGGTGATCTGGACAGGATATCTAGTTGGGTTGGTAAACATGGCATGTAGATAAATGCAAAGAAGTTTCACAAATTAAAAACAAAAGGTTAATAATGAATATTAGGTGGGGAAAGAATTGCTCGCTGAAGACTTGAAATGTAAATATCTTGGCATTACATTTGATAACAAGTTTAACTGGGCAGGACTCATTGGACAGGTGGTAGGAAAAGGTTTCAAATTCTGCAGTTGTTGGAGGGAGTGATGAGGGGATGCACGAGAGAAGTAAAAGAATTGGGTTACAAAACTTTGGTCAGACCATTGCTCGAATATGGTAGTGTAGAATGGGACCCACATTTTGAGTATCAAATACAGGCATTGTAGAGGGTGCAAGAAATGGCTACTAGATTTGTTTCTGGAAATTACTAAAGAATATAATCAGTAACAGATGTGATAAAAGAGCTGGAGTGGGAGTCATTGCAAGACAGGAGGAGAGTGAAGAAGGTCATGGGAGTGTACAAGGCGTATACTGGCAATGAGGCATGGAAAGATGTTGGTGTAGGTATGAAAAGTAGTGCATGGAAGGTAAAAGATGACCATGAACACAAGCTGTCACTCGATTTCAGACACAAGGGTGTGGGAAGATTCTCTTTTTTAGTTAAGGGCGTCACAGATTGGAATATGTTAGCAAGGGAAATGATGAATAATTTACTTAAAACATTGAAAGAATTTAAAGTTAAATTTTGTAGAGGAAAATGTAGGTGGGTGCTGGAAAGGGGGAAGATAGGTGTGTAGGGAAATTGTCACCAGAGCGTGTGCTTCATTGAAATTAAATTAAATGGCTATAATTTTAATTTATTTGCAAACACCTTTTTTTGTGCTCTTTTTAACTATTACATGCAATGCCATCCTCCTGACACACAAAACAAGTGTACATGCTGGATAAACCGCAGTCAGATGGGGAAGAGCCTGGTGTAGTTGCAGTGGTGGGTGAGGTGCATTTAGGAATAGAGGTGTGGATAAAAGAAAAGAAAAAGTTTCTGCTACTAGGTAGTAACAATGGGCATAATCAGAGAGGTACAGGCTACCAGGTTAGAAGTTTTTTTCCCCAAACCTGATGCAGCATTAGGGTAGGTAGTAAAGGATATAGGATCACTTTAAAGGAATTTCACTTAGGAGAATAGAGTAGTGATAGTAGGAGATGTGGAAAGTTGTGTTGATAGGAACACAAGTATGGAGTGTGACCTTGGGAAGTTAGTAAAGAAGGCACGGCATACTAGGCTACAACTCCTGAATGACCTTGAGTTGCCAAGCTGTGAGGCAGTTAAACATTGAGACCAGAGTGCTTCTTGGGAAGCGCATTTGTTCTGTCACCTGGACAAAGCTGTTGTCAACTGGTCTAGTATAAAGCTCACAGACACAAACAGAGTGATGTTAGACAACTACCTCTTGAACTCGTGTGTCTAATTAAAAATAAAAACCTGGTCAGAAAAAATGGATGCAGGATTAGAGACAGGACCTACAAAACTATGCTCAATACACTCAAAAGAAGAGTGAAAGCTAAGTTAAAAACACACAAAAGGACCAGTGGGATAACTGTCTTGCACATCTATGAATAGAAGACAGAACTGCGTGGCAAGAAACAAGAAAGTTTATCAGATCACAGCCTCACATACTTGTCTTACACAGACAACAAGAGTTAGTTTTAACAGATGAAGAAAAAGCCAACTCCCTTGCAGATATGTAAATAGAAAACTTTTGCCAAGTAACAGACCAATATGACAACAATTACATCGCAAACGTTCAACGACAGCTGCACCAATAATGAGAGGGAAACACACGAGATAAAGTAAATCCATGTAACTGAAATCGTTAACCTGGTTATAAGATCAACCCCAAAGAAGGCATCAGGTCAGGACGCAATCAATAAAATGATTCTGAGCCAATTTCCGGGTGCATTCATACAACAGCTACCCTAAATTTTCAATGTAATCATTAGTACAAGGGCATATTCATCAGTATGGAAGGAAGCTGAGATTGTGGCCATCCCAAAGCCTTTGAAGGATCCATTCCCTCAATACTACAGACCTGTATCGCTACTCCCAGCTGTATCCAAAAATTTTGAAAAATTACTATCACCGCCTGACGATACATGTCCAACATCTAAGTGTCAATTCGAGCAATTCAGTTTCCAAAAGGGATATTCCACAACCCACCAACTAGTGTAAGTCATTGAAGAATTAACAGTCGCATCTAATTGGCACAGATATTGTGGAATTGTACTGTTTGACATTGCTAAAACTTTCAATTCTGTCTGGCATGAAGGTCTCCTGTTAAAAACGGTAAAAGCTTGCTTTCCCAGACCATACTTTGACTCATAAAAAGTTACCAGAGCTGAAGATGTTTCTCTGTCAGGATGGTGAAGGTCAAATCAATCAGAAGACATATCCTAGTTGGCGTCATGCAAGGCTCAGTGTTGGGCCCAGTATTGTACATATTAACGTCCAATATTCCCAGGCCAATCTCAGTTCACTCCGATTTTTGTGCAGACGAAACAGTGAACTTCATATCTTCTTAGGGTATTCTTCTAATTGCAAGACACCTTTATGCAGAATTGGACTCACTTGAAGAATAGGCTAGGAAATGGCAAGTGAAAATAAACACTGACAAATCTCAGGCAATTGTATTTCACAGAAGAGGGATCCCAAGACTATTGCACTTGAGCCTGTTGGTGGTACAATACCCCTAAACAATGTTGTACACTACTTCGAAGTCAGCTTGGTCCAAAGGCTTAGCTGGAGACAACACACAGAAGAAATCAGAATCACAGCTGAGTGTAGAATGGGCATGTTATATTCAATTCTCAACACTAATTCCACCATACCATCGCATTGCAGGATACAGATTTACCAGACACTTATTCGTCTTGTAATGGAATATTACTGCCCAGCTGGGAATACCTAGCTGTCACTCATCACAAAAGGCTAGAAATTGTACACAACAGAGCTCTGAAAAGAGCACTTCATTTACCATACTACTTTGCAACTGAAGAATTGCACACAATATCAGTGACCCCTGTGCTGATTGACAGAACCAAAACAATAGCTCAAAAGTTTGGAGCAAGACCTGTGCGACTCACAATGAAATAATAAGCAGGCTTCCGTCAGTATGATGTGGAAGAGCTATGCCATAAAATGCCTAAATCTATCCTTACCACATAATACGACAAGTCACAACTCAGTAAAAATTACTAGTAAAGACAACTACTGAATCAAACACCATATAATGCCTAAATCCATCCCATGCAAAAAAGATAACTCATAATTCATTAAAAGTGACTGGCAATGACAACTACCAAATCAAAAGACAAATACTGTAAACACTAGGATCAGATGTTGGCAATGAGGGAAACAGGCACCCCTACTTACCAATGGCAGAAGCAGCACTTGCCATCTGAAGAAATCCACAGTATTAGGCTAAAATGTTACATTTTAATACATCAATGCGGCTCCAGCTGGGGTACCAAAATAATACAGACAACTATGGGATAAGTCTACACATTTCTTGAAATCCATATCCCTTATGTCTCAAAGAAGCAATCAAACCAGTAGTAACATATCATTCACACGTCGGAAGTAATTACAATAATTATAACATGTGCATGTTTAATTTCTCCTTTTTTGCTGTAAATCATTCAAAATTAATTATTTTATGATTATATTCTATTTTTTTTAAACTAAGTTTAATGATATAATTTGTCATTATGTTAAGTGACTGGCATATATAGTGATGTGCTATTGTCAGTCTTCTATCAGGGGTAATTATAAAAATTATTTTGCACCGGGGCCCTTGTTGACCTAGCTACGCCACTGCTCCCTAAATTAATTGATTTCAAATACTGATAAATAATTTGAGTCAAGCCAACCCTCAGAACCCTGAACTTCTTACAGTCACATGAAGGTTGCAAGTATTTCACACACAACCTGAATTTTTCAAAGATAGCCACCAGTAATATTATGTCATGATATCATTTGCTGCCTACTGCTTCGCGCCCAAACATGGGCCATAGCAACATGCTGCTTGCTCAATCAATTTTACATATAACAGTACTGTGGGAACCAGAAAAATCCCCAGTTCTCATGACATCATCCAAAATTTGCAGGTATCAGAATTATTGCAAATGACTTGAAATTTTAATACTAGATAGCTAATCTCCTAAACAATAAAATGAATCCTAATCAAAATTCCTGGGGCTAACATAGTTTTGCCGTGAAAAATTATTTTCCAAAAATCTCTCTCACACCTAAAGTTTTTCAATTATTAAGTCGAAATGATTTCTAAACTGTTTTACAGAGCTGTCTCCTATATTTGATGTACAAATCTGCCTGGTTACAATTTCCTTCTACTCTAACTGAAAAAGATGATAACGGTGAGAGCAGAAAAATCACAAAAAATATTTATTTTCTACAATATCAAAGATACCAGTCTAAAACTTACTTTAAATGATTCTTTATCCAAATTCCCATCAAATATGGCATTATGTAGTTGCTACCAAACTTCTCTGATTTATTATCAATTTTACAAAATCCTCCCTCAGGATAAGATTTCTGGAAAAAACTTTTTCGTTGTTGTTGTAGTTTCTTTCTTTCTTTTTTTTTTTTTAAATTCATGAATAATTTTACTTTTTCTTATTTTGCCCAAAATATTTTATGGATATTCATAAGACTTGCTGCAAAATGTTCAGACTGTATTGTACTATCTTTTTAACATAGTCTCTCCTACTGAATTTATTTATATTCTTCCATTTGATGGTTTTTCTATCACATGTTCTACAAATTTTACAAAACCTTCTAAAAACAACCCTTAACTGTTAGTTACTTCTCTCAAAATTTAATGTGATATGTAAGAAAAAACCCTGCTTCTTTTAAGCAATAAACTGTTTCCCTGTGTTCAAAATTGTTGCTTCTGGGATTTTAAATGTGTTTACTGTGCCATTCTGCTTTCAGACTAACTCTTCAAGAAAAATTGCTATCTATGAAGTTACCTATTTCATTTTACTATACATGACTTAAAGTACCTATGAGAATGAATGCAATGTTTTCTTTTCCAAAATAGTCTGAATCCCATACATCAGTGATGACATTACAACTTTATATGACTGTTTACTCTGAAATATCACTTGAAATACTTAAGAAACTGGCCTTAAACTTGATTTGCAATATTATTGGAGTGAGCTTGATGCTCTATAAATAAACTTGGTTATGGAATAACAAAATTTTAGGTTACCTGATAGTAGGACTCTCAAAGACAGAATGTGTACTTTACTTGGCTGTGTGAAAATCATCATAAGTTGGATTTTTGCATTGTCATGTTGTAGTCAGTATTTTTACTAATTACATGTTTTCTATTTTTAAGTTTAAGGAAAAACTTTTTAAAATTGTGTAATATTTTCAAGAAAGAATGTGATTTGATTACATGAGATACCTGTTGGATAATATGGTAAATGGCAAAAGTAGATGGCTGTAGGAATTTAACACTCATAGTATAGAAGGTAAAAATAATTTAAAAAATGAACAGGTTAATTAGATGACTGGGGAAATTTCTTACTCACAATTACATTAAATTCAGTTCATTCAATACTAATTGCTAATGTGATAGTAATGGCAAGACCGGAGAATGTGGAAAAGGTTTTTTCACTACTACACCTTGTTCATTGTAGTGGAAAGTTGATGTTGATGATAATGACTAATAGATTTAGATTTAGGAATTGCAGGAGGTGAGACAGTATTCTCAGTACAATAAACATTTACATAATGATTCAGTAGTAAGTTCAGAACGATGTTGTTGCCTTAAAACAGAAGAATTATGATGTTTTAGAAATGCTACCCTGCAGCCCAAATAGGATTAAATGGTCTTTGGAGTCCACATTTTGGAAACAGTTGTTGGGACTTTAAATTCTGAAGAATTAACTTATATGAAACCAAGAAAAGAGTTTTTGGGACTTTAAATTCTGACTAAAAGACTAAATGATGCAGAAGTGATAGGAAAGATGCTTTTTTAATCATAGTTATATTTTATTCAACACATGGAAAACATTATTGCCAACCATACAAAATCAATACAATTTCAGTAAATGCCTTTATCTTGCAAACGAGATAAATACAGTCTGTAATGGATCATAACATGTTTGAGACAGAAAGTATTCTAGAAGTTTTTATGCTACCAAATTTATATAAATTTTTTTTGCGAGAACTAATACGTTAGTTTACTAGTACATAAATAGTAAACATATAAATACACCTCAACCTTTCCCTTTAAAACCTACACCTCGCTCTCTGCACTCAAGGCCTACTCCCAAGCCTATACTGTCAGTTATAAACCTATCCTCATCACCATTATCTGAATCCCAACTCTCTGTACTCTCCAAAGGACTCACCTTCTCACCCACCCCCACATTTGACCATGCCAAACTAGTCCATGACTCTCTATCGTTTTGCCGTACACTCTGCTGGCAGTATCACTTTGCCACTCATAGCGATGAACAGGGGTATCAGGACAACCTAGAACCAAGTCTAGAGAAATTCAAACCATCATCCACACTTGACCCTCCGCCTCTTTCCCAGAACCATCCCATCCAAATTTTTGAGGATTTCCTTTCAACCAGTTTGGCTTCTTCCACTTTTCTTAAATCTTTAGCAAACATTGGTAATCTTAGCTCAGCTGAAACCCTTGCCAGAAGTAACTCTCCAGCAATTCAGATCTCATTATCCTTCCAGCTGTAGTCATGAACAGCAATGACTATGTGGCTGAAACTCTTCGTCAGCTATCAGACACCAACACTTACTGCCGCCTATTGGAACATCCAACTCCTGCTGTCAACAAAAAAATACAAGAATATGTACAGTTTAGTGGACCTCTCCAAGGTCTCACCCCACTATCCGTTTCGCTTCTTACTCTCCAAAATCCATGTACACCCACCCTTTATCTCTTGCCCAAACTGGCAACCCAGGAAGCCCTATCGTTGCAGCTTACGGATTGCCAACTGAGCGCATCTCTGCCTTGGTTGACCAGTACCTACAGCCCATAGTTAATCAGCTCCCTTCTCATATAAAGGACACCCAACATTTTCTCTTCCGGCTTTCTACCATACCCACCCCTCTTCCTTCCAACTCAATACTGGTTACCTTGTACACAAACATTCCACACTGGCATGGCCTCAGGGCCATGGAACAATTTCTGGACCAGTGTCCTCCCAACAGCCTTCGTATGAAATCCCTCATCATCAAATTAGCCCACCTTATCCTTAATAACAACTACTACTCCTTCGAAGGCAACATCTATCACCAAACCTGCGGAACTGCCATGGGCACCTGCATGGCCCCTCGTATGGTAATCTGTTCATGGACCATCTGGAACAGACATTTCTGGAGGAAGTCCTTCTCAAACCTCTCATTTGTCTTCGTTTCATTGATGACATATTTACGATTTGGACGCATGGAGAAAATGAATTGCTAAATTTCCTGAATCATCTCAATAACTTAAGCATGCTGAAATTCACTTGGTCCTACTCCCACACCAAGCCACATTCCTGGATGTGGATTTGTCCCTATCCAATGGCTATCTCAACTCTTCAGTCCACACCAAACCAACCAACCTTCAATAGTATCTCCATTTCGACAGTTGCCACCCATACCATACCAAACGTTCTCTCCCCTACAGTCTTGGTATTCGAGGTAGTTGCATATGCTCCTACCAACAGTCTCTCATGGATTATTCAAACAGTTTTTCAGAAGCATTAATATCTCGCAACTACCCTCCAGCTCTGGTGAATAAACAGCTTTCATGTGCAACATCACAACTAAATCAGCCTATCAATCATAAAAAACCTGCAAAAACCACAATCCAGTCTTGGTCAGACAGTATTACACAGGCCTCGAATCCATCAACAGAATCCTCTGGCAGGGCTATGATTTCTTACAAACATGCCCTGAAATGAGATCCATTCTTCCTAAAATCCTCCGTGCCCCTCCTAGAACTTGTTTCAGCAGACCTCCTTACCTCAGCGAACCAAAAACACAGTCTTCCTCTTCCTAACAGTCAGCCCCAAGGCTCTTTCCCATGTAATAGACCCCACTGCAAGATGTGCGACATACACCATGCTTCCACCACTTTCATCAACCCTGTCACAGGGAAAAGCTTCCCTATCATAGGACACACGACCTGTGAAACCACCCTTGTAATTTACCAGTTAACATGCAACCACTGCCTGCCTTCATATATAGGTTTGACCACGAATCCACTCTCCATAAGAATGAATGGCCACCGACAGACAGTGTTCACACAGAACCCTAAGCACCCAGTTGCTGCCCATGCCATAACACACGACTTGAATAATTTCAGCTCTTGTTTCACAGTCCGTGCTATCAGAGTTCTCCCTAATAGCAGCAGTTTCTCTGAACTCAGAAGGTGGGAACTTGCCTACAAGTACAAACTTGGCACAAGGCAACCACCTGGTCTGAACTTGAGATAATACCCGGTCATTATTATCATTATTATTACATATGTTTAACCTTTTTTAATCCTCTCTTTTCCATTACCTATATTGAACCACCACTAACCTAGGGTGATGTTTACTTCAGAAAAATTATTATATTATTATTTTTTAATTTGTATTTTATATAATTACAATTTTTTCCATATTTAGTTCTAATTATATTTTGATCTTCCTACCAACCAGAGATTAGTTTGGATATTTATCTTTGCTTGGGTATTAGCTCTGATTCACTGCCCCTCTACTTTTCCGATGTTTGAATTTACCCCCACCATTTTCCCGACTGGCGGTCTTTCTGTGAGGCAGTCTCCAGCTGCGCCCACCCCTCATAATGTCTCCCGTTGGCGAAGGGTTTATCCCGAAAATTACTTTATTATTTGTGTTTGTGTATTTTCTGTGTGTTCACGCCCCACATCCATCATCTAAAGGTAAGTGGTGGGTCATTTCCCTATCCTAATTTGATTCCTTTCCGCTACTTAGCATCTTTATTTCATTGTTACTATATATATATTCCTGCCCACTGCCCCACACGCATATTTTAGCAGATCATCAAATCTAAAAAATATCTTGGTTCACAAGTACTCACCCACTAATTCCCCCAAACTACCACAGGGATCATTCCCATGCAATAGACCCTACTGTAAAACATGCAGCATGCATCCAGCCACTACCACTTACTCCAATCCTACTACAGGTGAAACATTCCCCAATATTGGTCATGCTACTTGCATAACAACACACCTCACAAGCCTCCATTGCTCCAGCTCATATATAGGACTCACTACAAACTTCCTAGATATCAGAATGAATGGCCAAAGACAGGCTGTTTATACTAACAATCAGGCCTATCCAGTTGCAAAACATGCCAGTTCCCACAAACTGAATGATTTTAACCTCTGTTTCTCAGTTAGGGCAATCAGAGTTTTCCCTGACAACATAACCTCCTCTGAACTATGTAGATGGGTACTAGCCTATCAGAATATCATGGACACCAGACATCCTCCTGGCCTCCCACCAGACCCAGCTCTTATCTCTACTATTTAGATTTCTGATATTTTATTTTTTACTTAGAGTTTTACAAAATTTGATTTTTTTATATATATGTATCCTCACTCAATTATGTTGGTCTACCACTTTAAATCATAATATACTGTCAACAGTATCGATTATCGATCTAATATTTGAACCTCCCTCCCCCCTACCCCCCTCCCCCTCCTGCAGTACCATCTGCTCTGGTGATGCCATTAACTAGATGGCGGTCGCTTTGTACACATCTGACTCCATCTGGTGTCTCACTTTTGAACGAATAAGGCAGTATGCTGAAATATTGCACTTCTCATGTGTTTGTTTTTTTTGTGTTCGTCATCCCAGCCATCATCATCTGTGATAAGTGTTGGGTGATATTTCCCTGCCCTTCCTTAGTTTTATTGCCTTAAAGCATTTTTATGCTCATTGATATATATATCTTAGTTATATGTTTAAAATATTTGCATCTATAAAAACCAGTATGTCATGGTTGCTCTTTGCTCCAAGCAAAGATTGAATGTTTAGTTTCAGTTGTCCAAAGTTATATTATGATGGGTAGTAATTTAAGTCTAGCTGTTAATATTACAATTGGTACAATTGAATAATGATTTAATTTTGGAAAGACATATCATTAACACTTCACTTGTTGACAGAAGAGTTTATATTTTCTTGTAAGAGACAAGTAGTAGCTCTTACCAAATCTTACTTTGCTTACGTTAATAATAACAAGATTTTTACCTTGTTAACTCCCATATACTGTTGGTATCACTTACATGCATACTAAAGTATTTTTTTTAAAAAAACCTATTACACGACTGAAAATAAGAGCACGTGGACTGTTTGTGAATATGAAAGATTGCCAAATAATCTGAAATGATCTGAGAACACCAACTGTTAGGACTGTGAGCAATTCTTGACTTCTACCATCCAATGCATTAGGCATGTAATTCACTTTAGTCCAATTAGCACATCTAAATTAACAGTACAGAAATTAAGGAGGAAGAAAATAACTTAAATCATCTGATAAGCTCCTTAACCATCTATTATCTTCAATTAACAACTCTACCAAGTCACAAGTAAATTCTGGGACATCGCAAAATTATGATTTACTCTGTAAGTGTTGCTTCTTTTATTATTATTCTGCTGTGTGTGTTTTTAATTTCTAGAATATCGATTGGATAATGTCACAGCAGCAACATGTGTCTCAAAGGGGCGATTTTTATGGTACCTTCTGTATCAGCAAATTTTTCCATTCACATCTTGTTAGCTAGGACCATGTGATGGGTGCGTGATCCCTGCATGCCTGGTTCATATTGTGTAGTGAGCATTCTGCTCCTAGGATCAGGGCCGGTGCTAGGATTTTGGGGTCCGGGGTAAGCATTCTTAGCAGTCATGTAACCAGTTGGGGGCCCTTGGCCAATTCATCGCTTAGGGGCCCTCCTCAGATAAAATCGGCAACCTTTTTTTTTTTCTTTTTTTTAAGCTCTACACCTTTTCGAGCAGAGGGCCCCTACAGCCGGTGCCTGGGGCCTCCATCAGACGGGTGGGCCCCGGTACATTTGACCCGCTTACCTCCCCCCCCCCCCCCTAATGCCAGCCCTGCCTAGGATGCATTGTGTGACTACCAGCCACTCATGTCTGAGACAGCTTGATAGACATAAGATCAGAGATCTGCCTTTTTTCAAAAATGAATCATACAAATATTTGAAAAATTTCTAAAAAAGGAATTACTCAATACTTTTTAGTGCAACGTTAATATATTTTGTCATTATTTTGAGGAGGCTTGATATAGCAAAGCATGTAGTAATCAACATAGTCATTTCAATACAACATCATGATTCAAAGAGCAAAACTTTTCTGTAATTTTACACAAATTTAAACAATAATCTTAATATGACTCAAACGTTCACTTAAATTTATGAATTTACAAACAATGGGAAATTAAACTACAGTAAATAATTAAATAAAATATAACATAAACATAAATTTAACACTGATTAGTTTCAAATGCTGTTACTATATTAGACAAGCATCTAAAACCATTTACACTCAATAATGAATTGCCAGGTTGTAAGGTATCATTAAAATTCACAGAACTTCACTTTATTACAGCTTTTGAACTATAGACATTTCAAGGAAATGTTAAATTATTGGGAACAATGCTGAATACAAGTGCACTTGTTTTGATTGACACTTCCTCTGTCAATGGATCTTCCACGCTATTTTTCAAACTGATAGCTGTGTTATGAACCAAGAAAATAGTTGCAGTTAACCACTATTCTACTTTGTATAGCTAACTGTGCACTTGTTGAGATGCAATACAATTCAGAACTGAAGTCCCTGAATATCATTATTAAAAATATTTTACTTTTTATTATAATGCATTATAATTAAGTTCATGAAAATAAGTATTCCCAAAAAAAAGACAATAATATGCAAACATAAATCATTTTTCCTATATTTCCAACATCACTTCCTATGTTAAAGCAGTTTTCAGCTGCTGGTATATACATAAACACAGTGTTTGTTAAATTTATTCTTAAGAAATAGAGATATGGCAATAGCCCAGCTCTAAATTATATTCATCTGATATACCAGCACATTAAAAATGAAAGTTCATATCTGGTATCAGAAGTGCCAACTAATCCTTTTAGTACTAATATCTTTGGTATTTTTATTTGCTTCTTAGAAATCAGCATACTAGCAGTATCAAATTCTTCTGACCTCAGAATGTTAATGTTGTTAGCAGAACTATGTTACATATGATTAATACACTTTCAGCTGATTTTTCTCATCAAATCCAGCTGAGTGGCCTGCATTGCGAACAATAAAACTAACACCATCATAGTGCATGCGTCTCTCCCCACGACGTACAAATAAATGAGAAGTTTGACCCATTGATGCAGTGCAGTGCAGAAATGGTGTTGAAAGGGATGCCGTTCCATTGCTTGGAGAGGTCCGCAGCTGATATTTATTGTTACTGCATGCAACCCTACAACATATAAAAAAATATTATTTTGTTAGTTATGCCCAGAATTTGAGATTTGTGGTGTTAATTCACAGATAATCTATAAAATGAAAACTGGATATATGGGTCGCAGTGGCAGATCCAAGGGGGGGGGGGGCTAGGGGGCTGAAGCCCCCCCCCCCCCAAAAGCACCAAGGTCACCTCTAACAACATGGATTTTTGGGGCCCCTTTTTTACTACTGTTTTTATAAGGACGGCAATCTGAAATAATGAGATTTCTGTCGGCGAACCCCTCCTCCCCCGAGTCAAGCCCCCCCTAAACCAAATCCTAGCCGCCCCCCCCCAAAAACCAAATACTGGATCCGCCACTGATTGGTCGTATAAAAACTTGGAAACTACGGAGAAAATTTCGATGGGGTTTTCACCATTTTAAAGCTTAGAATCTCAATTCAGTTGTTTGGCATGTCTTGTGTTTCAACATTAAATAATGCGGGAGCATTAAATGAAATTCTGAACATATGATGACAAATCCCAAAGATGGAAGGATTAGATGTTGCATACTTTGCACTAAACACACAACACAATGTCACTGACCATAGCCTTTAATGAAAGCAATATGATAACTTTAACATAATAACTGTTTTCAACACTAAACAAAACTTAAAGTATACTTTCCTTTAATTCGGAATATCAAATTTTAAACACCATAGATAGCCGTAAAAACAGATTTTCTTTAAGCATGATCTCTGAACAATATCTCTGGCCTTCAGCATTATTCTTCTCTTTATGATAATATTATTCTGGATTCACTTTTGATATTTGTATAAAAGGCTGAATCTGTGGAGTTAAAGTATCTGGCATATTGAGCAAAAAGTATATCCATTCACTTTGCAATTGAATCAAATGTGAGTTTTTTAACATAATCTAGTGTTGTTCAGTAATGTAGTAATGCAATTTCTTAATCAAATTGACGAAGTTTGATATACATGAAACTTTTTGGACGAATGAAAATAGTGTACATGCCAAATAAACTTTAACCCACCCATTTCTTGGTAGGGGGTGGGTGAACCTAAGTTTCCTTTAATTCCGAAAAAAATTTGGCGCTAATTTTATGAAACTTTGACAAATGCTTTGCGGGAATAAAAATAGGGTACGAATAAATCAACGCCAACTATACCAGGGAACTCCGCTAGTTCACAGATAAATTATCAAAGAAATATTGGATATTCTTCCTCTTCTTCTATAGTTAGGTTATATGAAAATATTTTAATCTTGTTTGTGCAGATCATTTGTTTCTACAACCTCTTGACACTACCACTAATTCTGAATATTATTGGTTATTGGTGATCCACAGGCAAAAATCAGCATTGTTCACATAGCTTCTATGCAAGCAATATTTGGAGTGATGCAGCCTATTATATATGTGAAAAGACTGCTTTTTTGTGAGGCTATATTCAAAATATTGGTTGATAAAAGAACGGAGACTATCCCAGTGTATAACTACAAAGAAGTCTTAACGGGTGAAGGTTTTATTATTGGTTGATAGTTACAAGGAAACTGCCATTAAGAAATGAAGCAGTTCTGATGGATATTGGAGGATTAAGTGAACCAACAGCCAAAATTGAAGGGGGAAATAGGTACAATTATAAAAAGGCACAGATTTCAAATTTGAAGAGATATTTCAGAGAATGATTCAGCAAATGGAAGGCACAAGCACAATAGAGTCAAGGTCAGAAGAGTTCAAGGAGATAATAAGAAATGGGGAAGAGAAATTTATTCCAAAAGCAGAAAATAAAGAAGTAGAGAACCTGTGTACTATAATAGGGAAGTGAGGAGGTTAAAGAGGTTGGTACGAAGAGGACATAACAGAGTTAAGAAACAGCAGGGTAGTAGGAAATATTTAATACAACTAAACAAGGACTTAGTAACAGCAAAGAAAGTGACTAAAAATGGGTTTATGAAGAGTATTGTCAGTGCAGGAGGACCATTGACTGATGCATCTAGAAATTTCTATGGCTATATCAGGAAACTGAGGTGAAGGGAGGTTGTTGAGATGCTTATAGATAAGGGTGGAGAAGAAGTTACTGAGAATTTGAAAAAAGCAGAGATTTTAGGTAACTGGTTTAGTGACAGCATTAGGGACAATTAATTAGAAACAGGGGGGGGGGGTCTAATTCATAGAACGAGCTTAATAACACAATTAGAAATGAAGATACTAAAAAATTTGAAATTCATACTAAGGAAATCATGAAGGAAATAAGAAAGCTGAAAAATCATAAAGGGGCTGGTGAAGATAATATTACTACAGATATCTTAAACATAGCCGGATGTGACATTATGCCATATCTTGGAATATTATTTAAAATTAGTCTTGCCACAGGACTGGAAAAGTGTGACAGTAGTACCGGTGTGAATAGAGTCAAAAATTACAGGCCAATCAGTTTGACATCAGTGGTAGGTCAATTAATGGAAAGATTGATATGCAACTGCATCAGAAATATATGTGAGGAACATAAGTGGTTTTCAGGTAGGCAACATGGATTCAGGCAAGGATGTTCATGTGAATCTCAGTTTGTGGGATATATCCAAGATATTTCAGATGAAATAGACAAGGGGAGCCAAATTGATAGTGTAGCACTGGATCTATCAAAGGTGTTTGACAGAGTGAGCCATAAAATGGTAGTAAATAAGGTAAAAACTTTTAGATTGGATGAGAAAGTGATTTGCTGGGTAGAAGAATATTTAAAAGGAAGAAAACTGAAGGTTAGGGTAGGAAATGCGGTATCAAAATAAGTGGGAGTAAAAATGAGAGTGCCGTAGGGTATTGTATTGGGACCATTGCTATTCATTATTCTAATGAATAATTGTGTTGATTATTTACTATCTGAAATTATTTTTTTTGCAGATGACATACTGCTGTATAAAAGGATCAAAACGATCTAGTGATCTGGACAGGATATATAGTTGGGTTGGTAAACATGGGATGAAGATAAATGCAAAGAAGAGTCAGCTTATTAGATACAAAAATTAAAAAAGGTTAATTATGAATTAAGAATTGCTTGCTGAAGACTTGAAATGTAAATATCTTGGCATTACATTTGATAACAAGTTTAACTGGGCAGGACACATTGGACAGGTGGTAGGAAAAGGTTTCAAATTCTGCAGTTGTTGGAGAGAGTGATGAGGGGATGCACGAGAGAAGTAAAGGAATTGGGTTACAAAACTTTGGTCAGACCATTCCTCGAATATGTTAGTGTAGTATGGGACACTCATTTTGCGTATTGAATACAGTAATTGTAGAGGGTGCAAAAAAGGGCTGCTAGATCTGTTTCTGGAAATTATTACAGAATGCAATCAGTGACAGATATGATAAAGGAGCTGGACTGGGATTCATTACAAGACAGGAGGAGGATGAGGAGTGTCATGGGAGTGTTCAGGGCATACACTGATGATGAGGCATGGAAAGATATTGGAGTAGGTATGAAAAGTAGTGCATGGAAGGGAAAAGCACAAGCTGGCACTTGATTTCAGGCACAAGGGTGTGGGAAGATTTTCATTTTTAGGTAAGGATGAAAGGGACTGGAATGAGTTACCAAGAGAAATGATGAATAACTTACCGAAAACGTTAAAAGAATTTAAAGTTAAAATTTGTAGAGGGCAAATGTAGGTGGATGATGGGTGTGTAGGGAAATTGCCACTGGAGTGTGTGCTCCATTGCAATTAAATTAAATGTGAATTGTTATTTGTTTCAACTGTCCTCCTCCCTTCAATTTCTGTGAGTAATGAGTATATATTATTTTTCCTTTGAATAGCTATAAATAGACAAACTAATGACCAACTATCCAGAAAGTTGATGTTGAGAGTCAGTTGCTACAAACTATTAGACAAAGGACAGAAGATAAAAAAAAACCAGCATATTGGATTTCCTGTAGAAGATGTTAATAACAGTGGCAAACAATGAAACACTTAACACTGATGCTTATTGAATTAAATTACCAAAAGGAGAAATTCATAATGAAATGTAAGAAGGGAAGTTAAAATGCTGAAATTGTGTATAATTAAAGAAAAATATCAAATCAGGTTTTTGCCTACTTCAAGTTATTTTCATGTTTTAACCATAGCTAATTTTTTATACAAATTTCGTATACAATGTTTAAAATAATTAATTACATGCCATACTAAAATTTGGTGGCAGTGCCAGTGTCAAGGTTTCAAATCATGCTCTCTAGATCATTTCTATGGATTACCTTAGCAAGTGGAGTAGAGTTTTCAGGCTGCACGCTAAATGTAAGTAAAAACTACAGACACTAGACGATGTGACAGTTAAACGATGTAACCTGGTAAGGCTTTTTACCTATATCACAACCTAGAAATTTAGTTTTGTTTTGGGTTATAAATGAGAGATATTTAGGCGATTATGAACTGTTGCAACAAAGCCAATGAGTACATTCATTTTTCAAATTACATCATCACATGTAAGAACAGAGACTTTCCTGGCATATAATTGTAACACTATCGATCTTCCAAGGATAAACACGATTACTTTAAAAGGAAAGTTCATACATACTAGATGTTATTGTGATGTCACTAGACAATGTGAACAATGATCAAAAAAATTACATTTGTTTGAATAAATAATCAGAAAATAGTTAGCGCATAATGTTCTCAGCACCAAAACCAACTTAAATACTAAGTTTCAGCATAAAGATAAACTATAAATAGAGGTACTAGCAGTTTGTGAAATTAAGCCTGACAGGTAGAACTTAAATTTTGACTAGGCATGAATTATAGCACTAAATGAGATAACTGATATTTAAATTCAGAGAAAAATACGGTAGGTAGTAATATGATTAAAGTTAAATGTTTTCATACAGAAAAGGTGATATTCATCATCGGTAACTGTATGACGCAATTAACATTTCAAAATTAGTGATGATAAATTACAAAGATTTTAACAGAGGCTTATTTGCTAAAGGTTAGGGGATTTAAAAAAAATAATAATAATAATAATAATGATTTAAGTCTCATTTAAAAATGTACAGGAAGAAAGTAGACTATAACTCACAGAAATGTGTTCAAAAATGAAATGATTAATAACTCATAGTTATCATCTTGCACAGGGGGAAGTTTTATATAAAAATAAAATAAAATTGACTAATTTTTGTACTCTAAAAGTCTTACAAGGAAGTGATTAAAAAAAAAAAAAACCAGTAGATAGGATATTTCTTCACTTGAAGTAATTTTCACATTAAAACCAGAGCTTATTTCAAAAAATGTGTAGTAACAACAATTTTTTAAAATTATGAATTGCATGTCACTAAAATTTGGTGGCAATTGATAAAAGTTTAGGAGATGACCCTTGCGGGAAGCCTTGGTGTGTGCGCAACTCCTGTGCCAAATGGCCACTCCTACATACATGAATGAGTTTTATAACCCAAATATCATAAACTGTGTTTGTGTTTATCTAACCCTTCTGTCTTTATCTGTGGTAAGTAATGGGTTATTTTCTGTATCCTTGTATATATACCCTGGTTTGTAGTAGTTAGTTCTGTTAAAATTTAATCATCCAATTCGTGGGTCATCTATGTGGATTTGTTACTGGTTACTGGTTTACAGCAGAAAGTTCTATTTTATGTGTGTTTTTACCTTCTGATGTGTCAACACTATCCTTTTTATGTCTGTTGTTTCCTCCCCAAATATAATTTTTATATTAATATTAGTTATTATATTTGCAATATTTTTAAAAACAAAGATTTCAAAATATTTCATTTCAATTCAGAATAATTATCACCTCTCCTATTGCATTTATACTACTGACTTCCACTTTTCAGAGGAATCATGTAGAGTACAAGCTGACAGCTTTAACCTCTTGATCCTTTCACATTATTAAACCTATTTGTTTTTGACATTTGTACATTTTTCAAGCAATATGGCTACAATTGTAATACTTGGTGACTATATCTTTTGGAATTATTTTCAACTCTTTATTCTTTTATTGAGATCAACAGAAAGTAAGCTAACTGAGATTATTACAATTGTACCACTTTAAAAAGTTTACCATATTTAGGTAACAATGAAAGGAAAGAAATGCCGCGAGGCAACATTTACATGGAAAAGAAAGGGAAAACACACCCAACACTCACCAAAGTTGAAGGGAGGAGGGCAGCAGCAACACAGCACAATACACAAACAAAGAAAAAACAATATTTTGGGTGAAAATCCCCTTTTTCAAGTTAACAGAGAGGTGGCTGGTCTTGCGCAACAGACTGTCGGAGGTGGTGGGGGCAGCAATGATAATATAACCGTGAGTATGCGAAAGATTAAAATGATCAAAAAAATAGTAGTTATTAAAAATATAAATAAAGAAAAAATATAAATGAAAATTTTAATAAAAATATATGAAACTATTGAACTATTGTACTAGCCAGTGGTGGGTGTATAGGGTGAGGATGGAAGATGATAATGGAAATTAAGGCCTGGGGGATGTCTAGTTTGAAGGATGTGTTGATATGCCAGTTCCCACCTGCGGAGTTCAGATTGGGAGGTAGTGTCTTGAAGTACTCTAATGGCTCTTATTAAGGTCATGGGTGTTGTGAGTACTGGCATGGTGAGCAACTGGGTGATCCAGGTTTTGGGAGTAAACTGTCTGTCTGTGACCATTCATTCTTATGGATAATGAGTTTGAGGTCAGGTCAATGTAGGAACTTGGACAGTGGAGGCAGGTGAGCTGGTAAATGAGATGGGTGGTTGTACAGGTGGCATGACCTATTATGGGGTAGGTTTCACCAGTAGTAGGATTGCTATAGGTAGTGGTAGGTGGATGCATACAGCAAGTTTTGCAACGGGGTCTCTTACAAGGGAAGGATCCAAACGGTGGTTTGGGAGCATCAGAGGCTTGATATTTATGTACAAGAATGCTTTTTAGATTAGGCAGTCTGCTGAAGGTGACTCGGGGTGGGAAGGATAGTGGGAAGAATTCGGCACATTTCAGGAAAGGATCTAAGAACATCATAGCCCAGATGAAGAATTTTGTTTAGCGATTCCAGGCCAGGAAAAAACTGGGTGAGAAAAACAGGGTTCTGGTTGGCTTTAGGTTGTTTGTGCCAGTGTGGAGGACAGTCCCTGCCCCTTGATACTTGTTTTTTAATTAGTTCTGGAGGATAATTGCGGTTTATGAGTGCTTGGGTTAGATTGTTGGTGTAGAGGGTAAAGGACTCATGATCAGAGCATATGCGTTTGCCCTGAATGGCTTGGCTGTATGGGATGGAACGTTTGGTATGATATGGATGGCAGCTATCAAAATGGAGATATTGTTGTAGGTTAGTGGGTTTTATGTGGACAGAGGTGTGTAAGTGACCATTCCGTACAGAGATGTCTACATCCAGAAAAGTGATGTCAGTCTGAGAGTAGGACCAGGTGAAGTTTAAGGAGGAGAAGTTATTCAGTGAGTGCAAGAAGTCCAGAAGGAGATTTTCACCGTGGGTCCAGATCATAAATATGTCATCTATATACCTGAACCACACGGTGGGTTGTAGGGTAACCTGTTGAAGAAAACGTTCCTCTAGTCTGCCCATGAAAAGGATGGCATATGAAGGTGCCATGCGAGTGCCCATAGCAGTGCCTCGAATCTGATGGTAAACCTGAGACTGGAAGGAAAAGAAATTTTTGGTCAGGATGAATTGAGCCAAAGAAGTGAGGAAATGAGTGGTAGGGAAGGTGTGCGGGGGACGTCTGTCAAGGTAATGTTCTATGGAACTTAGGCCCTGGCCATGAGGGATGTTGGTGTATAGCGATGATACATCAATAGTGACCAGGAAACAATCTTTAGGTAGGGGTGTAGGGACTGTTGACAGACGCTCTAAAAAGTGGGTTGTATCTCTGACATAGGATGGAAGGGCCTGGACGAAAGGTTGTAGGTGCTTGTCAACGAATGCAGAAATGCGTTCTGTGGGAGACCCAAAGGCAGCAACTGTAGGACGTCCAGGATTGCCCGCCTTATGTATCTTGGGCAGAAGATACAGGGTGGGTGTTCGGGGGGTCTTAGGAGTCAAAAGGTAAATGGAATTGTGTGAAAGACCCTGTAAGGGACCTTGGAGACTGAGGAAAGAGCGGATTTCTGTGCAGATTGAATCAGTGGGGTCAGTGGTATGAGGTAAGTAAGTGGAGGTGTCAGAGAGCTGACTGAGGGCTTCAGCTGTGTAGTCGCTTCGATCCATGACCACAGTGGTCAAGCCCTTGTCAGCTGGGAGAATTATGATATTTTTATTTTTGGAGAGTTCACTCATTGCCCGCATTTCAGTACGGGTCAGGTTGTTGGAGTGGGGGATTGAATTTAGGAAGGAAGGCGATGAGCGGGTTGACATGAGGAATTCCTGGAATAGGAGAAGGGGATGGTTTTGAGGGAGGGGAGGTGGATCTAACTGGTGAGTGTTTTCCCTTTCTTTACCATATGTAGGTTTACTTGTATATACAAAAGTTTGTAAGTTACCTGACCAAACCATCTCGTGTCTGAGATATACGAATTCCATTTATTATCCAGTTTTGAGTGAAATCATCTGTCATCCAATACTGTCCATTTTGCAGAATAGAAACTACATCTTGCAAACATGAAGGTCCATGACGAGACCCTGTATAAAATACTGGTACAGAAAAGTCCTGATTCATTTCTAAGAAACTGTCAGCTGTACTTCTAGTGCCAGCTGCATCAACGAGATAAACCAAAGCACACTTCTCTGAAGTGAAACTTACTCCTTTGTACCACATCTTTGCATACCTGAAAATTGCCATTTAAATAACTGGATTATTATTAAGATAAAAGCACAGAAATAATGATAGAAATTACTCGTAAAGCAAATTGAAATTGTACATAAAAGAAGAACAAAAATTATTTGAATAATTAAACCACTATGCAGGATGTTTCACATAATGGAATGAATTGCCACATTGACTGCTAACTAGAATTAATATAAGCTATGTGAAGTTGCTCCTCAGTTTCTGAAAATATTAACAGCCATTCTCAATTAAAATCTATCCACATAATTACTCCTTGATAGTGTAATGGCAGTGACATTATTATTACTTGCTATGGAGCTTATCAACACAGGTGGAAATTTCACTGTTTGTGATGTACTGTTCAATTAACTTATCATATGGAGTCACAATTAAGTGCTCAACATACACCAGCAGGATTAGACCTGCCATGTAAAACACATGCTGCCCTTAACAACATAAGAACCAACCATTGTCAGTGTGGTTCACTGTTGTATAAGCGGAGCATGAGAACCTGTGACTGTGGTTCATCACAACAGACGATCCTCTATATTATCACTGAATGCAGTAAGAGGGCATACACATGTTTATTGGAAGACTTTGTTAAAGCACCTAACAATGCTACAGAGTGGTTGGAAAATCTAGATTTACAACTTTACATTGTTGATTGTCTTAGAATAGCCTATCGTTTGTATTCATACAGTATTGATGCTGCCATAAGCTAAATAAATAAATAAAATCATATTAAATTAGCTACAGATGAAAAATTTCAAAGTATCTAATGCCTAAAGTGCTAGTTTCTACTCAGATATCTGTTTCCTTTAACATTCTATTCCTAATTGTTCCCCCAATATCCATCCAGAGCAAATAATTAATGATGTACAAACTTTTCAAGAGGTGTTTAATACTAAAGTAGCTTCACAACACAGATATCTTACTGAGCTTGTGTAGGATAGGTGGATAGGTCATGAAACACCTTTTTGATTATCGTTACTGGCGGGACATCTAAAGGCAATATTTGTTAACCAGCAAGATTGTCATCAAATGAATTACACATGAGGTAAAATAAATAACATTTTGATTAATTGAAAATTATACAGCATAAGGAAAAATAGCCCATCACTTCCCAGAGATGAAGGCAGGAAGGCGAGACTAACACACAAAAAAACACGAACTTTACAGTATTATGGTAAGAAACCTTAGTCATCTGAGATGCGAGGCATATGACAGAGAAAATGATGTAACCACATCTCAATCTGGAACATCAATGAAACACATGGGAGTGGGGTAAATGAACTGGTGGTGCATGGAGAAGATGGATCAGTGATAAATGTGGAACAGAATAATATCATTGACGAATATTAAAATGAAATATTTTTTTAAAATATATAACTTTATTTTTATTGGTTATAGTGGTAAATAAACAAAACTAGTAACATATAAAAATATATCAAAAATATATACATATGTGGCAAGATATATGAAAAAAACTTATTATAAAATTGAAAGATAGTGACAAACCTATGCTAAACCTGTCACTCATTAGCTTTCAATTTTATAGTGAGTGTTTTCATATATCTTTCCACATATGTATATATATGTATATATATATATGGTTACCAGGAAGTAATAGGAGCTAATCTTATATATATATAAAAATAGACGTGTTTTTTAATATATTTCACTTTTCAGCCAACACTACCTAGCACAGATCACTGATGTTTGTGGGTGGAAGTAGCATGGAGTTTCCTGTCGTGCACAACGTTGGCCGAATGCCGATAGCTGTGGGGATGTGGGAGATATAATGATTAAAGTTGGTAAGTGCAGGGCGTTTACATATTTCGACCAAAAATTCGTATCTCCGTATACTTCTCCTTCCTGCCACAACTACATAACATAGACCTTTGGTGTTTGTGTGTGGTAGTAGAATCGTCTTTCCTGTCGTGCACTATGGTTGTTAGATGTCGCTGGCTATGGGGGTGTGGGAGATATGGGGGTAGAAAGTGGTCGATCTGTAGCAATTTCATACTTCTGCCAAAGACAAAAGTGTCATGGTGTATCACTTTTCAGCGAAAACTATAGATCACAGATAACTGGCGTTTGTGTGTAGTAGTAGCACAGAGTCACCTTTCGATCACAACATCGGCCGATATTCAGAAACTGTGGTACTGTGGTAGATATGGTGGTTGTAAGTGGCCGACCAAGGATATTTTCGTATTTCGACTGTCTCCGCATATGTCACTTTTCTGCCACAACTACATAGCATAGAGCATTGGTGTTTGTGTTTGGTAGTAGAATCGTATCTCATGTAGTGCACTATGGTTGTTAGATGTCGGTAGCTATGGGGGTGTGGGAGATATGGGGGTTGAAAGTGGTCGATCTGTGGCAATTTCATACTTCTGCCAAAGACAAAAGTGTCATCGTGTATCACTTTTCAGCGAAAACTATAGATCACAGATAACAGGCTTTTTTGTTTAGTAGTAGCACAGAGTCACCTTTCGATCACAACAGCGGCCGATTTTCAGAAACTGTGGTACTGTGGTAGATATGGTGGTTGTAAGTGGCCGTCCAAGGATATTTTCGTATTTCGACTGCCTCCGCATATGTCACTTTTCTGCCACAACTACATAACATAGAGCATTGGTGTTTGTGTTTGGTAGTAGAATCGTATCTCATGTAGTGCACTATGGTTGTTAGATGTCGGTAGCTATCGGGGTGTGGGAGAAATGGGGGTTGAAAGTGGTCGATCTGTGGCAATTTCATACTTCTGCCAAAGACAAAAGTGTCATGGTGTATCACTTTTCAGCGAAAACTATAGATCACAGATAACTGGCGTTTGTGTGTAGTAGTAGCACATAGTCACCTTTCGATCACAACAACGGCCAATTTTCAGAAACTGTGGTAATGTGGTAGATATGGTGGTTGTAAGTGGCCGACAAAGGATATTTTCGTATTTCGACTGCCTCCGCATATGTCACTTTTCTGCCACAACTACATAGCATAGAGCATTGGTGTTTGTGTTTGGTAGTAGAATCGTATCTCATGTAGTGCACTATGGTTGTTAGATGTCGGTAGCTATGGGGGTGTGGGAGAAATGGAGGTTGAAAGTGGTCGATCTGTGGCAATTTCATACTTCTGCCAAAGACAAAAGTGTCATGGTGTATCACTTTTCAGCGAAAACTATAGATCACAGATAACTGGTGTTTGCGTGTAGTAGTAGCACAGAGTCACCTTTCGATCACAACAGCGGCCGATTTTCAGAAACTGTGGTACTGTGGTAGATATGGTGGTTGTAAGTGGCCGACCAAGGATATTTCGTATTTCGACTGTCTCCGCATATGTCACTTTTCTGCCACAACTACATAGCGTAGATCATTGGTGTTTGTGTTTGGTAGTAGAATCGTATCTCATGTAGTGCACTATGGTTGTTAGATGTCGGTAGCTATGGGGGTGTGGGAGATATGGGGGTTGAAAGTGGTCGATCTGTGGCAATTTCATACTTCTGCCAAAGACAAAAGTGTCATGGTGTATCACTTTTCAGCGAAAACTATAGATCACAGATAACAGGCTTTTTTGTTTAGTAGTAGCACAGAGTCACCTTTCGATCACAACAGCGGCCGATTTTCAGAAACTGTGGTACCTTGGTAGATATGGTGGTTGTAAGTGGCCGTCCAAGGATATTTTCGTATTTCGACTGCCTCCGCATATGTCACTTTTCTGCCACAACTACATAGCATAGAGCATTGGTGTTTGTGTTTGGTAGTAGAATCGTATCTCATGTAGTGCACTATGGTTGTTAGATGTCGGTAGCTATCGGGGTGTGGGAGAAATGGGGGTTGAAAGTGGTCGATCTGTGGCAATTTCATACTTCTGCCAAAGACAAAAGTGTCATGGTGTATCACTTTTCAGCGAAAACTATAGATCACAGATAACAGGCGTTTGTGTGTAGTAGTAGCACATAGTCACCTTTCGATCACAACAGCGGCCAATTTTCAGAAACTGTGGTAATGTGGTAGATATGGTGGTTGTAAGTGGCCGACAAAGGATATTTTCGTATTTCGTCTGTCTCCGCATATGTCACTTTTCTGCCACAACTACATAGCGTAGATCATTGGTGTTTGTGTTTGGTAGTAGAATCGTATCTCATGTAGTGCACTATGGTTGTTAGATGTCGGTAGCTATGGGGGTGTGGGAGATATGGGGGTTGAAAATGATCGACCTGTGGCAATTTCATACTTCTGCCAGAGACAAAAGTGTCATGGTGTATCACTTTTCAGCGAAAACTATAGATCACAGATAACTGTCGTTTGTGTGTAGTAGTAGCACAGAGTCACCTTTCGATCACAACAGCGGCCGATTTTCAGAAACTGTGTTACTGTGGTAGATATGGTGGTTGTAAGTGGCCGTCCAAGGATATTTTCGTATTTCGACTGCCTCCGCATATGTCACTTTTCTGCCACAACTACATAGCATAGAGCATTGGTGTTTGTGTTTGGTAGTAGAATCGTATCTCATGTAGTGCACTATGGTTGTTAGATGTCGGTAGCTATGGGGGTGTGGGAGAAATTGGGGTTGAAAGTGGTCGATCTGTGGCAATTTCATACTTCTGCCAAAGACAAAAGTGTCATGGTGTATCACTTTTCAGCGAAAACTATAGATCACAGATAACTGGCGTTTGTGTGTAGTAGTAGCACAGAGTCACCTTTCGATCACAACAGCGGCCGAATTTCAGAAACTGTGTTACTATGGTAGATATTTTGGTTGTAAGTGGCCGACCAAGGATATTTTCGAATTTCGACTGTCTCCGCATATGTCACTTTTCTGCCACAACTACATAGCGTAGAGCATTGGTGTTTGTGTTTGGTAGTAGAACCGTATCTCATGTAGTGCACTATGGTTGTTAGATGTCGGTAGCTATGGGGGTGTGGGAGAAATTGGGGTTGAAAGTGGTCGATCTGTGGCAATTTCATACTTCTGCCAAAGACAAAAGTGTCATGGTGTATCACTTTTCAGCGAAAACTATAGATCACAGATAACTGGCGTTTGTGTGTAGTAGTAGCACAGAGTCACCTTTCGATCACAACAGCGGCCGAATTTCAGAAACTGTGTTACTATGGTAGATATTTTGGTTGTAAGTGGCCGACCAAGGATATTTTCGAATTTCGACTGTCTCCGCATATGTCACTTTTCTGCCACAACTACATAGCGTAGAGCATTGGTGTTTGTGTTTGGTAGTAGAACCGTATCTCATGTAGTGCACTATGGTTGTTAGATGTCGGTAGCTATTGGGGTGTGGGAGAAATGGGGGTTGAAAGTGGTCGATCTGTGGCAATTTCATACTTCTGCCAAAGACAAAAGTGTCATGGTGTATCACTTTTCAGCGAAAACTATAGATCACAGATAACTGGCGTTTGTGTGTAGTAGTAGCACATAGTCACCTTTCGATCACAACAGCGGCCAATTTTCAGAAACTGTGGTAATGTGGTAGATATGGTGGTTGTAAGTGGCCGACAAAGGATATTTTCGTATTTCGACTGTCTCCGCATATGTCACTTTTCTGCCACAACTACATAGCGTAGATCATTGGTGTTTGTGTTTGGTAGTAGAATCGTATCTCATGTAGTGCACTATGGTTGTTAGATGTCGGTAGCTATGGGGGTGTGGGAGATATGGGGGTTGAAAATGATCGACCTGTGGCAATTTCATACTTCTGCCAGAGACAAAAGTGTCATGGTGTATCACTTTTCAGCGAAAACTATAGATCACAGATAACTGTCGTTTGTGTGTAGTAGTAGCACAGAGTCACCTTTCGATCACAACAGCGGCCGATTTTCAGAAACTGTGGTACTGTGGTAGATATGGTGGTTGTAAGTGGCCGTCCAAGGATATTTTCGTATTTCGACTGCCTCCGCATATGTCACTTTTCTGCCACAACTACATAGCATAGAGCATTGGTGTTTGTGTTTGGTAGTAGAATCGTATCTCATGTAGTGCACTATGGTTGTTAGATGTCGGTAGCTATGGGGGTGTGGGAGAAATTGGGGTTGAAAGTGGTCGATCTGTGGCAATTTCATACTTCTGCCAAAGACAAAAGTGTCATGGTGTATCACTTTTCAGCGAAAACTATAGATCACAGATAACTGGCGTTTGTGTGTAGTAGTAGCACAGAGTCACCTTTCGATCACAACAGCGGCCGAATTTCAGAAACTGTGTTACTATGGTAGATATTTTGGTTGTAAGTGGCCGACCAAGGATATTTTCGAATTTCGACTGTCTCCGCATATGTCACTTTTCTGCCACAACTACATAGCGTAGAGCATTGGTGTTTGTGTTTGGTAGTAGAATCGTATCTCATGTAGTGCACTATGGTTGTTAGATGTCGGTAGCTATTGGGGTGTGGGAGAAATGGGGGTTGAAAGTGGTCGATCTGTGGCAATTTCATACTTCTGCCAAAGACAAAAGTGTCATGGTGTATCACTTTTCAGCGAAAACTATAGATCACAGATATCTGGCGTTTGTGTGTAGTAGTAGCACATAGTCACCTTTCGATCACAACAGCGGCCAATTTTCAGAAACTGTGGTAATGTGGTAGATATGGTGGTTGTAAGTGGCCGACCAAGGATATTTTCGTATTTCGACTGTCTCCGCATATGTCACTTTTCTGCCACAACTACATAGCATAGAGCATTGGTGTTTGTGTTTGGTAGTAGAATCGTATCTCATGTAGTGCACTATGGTTGTTAGATGTCGGTAGCTATGGGGGTGTGGGAGAAATGGGGGTTGAAAGTGGTCGACCTGTGGCAATTTCATACTTCTGCCAAAGACAAAAGTGTCATGGTGTATCACTTTTCAGCGAAAACTATCGATCACAGATCTCTGGCGTTTGTGTGTGGTAGTATCACAGAGTCACCTTTCGATCACAACCATGGAGGAAGGAATATATGGAGACGAGATAACGTGAAATCCGTGAAACCTCGTGAAAAAACTGTGCCTGCGCGGCGGACATCGTAGGAGTACCAAAACATTGGGCTGTTTGCACTGTGTCGGCTGCTGAGAATATTTCATTTTCTAATATTCTAAAGTTTTCTATAATGCCAAGTTGTGATGCATATGGTTGCAAAAACAGACGAGATAGAAAAAAACCTGGAATAGCGTTTCATAAGTAAGTCACATTGTAATTATCGTTCTTGAAGTATCTGACAGGCAACCGCAACATTAGTGCCATTCGCTATAAATTTATTCATTGCTCTCAATAGGATCATATTATTCTCAAATTTTTGTTGGTGTAGTGTAGACAATTAGCATATGTTACTATTTTGCACCTGAAAAACTAGCCTTATTGTAGACAAATGTTGGAAATTTAATTTAAACGGGTCATGTTTACATCGCGACACAGTGAATATGGTATTCTCCATGCATTACTCACGTTTAAGTTTACACTGAAATTGCACGATGAAATTAATCGTGATAATTTGTGCTGTGCGAAATACTAAACGTGATGAAATAACTTTGTTAACGGAAATGTAGTTCGCGATGCATTTCTTGTGTTTAGATGTGTCTAAATAGTTTGGTTTTGTAGCGGCAATATTAATGGAAATGTTTCAGGTTGAAATTGGCTGTATACCTGAAGAGAACAAACAATTTATTTATGATTAGCTGTTAGCTTGTGATTTTTGAATGTACTGATTTTTCTAGCAAAATTATATAGGCCACTACCAGTACAATATCTTCTAAGTAAGCTCAGAAACTATGAGGTTTTATGAAGTATTAATTTTTTAAAAAGCTCTAAACATTGACTTATGCTTTTTTTAAATTTCAGATACGACTTATTTCTGTTTGTAAATATGTCTACAAGTATATTTCTAGATTTTGAAATCTTCCTTGTCAATTACTGAAATAGAATGTGAAAATATAACCTATTTGAACATCAACTAAAATTTAAGGACTGTAGAAATAAACAGTTTGTTATTCAAGTTAAAAAGAATTACCTGCTCATTAAGTTACGTCCGAATTCATCATCAAATATGGATATGACGATAGTTTTTTTCTGGTCCAGGCCGCATTTCAACCTAACCACGTCAATTTTAAGGTACAATATCTCGAGAACTAAGCAAGATATCAAAAAAATTTATTCTTCACTTTCAGTTTCCCTCATCGAGTTACATAAGAATTCGTCATCAAATTGCGGCGCCACGGTTATCGTTGAATCCCCTCATAATCTAACAACCTCACTTTTGAGACAGTATATCTCGCGAACTAAGCCAGATATCGAAAAATTTTATTCTTTATTTTCGATTTGTATCGTCGTATTACATAAGAATCTATCACCAAATTTGACTTTGGGGACACGTTTCTTCTGAATCTCAACCAGAAACTCCACTCTTTTGAGACAGTATATCTCGAGAACTAAGGACGATATCAAAAAATTTTATTCTTCATTTTTGATGTGTCTCGTCGAGTTACATAATAATCCATCATCAAATTGCGGTGCCACGGTTGTCTTATGATTCCCTTGAGGTTTTTGTGCATATTTCCATGTTTCTCTGGTCAAGCAATATGGCGGCCTCCCCTCCCCACTTGTCTCCACCCGGTTTCACTCCAGTATGTGGCGAAGGTCCCTTGCGTCGTCTCCATATATTCCTTCCTCCATGATCACAACAGCGACCGAATTTCTGAAACTGTGGTTGTGTGGGATATATGGTGGTTGTAAGTGGCCGACCAAGGATATTTTCGTATTTCGACGAAAGGCATGTGTCTCCGCAGATTTCTGTTTTCTGCCACGACTACATAGCATAGAGCATTGGTGTTTATGTGTGGTGGTAGAATCGTGTCTGTTGTCGTGCACTATGGTTGTTAGATGTCTGTAGCTATGGGGGTGTGAAAGATATGGGGGATGAAAATGGTCGACCTGCGGCAATTTCATATTTCTGCCAAAGACGCATGTGTCACGGTGTATCAGTTTTGAGTGAAAACTATCAATCGCAGATTACCGGTGTTTTTGTGTGGTAGTAACACAGAGTCACCCATCGATCACAACGTTGCCCGAAATTCGGTAACTGTGGGAGTGTGTGAGATATGGTGTTTGAAATTGGTCGATCATGAATATTTTCGTATTTCATCCAAAGACTTGTGTGTATCCGTAAATTTAACTTTGCTGCCGGAACTACATAGCGCAGAAGACTGGTATTTGTGTGTGGTAATAGTATCCAGTCTCCCATCGTGCACTATGGTGGTTAGATGTCTACAGCTGTGAATATGAATACATTACAATGACGAACGAAGTTGTGGATACCAGCTACTATATTATAATTGTGGAAGTAAGTTTCTGTCTTTTTGTTACGTTTTGACGACTAAATGGCTATATCAATATTGATGGAATTTAACAATGAAATAGTGTAGGAAGGACACAGGACATTTTTTCGATATGAATAACAGTTTTAGTCACGAAATTTTAAGAACTTATCGAATGATGAAAGACAGACAGATTCGTGTGTTAGTCTGTAATGTTACGTTGGTTGCTCAGTAGCGCAGTCTGTTAGTGTTTGATTTTTTAATAAATTTCGATAAGAAACAAAACTAATTATTTGGTATAGAAGTCAATTTGCTCTGCACTGTACTATTCATTTGTGTCTGTATAAAAGTTTCTGGCACCAATTTGTCTTCCTTTTTGACATGCCTTACGGACGTAAACCTGGCCTAAGGTGCAGGTCTAGAAGACAATGTGCTGCTATTAGATTATAAGATTCAGATGCTCAGGTTGAAAAAAGAAGAAAAAAACCAAGCTGAAATATAGCTGCCATCAGTTAACCCCCCCCCCCCCCTCCCCCCCACACACACACATCCCCGCACCTTCGCTTACTTTTCTGTTTTTAAATATGTTGTAAATTGATTCTCTTCATGAGACAGATTAGACGATAGGATGATATAATGATGACTTTCCATCATATTATGTCGACTCGGTGTTGTTTGGGACAAATCTTACGTTACTAACAGTTTTCTATATCCAATTCTGGCAATGAAACTCCAAGTCCACGCGTACGAAGTCGCGGGTAACAGCTAGTTAGCGTATAGATTTACAAAATAATAATAATAAAAATAAAAAAAAGTGATAGCGAAATGAACCACCACTTAACCACTTACCTTAGATGATGGTATCATGGGATGAACACATAAATAAGCACAAAACACAGGTAAAACAATAAATATTTCGGGACTTGGCCCTTCGTCAACAGGAGAAAATCAAGGAGGGGTGGGTGGTGTAGGAGACCGTTTCACAGAATGACCGTAAGTCAAGAACATGGTGGGAGTAAATTCAAACAGGGGACATGGAGAGGGGGCAGAGAATTAGAGCTAGTACCTAAAAAACGCAAAATGTTGTAAAAAGTTCAGAAAAATATAAATATAATATAAATATAATATAATATAAATTTGAGAAAGTAGATAAGTAAACAAAATAAAATTGAAAAAAATATAATGATAATAATAAAAGAATCTATGGAGTTAAACATCACCTCTGGTATGTGGTGGTTCAATATACTGTAGACAGTGGGCATGGAGGCACGTGGAGGATAGAGGGAAGAAAAAGTACCGACTGGGTACTATCTCAAATTGAGACCAGGAGGTTGCCTTGTGCCTAGTTTGTACTGGTAAGCAAGTTCCCACCTTCTGAGTTCAGAGGAGCTGCTGTTGTTTGGGAGGACTCTGATAGCATGGACCATGAAACAAGAATTGAAGTTATTAGTGTCATGGAAGATGGCATGGATAGCTACTAGATGTTTTGGATTCCAAGTGAAGACTGTCTGATGGTGGCCATTCATTCTAATGGCTAACGGATTGGTAGTCAAACATATGTAGGATGCCAGGCAGGTTAGCTGGTATATTACGACCGAGCATGGTGGTGTAACAGCTAGCATTCTGGCCTCGCATTCGGGAGGACGGCGGTTCGAATCCCCGTCCGGGCATCTAGATTTGGGTTTTCCATGGTTTCCCAAATCACTCCAGGCAAATGCCGGGATGCTTCCTTCAAAGGGCCATGACCGAATTCCTTCCCATTCCTTGCCCCCCATCCTTTCCCGTCTCTAAAGACCTCGCTGTTAGAGAGACGTTAAGCAGATAAAAAAAAATAATTCTATATTACATGGGAGGTTTCACAGTTGGTGTGTCCTATGATAGGATAGCTCTCGCCAGTGATGGGGTTTGTGAAAGTTGTGGAGGCATGGTAAATGTCGCACATCTTACCGGGGGGGTCTATTGCATGGGAAGGATCCTGGTGGCTGTCTGATGAGATGAAGAAGACTGTGTTTGTGGACTAGTAGCTGGCTGAGGTTAGGAGGCCTCCTGAAACAAGTTCTGGGAGGGCCAGGGGTGAAGATGGGTGTTTAGGGAAATTGCCACCATTGCAATTTAATTTAATTTAATATGATATTTTTAATATATTTTATATCTTTCTGGTTTTATTTATTTACCCATGTAATCAATCAAATTAAAATTATATATTTTTAAAATAATATTTCATTTTACTATTCATCGCAGAGATTATTTTGTTCCACATTTATCACTGATCCACCTACTTACCCTACCACCAGCTCATCGACCAGCCTCCACAGGGGTGGATCCAGGGGGGGGGGGGCTAGGGGGCTCAAGCCCCCCTCAAAAGTATCTAGATCAATCTCCGACATTCTATTTTTGGAGACTTTTTTTTTAGCTCTAAGGATTTGAGGCCCGAGGAGACTATAAATGCTACCTTTTGCCCAACTCAAGGGCCCCCCGCCCCCAAAAAAAACAAAAGCCTAAATCCAATATAGGCAAGCCCCTCTCCAACCATAATCCACTCAAGCAAAGCTCCCCCAAACCAAAGTCCGCTCAAGCCCCTCCCAAACCAAAATCCTGGATCCGCCCCTGACCCTCCCGTGTGTTTCACCTTTGTTTCATTCATATGGCGGGTCAGGATGTGGTCACAACTTTCCCCGTCATATGATAGATAGATAGACATGTTCACTTTGATCCCATGTGAGAATAATCTCGGGGATGTGGAACAGTACATACACTTATTTGTAATGTCAATCTATATATCTATAAATGAGAAAATGAGAAAGTTCGGATGTGTGTTTGGATGTACGTTGGCAGTCAATCACGCCTTAATAACTCAACATATTTGAATGAAATTTGGCATGAAGTCAGTTAATTGCGTGCGAAGTGCAATAGGATAGATTTTATCCCGCAAAAACGCATAGTTCTTTTAGAAATTGCCGTTAATATCACTTCGGAAGCAACAAAGAGTTTCCTACTTCGTAGATAGCCGTGCCACGTTTACTCTTTGCTTTTTAAGTAAATCGCAAACACTACTTCTCAAAGTCAGAAATAATAGCAAAAACCTACTTACATATGCAAGTTTGTGTTTAGTTTAAAAGCCATAAAACTGACGCACTTGACAAATAATAGTTTTGAAGCAGGAAATATAAATCTGTTCTTAACCTTAAATTAAAAAAAGAAAGGTAGGTTCTGTTGTCAAGTTCGCAATGAGATATTTTCATTTGCGTACATAGAATACTATGACATATCAAATATTAACCATAATTTCGTTCGTAATATATGCGTTATAATAAATATAAAAAATCAAAGCTTGGAAAAAAAGTAAAATGCTATGAGTATACCAGCACGAAAGTCGGTTCACTGAAAGTGCAAAATGGTCGTGCCCCAAATGTCGTATTTATAAAAATGTAAAGGATTCCATTCTATCTCGGTTATTTCCTGTTTCTTTTTTGTTACTATACAGTCTGTGTATTACAAATTATTTTTGCCGAAATTTAAAACTTAACTAACCCTTTTTATTTTTTGTTAAGAATTTTTGTACGAATAGTACTGCTTTTTATTTATTGTTCAATATTCTGCAAATATCTATCGAACGCTACACTTAAAACGAATGTATTCAATGGGCTAATGTAGAAACTTATTGTTTCATGAAGTAACACTGAAAGTCGTTTACAACACAATACACCTCATTTGCACGGAGCATAACAACTAAATTCCTTCTGCCATCCGCTGTAACAAAAAACATTCTGGTCCAGGCAGCATTTCAACCAATCCACATTTCTACTAATACTGCCGCTACAAAATCAAACGATACGAACACATCTCAACACATTAAATGCTCTGGACCTACATTTCGAGTGGTAACAGAATTTTCTGTATCAAAATTCCTAATTAGTATATCATAAATTACTATCACAATTAATTTCATTATACACCTTACTAAATCACGAGCAATAAAAGTCACTTTATCGCGATGTACATTTGACCTGCAATTTTAACGATCGTAGAGAATTGTGGACTTTCCGTTGTACACTGTAAGTTAAAAGCATTTTAGCATAAATTTTTTAATTACGTTACCTCAATAAGTCATGAAGCTGACGACATAGTTCATGCGGCTGAATGTAGTTTTAGACGTATTCAGTATTTAATTTACTGCGTTAATAATAAGTCAAGTTTATTTCGCTATTCATGACGTCACTAACATACAATATAGTGAATGTATTAATGTGCGAGTGATAGAAGCTTTGATTTTCTAGCGGTAATTTTAAAACGCAGCCTGGGCCAGAATGAGAACTGAAACATTATTAGTTATTAAGCTTCTTTCATGAGCGCCATTTTAGTGACATCATGTATCGCTTTGTACCGATATTGTATCAAAAGATCTATATTAAGCTTGGACGATTTAGCAGAACCATGCGGCGTTGCCCGAAGTAAATTTGTTAAATTTATCAATGTTTTATTCAGATACCGTAGTGGAGTGGCGGAAAAGCGGAGTGGTAATTCGCCGGTAGTCATTATATTCTGTATGCAGAATAAGAAACCGAATATGAAGAAACAATCTATTACTACTTTAATATTGAAATTTATATTTTAGCGCAGAATTAATGGATCGAAACGAATGAACTATAGTAAACTGGTATATAGGCAATTCAGTTGTTTCCAGAGATAGAGAAACCATTACCGCAATACCTCTGATTATTATGGATAAAAGAATCAATTACTACTATAATATGTAAATTTCTGTTGATGGAACCAATATATCCTAAAAAAAAAAAAAAATCAATATTCAAAGAGGAAATTAAGTTCTTCTTTTTTAAAGATTTTTTTCAGTACTCAATGCAAATCAAAATATTCATTTTTAGTATCGCAATTTTACTAATGGAAATGAACGTCCTTGGGTCACTTAAGTATTTATTTGCTGTTTGGATGTTAGTATTTTTTTGTTGTTGATATTTAGTCTATTCCATCAATGTATTGCTAATATTTTGACGTTTTGAGCTTCCATTAATTAAAACTATATTCATTTTTATTCGCGTGATGAAATTAGTAATTTTAAGAGATGTTGGGTAAACGAAATTCAAACATTTCCAAGAAATTTAAGAAAACTAGGGCTATGAAAATAGCCAAAACCTAGGAGACAAATCCTCAATATTGTATATACGGATATATTAAACTGAAAATACTCCTTACAAACTGAATATTTTTACTGCTTTATCAATTCAGTGAAGTAGTTGTGGAACATAAATAGATTTTTGTTATTTTATTGCAACATTTATTACTACTATTACTAATAAAAATAGCTCTTAAATAAACTGTATGGTCGTATTGACCTGGTGACAAGACTTCTTTACGTCTCCGGAATCAGTCCCTTTCGTAGCCTCTTAACGTAACCCAGTAATCCTACCGGACATAGAGGACCCACAGTTCAACACGGAATCAGAACAAAGTGAGCATTCTGGCGTAATTCACATCACACACCAACCTATGCCAGAGGTGAAGGTCGAGCTAGGGACCTTTGAAAATCCTCGCCAAGACTGGAATTCAAGCTGGGGACTTTTCCATCTCCAGTTGGACGCCCTAACCACTGAGCAACCAGACCTCTCAAGAAAATCTTATATTACAACACTTTTCAACGCGGACGAAGTCGCGGGTAACTGCTAGTATTACTATATAATTGATAATGTTATTATATATTGACAACAAGTTAGCTACAACCCATTAGTATAACCAATATCTCCTGTTATCTACAAATACAATCCCGAGTTAATTAATACCTATTATGTGGAACAGTGTATACACTTGTTACCAGCATCTAATAATCAGTTATTTTCTTACAACCAGTAACCATGATAAGTTTCACTGTAATTTGCGACTACATATTATATCATGTTAGTTGCTATTTATGTGGAACAGTACACACACTTATTAACAATATCAATTATATTACCAACAACTCATAAGCAGTCAATTACTTAACAACCTGTTAGTATAATAATTTTTCACAGCAGTTTTTGAATGCATGCTATCCCATGTTAGTTACTATATATGAGTGGAATTTTGTAAACACAATAATTACTTAAATTCTCAAAAGTTTCAACAGAAAGAAAAACCATATATCATTTTAGTAATTGTGGACAACTCTGTCACCTTCCCCTTCCATACACCATATATACTATTTTATCAGTCATTCTTAGTTACCAAATTCCAAGAAGAAAATTCTTTTACAGAGTAAAATGGGTTCTGAAGCAGAAACTCTTTCAGTTTGGACTTAAAGTAGTTGGGTTTTTGTAGGTAACATTTAATTTCTGATATGTCTTGCCTCTCTCATGAATAAGGTTTCATACCAAAATATTTGAAGTTTTGTGTTTTTTTACATGTTCATTTTGTCCTCTTGCCTTTATAGGTGGTAAGAGACTGGTCATTTTTACTTGTCCTGTTTTATTTTCACTGCCTGATGGAAGTTTCCTTGTTTCAATTATCCAAGTTTTAAACTAATTGCTCAGGCTACATGCAATTTGTTCCCCAATTTTTCAAATGTACCACCTTATAATATTTTTTATTTTGGACAGCATTTTTATTTTCTGTTTCTGTAGTGTTTTTGTTGCTTGGTGTTTTTTTTATGGGGGAGGGACTTATTTTAATGGGGGTGCTAAAATATTGCCCTCTGCCTGTGAAGCATGTAAGTTGTGTTTTGTATGTAGATAGAGAATGTGTGGCTAATGATGTTAAGATTGGTTGCCATCCTAGCACTGACATAGGTAATTACGAGCAACTATATCACAATATAGTAGGCCTGGGATCTGAACCTGTGTGCATTGTATCTATCCTATCCAGTGTGGTGGCACTTCAATGTGTGAAGCCACACTAGTTCATTGCCTCATTGGTATTGGTTCATAAATAAAGAGAGACAAATAAAGTTAAAAATAATGGGCTGATTAGTTTGACTTCAGAGATAGGTAAGTTATGGAGTGTTTGATATGCAACAGCATCAAAAATGCCTTTAAGGAATGAAAGTTGTTTTGAATAAGCAACATGGCTTAGGAAGAAGTTATTCAGAAGACTTTCAGTTAGGGGGTTACATGCAAAAGATATTTCAAATGAAATGGATAAGGAAGTGTGCCTTCACTGCTTATTGTGGATTCTCACAAGGAATTTGACAGAATGAGCCAAATGTAAAATAAAATAAAAACTGTTAGGGTGGTAGAATAAGTAATTTTTCTGGATAATGGAATTCTAAAGGAGCAACACATTATATATTAAAAAACAGTATCAAAAGAAGTGAAGTGTAAACAGAAGTACCACGTTATAGTGTGTGATTGTATAGAGGGTTTACATTCAGAAGATAAGACACAATGTTATATAACAGGCTAAAAAACAGGAGGAATATCTCTTTGAATAAGTCAAAAAGGAATATAGAATAATGCTAAAAAGAATCAGGTACACAGAGTCAAAAATAAGGAATTTGTATGAGATCAAGCACTCCAGAAACAGACTATAATCCACCAACCCATTCGATTAGATTAGAATAATCAACAGTAATGATCCCCGTATGCTACGCATTTTCATTTTTCCCTCTTTTGACACTGTATTAATTAACCTAACCCCTTAAGAATTATTCTATCCAACCTATCACTTTTTCATTGACTCCAATGATTTTTACCTTTATTAACACCATTTTACATCTCACTCTATCAAATGCCCTGGAGAGATCTTCAGATTGGCCATCCTTGCTTATTTCAAATGAAATACCTTGCATATTCCCCGCTAACTGGAATTCTCATAAATATTCTTGCCAAAACACATTTTATGTTTTTCAAATTAGTATATTTCGTTGCAGACATTTTTTATGTGGCTGCATATCAATATCATCATCAACTTAACTACCACTGATGTAATTTTTGAACAGATTATCTTTGGCAGATAGTCATCAAAAGTTTGAATGGTTTATAAAGAGTCTGCTTCTTTATTTTCAAGACGAAAGAAATGAGTGACTGGATTTTAATGTTGTTATACGTCTCTTTATTGTGGTTCACTTTTAAAGAAGTTGGACAACAGTGAATAAAGGTGTCTGCCATAGCTGAGGCTGTAGCAATTTCAGAAGAAGGGTTTGGTACATTTTACATCAAGATTTAAGTATGAGAAAGGTTTTTGCATGATGGATGCAAAATTTCTTAATTCTGAACAAAAGAAAATTCTCAACAATTTTTTGACAATTCTGGGGGGAAAAAAACCAACTTCCATCCCTTTTGTGTTCTCATATGTTACTCCACACGCTAGAAATGAAACAGCAATAAGAATAGATGGTAGAAACTGTTAACTCTGCTTCAAAGAAGAAGAAGTCAATTTCATGTTCCAGTGTTTTCTGAGATGCAAATGGGCTTATGTTCATTGGTTGCCCTGGCTGGAAAATGTTTTGAGTCTAATGAAGAAGTGATAGCAGTTGTAGATAGGTATTTTTCACATCTTTCACACCTTGCACTTCAGGAATGGAATTCATTCTTTGGCGAAATATTGGATTAAATACTGAACTAATGGGACTATGTAGAAAAATAAATGTATTTTTGAACTAAAAGGCCTTGCTCTCACAGATATAATGAATTCAAAAGTGTAAATTTAATGCTTTAATTATTATCTGCTGTGTTGCTTTTGTTACTTATCTATAGTCATCTATTCTGAAGCTTTTGAAGACATAATTATGACATTATTAATTGTAATTTTATATATTAGCTTCTAATTTACTGACTACATAAAACAATGTAGGCCTATGTTCTAAAATAACTCAATTAAAATGCAATATACATTGAAAAGAACTGATATAAAGGTTTGGAGTAGAAAATAAATTTTAAATTCCAAACATTATTGACTAGGTAAGTGTTTAAAAAGAACTGTGCCAGTACTTGTTATTCCCATTAGCATCATTAGCCATGATTTCTACACGGCTCCCGTATTGGTAAACACGTCCATTTGGATGAAGCAGTGCAGATGCTGAACCACTGCTACTGAGAGTTAAAACAATGTTGTTCTGAAAAATAAAATAGCTATTAAAGTTTCTATCTGTTCTAACAGTAATAAATTAAAATCACAATAAATATTATGTTACCTTTAAATTAATAATCCGTAATGCGTGATCAACAGTCATATCTACTCTCACTCTCTCACGAAGTCGAAGAGAAATTGTGCCATGTGGAGTAGCTACTGCTGCAGCTATCCCTGCTTCAAGTTCATGTTCCCTCCAGTTCTCCTAAAATCATTAAATTTTGAAAATAATATGGAGGCAATGTGAAACTGAACAATCAGAGAGAAAATAAACCTTGTCACAGCCTTAAAAACTTCAGTACGCAATGGGTTTAGCTTATTTTTTTAATTTAATTATTAGAAATTATAATTTTAAATGTGTGATTTTGCTTTTAAAATAGTGGAATAAAAATGTATGAACCTTGTTATTTATATCTTCTGTTTAGTAATCAATTAAATATCATGACAAGTTTGATGAAGACTTTCATAATGGTTCATTACAGAAACAATTAAATCTCTGATAACACCCCTCTCCCTTCCCCAAACATCACAGTGACATCTTATTTCCACACATAGGTCAGTCAGACAAGATTTCATATTTTTCAAGGAGGTATTTGCAAAATTATTAAAGTTACACTACTTACGTTGAATACTACAAAGTTCTGGTTAGTATCAGCAGTATACAAAAACTCTGCAGAAAGTGGAAATATTTCTTCATCCTCTGTTGTGCAACTATCCCAAAGATTCAGTGCATTCATTTTATTTCTTTGTGTGAAAACATTTGTATAAGAGAAAGCTTAACTTTATTAAAGATAACACTTATTTTCACTCTTGCAAAAAATGATTTACTTCTTCCCTTAGTTTGAAAAAGACATTGGGAGATGGGGCTTTTCTTTTTTCAGAAAATCTAATGGTCCATATCCAAGGAGACATGCAATTGGGAATTATGATCATCCAGTTTTCAACATCCTGCTTTCTTGAGCTCAACGAATCATAGATTGTACCTTCAGTGTATTATTTTTATGGTTTCATTTGTTTAGGATATGGTGATAGGTTTTGAAAAAACAGCTTGCGTTTTGCACAACTTCTTACTTCACTCAGTAGTGGTAGCAGAAGTTGTAAATTACACTGAACGGTTACCGCAAACTCAATTACTGCACCTACAAGGGAATAGAGTGAAGACTTCATCAGCTGCTTTCAAAGTGAGGAAAAATTTCAAAGAATATTTCAACAATTGTGGTACAGTTCAATTACAACAACAATGTGTTACGATTGGACAAAATACCATTGTTCAGTTGTACAAGTTTTATATCCTTTGACAATGTACGTACACTACATGTAAAAAGGAAGCCGGAAGGCTACTTTTTGATATAATAATTAGAAAAATCTTTTCCTTTGTGAGTACGATATGTATTAATGGAAAAATATAGGTAATACTTATCATCTTTCAGATTCAAATTATCCACAGTATCACCCCAAATTCAATTCTTCAATTTTGTCTCCATATAATTTCCATTTCTTTTTTTATCACAATGCTCCTGGTACTCCCTCACTGCCTCTATCAGCATTTCTTTTGCCTTTTTTTAAAAGGAAAAAATTAGAAAGTAACAATACGAGCCATACAAATGTGTGACATGAGAAACTGTCTCTCAATGATAGCACCCTGCTACTGCGAGTAGACGCGTGTTGCGCCAGGTAGCATGTTCTTCCCAATTGCGCCCCTCTAGTTGGGAAGGGTTCATAAATACTAGGTTGCTCTATTTTGGCCTCTTGTCAACCCCCCCCCCCTCCCCTCATGTAGCCCGATTTTGCTTTTGGTTTTACCACCCTTTAACCTCCTCCAGCTTTCTTCCCAATTGATTCCAGCAGACATTTTGTGCTGTTTTCTCTTTTCAGACTGTCGTAAATTACATATGGAGTTAATTAAATGACGGAAATAAATATTCACGTGTCGTTGTGTGTTCTGCACTCATTTTAACTGTGACAAATCTTATATATATATAAAAATAGACGTGTTTTTTCCTATATTTCACTTTTCAGCCACCACTACCTAGCGCAGATCACTGATGTTTGTGGGTGGAAGTAGCATGGAGTTTCCTGTCGTGCACAACATTGGCCGAATGCCGATAGCTGTGGGGATGTGGGAGATATAATGATTAAATTTGGTCAGTGCAGGGCGTTTTCATATTTCGACCAAAAATTCGTATCTCCGTATACTTCTCTTTCCTGCCACAACTACATAACATAGACCTTTGGTGTTTGTGTTTGATAGTAGAATCGTCTTTCCTGTCGTGCACTATTGTTGTTAGATGTCGGTAGCTATGAGGGTGTGGGAGTTATGGGGGTTGAAAGTGGTCGACCTGTGGCGATTTCATACTTCTGCCAAAGACAAAAGTGTCATGGTGTATCACTTTTCAGCGAAAACTATAGATCACAGATAACTGGCGTTTGTGTGTAGTAGTAGCACAGAGTCACCTTTCGATCACAACAGCGGCCGAATTTCAGAAACTGTGGTACTGTGGTAGATATGGTGGTTGTAAGTGGCCGACCAAGGATATTTTCTTATTTCGACTGTCTCCGCATATGCCCCTTTTCTGTCACAACTACATAGCATAGAGCATTGGTGTTTGTGTTTGGTAGTAGAATCGTATCTCATGTAGTGCACTATGGTTGTTAGATGTCGGTAGCTATGGGGGTGTGGGAGATATGGGGGTTGAAAGTGGTCGACCTGTGGCGATTTCATACTTCTGCCAAAGACAAAAGTGTCATGGTGTATCACTTTTCAGCGAAAACTATAGATCACAGATAACTGGCGTTTGTGTGTAGTAGTAGCACAGAGTCACCTTTCGATCACAACAGCGGCCGAATTTCAGAAACTGTGGTACTGTGGTAGATATGGTGGTTGTAAGTGGCCGACCAAGGATATTTTCTTATTTCGACTGTCTCCGCATATGCCCCTTTTCTGTCACAACTACATAGCATAGAGCATTGGTGTTTGTGTTTGGTAGTAGAATCGTATCTCATGTAGTGCACTATGGTTGTTAGATGTCGGTAGCTATGGGGGTGTGGGAGAAATGGGGGTTGAAAGTGGTCGACCTGTGGCAATTTCATACTTCTGCCAAAGACAAAAGTGTCATGGTGTATCACTTTTCAGCGAAAACTATAGATCACAGATAACTGGCGTTTGTGTGTAGTAGTAGCACAGAGTCACCTTTCGATCACAACAGCGGCCGAATTTCAGAAATTGTGGTACTGTGGTAGATATGGTGGTTGTAAGTGGCCGACCAAGGATATTTTCTTATTTCGACTGTCTCCGCATATGCCCCTTTTCTGTCACAACTACATAGCATAGAGCATTGGTGTTTGTGTTTGGTAGTAGAATCGTATCTCATGTAGTGCACTATGGTTGTTAGATGTCGGTAGCTATGGGGGTGTGGGAGATATGGGGGTTGAAAGTGGTCGACCTGTGGCGATTTCATACTTCTGCCAAAGACAAAAGTGTCATGGTGTATCACTTTTCAGCGAAAACTATAGATCACAGATAACTGGCGTTTGTGTGTAGTAGTAGCACAGAGTCACCTTTCGATCACAACAGCGGCCGAATTTCAGAAACTGTGGTACTGTGGTAGATATGGTGGTTGTAAGTGGCCGCCCAAGGATATTTTCGGATTTCGACTGTCTCGGCATATGTCACTTTTCTGCCACAACTACATAGCATAGAGCATTGGTGTTTGTGTTTGGTAGTAGAATCGTATCTCATGTAGTGCACTATGGTTGTTAGATGTCGGTAGCTATGGGGGTGAGGGAGAAATGGGGGTTGAAATTGGTCGACCTGTGGCAATTTCATATTTCTGCCAAAGACAAAAGTGTCATGGTGTATCACTTTTCAGCGAAAACTATAGATCACAGATAACTGGCGTTTGTGTGTAGTAGTAGCACAGAGTCACCTTTCGATCACAACAGCGGCCGAATTTCAGAAACTGTGGTACTGTGGTAGATATGGTGGTTGTAAGTGGCTAACCAAGGATATTTTCGGATTTCGACTGTCTCGGCATATGTCACTTTTCTGTCACAATTACATAGCATAGAGCATTGGTGTTTGTGTTTGGTAGTAGAATCGTATCTCATGTAATGCACTATGGTTGTTAGATGTCGGTAGCTATGGGGGTGTGGGAGATATGGGGGTTGAAAGTGGTCGACCTGTGGCGAATTCATACTTCTGCCAAAGACAAAAGTGTCACGGTGTATCACTTTTCAGCGAAAACTATAGATCACAGATAACTGGCGTTTGTGTGTAGTAGTAGCACAGAGTCACCTTTCGATCACAACAGCGGCCGAATTTCAGAAACTGTGATACTGTGGTAGATATGGTGGTTGTAAGTGGCTGACCAAGGATATTTTCTTATTTCGACCGTCTCTTCATATGTCACTTTTCTGTCACAACTACATAGCATAGAGCATTGGTGTTTGTGTTTGGTAGTAGAATCGTATCTCATGTAGTGCACTATGGTTGTTAGATGTCGGTAGCTATGGGGGTGTTGGAGTTATGGGGGTTGAAAGTGGTCGACCTGTGGCGATTTCATACTTCTGCCAAAGACAAAAGTGTCATGGTGTATCACTTTTCAGCCAAAACTATAGATCACAGATAACTGGCGTTTGTGTGTAGTAGTAGCACAGAGTCACCTTTCGATCACAACAGCGGCCGAATTTCAGAAACTGTGGTACTGTGGTAGATATGGTGGTTGTAAGTGGCCGACCAAGGATATTTTCGGATTTCGACTGTCTCGGCATATGTCACTTTTCTGCCACAACTACATAGCATAGAGCATTGGTGTTTGTGTTTGGTAGTAGAATCGTATCTCATGTAATGCACTATGGTTGTTAGATGTCGGTAGCTATGGGGGTGTGGGAGATATGGGGGTTGAAAGTGGTCGACCTGTGGCGATTTCATACTTCTGCCAAAGACAAAAGTGTCATGGTGTATCACTTTTCAGCGAAAACTATAGATCACAGATAAGTGGCGTTTGTGTGTAGTAGTAGCACAGAGTCACCTTTCGATCACAACAGCGGCCGAATTTCAGAAACTGTGTTACTGTGGTAGATATTGTGGTTGTAAGTGTCCGACCAAGGATATTTTCTTATTTCGACTGTCTCGGCATATGTCACTTTTCTGCCACAACTACATAGCATAGAGCATTGGTGTTTGTGTTTGGTAGTAGAATCGTATCTCATCTAATGCACTATGGTTGTTAGATGTCGGTAGCTATGGGGGTGTGGGAGATATGGGGGTTGAAAGTGGTCGACCTGTGGCGATTTCATACTTCTGCCAAAGACAAAAGTGTCATGGTGTATCACTTTTCAGCGAAAACTATAGATCACAAATAACTGGCGTTTGTGTGTAGTAGTAGCACAGAGTCACCTTTCGATCACAACAGCGGCTGTGGTACTGTGGTAGATATGGTGGTTGTAAATGGCCGACCAAGGATATTTTCGTATTTCGACTGTCTCCGCATATGTCACTTTTCTGCCACAACTACATAGCATAGAGCATTGGTGTTTTTGTTTGGTAGTAGGATCGTATCTCATGTTGTGCACTATGGTTGTTAGATGTCGGTAGCTATGGGGGTGTGGGAGAAATGGGGGTTGAAAGTGGTCGACCTGTGGCAGTTCCATACTTCTGCCAAAGACGCATGTGTCACGGTGTATCACTTTTAAGTGAAAACTATCAATCACATATCACTGGCGTTTGTGTGTGGTAGTAACACAGAGTCGCCCATCGATCACAACGTTGGCCGAAATTCGGTAACTGTGGGAGTGTGTGAGATATGGTGTTTTAAATTGGTCGATAATGAATATTTTCGTATTTCATCCAAAGACTTGTATGTATCCGTAAATTTTACTTTGCTGCCAGAACTACATAGCGCAGAAGACTGGTATTTGTGTGTGGTAATAGTATCGAGTCTCCCATCGTGCACTATGGTGGTTAGATGTCTATAGCTGTCAATATGAATTCTTTACAATCACGAACGAAGTCGTGGGTACCAGCTAGTAATATGAATAAAAAGCTACGTGGTTTGGCTCTGAACCCTCCGCCCGCCCCATGTAACCCAGCGTAGCTACCAGCCATTCCCTCCCCTTGACCGAGCCATGTAGTTTTTGGACGCTCCCTTGATAGTGTAGTTTAATAAGGGCGCGCTGTGCTGCGTCACCTCACGCGCTACAGCGTGTCAATTTGCCTTTCCAAAAGGCGTGTACCCAATGGGATTCTGTGTCGCGATTCATTGTCGCAGTTCTGCGTGTCAGGAGAATCTGCGACAAAGAATCTTTCCTCAAATCCGTCTGCGACTTTGAATATTGAGTCTCGGGTGTCGAGGAGCACAATACTTGCGTCCCATTGGAAATGGGATTCTCGGGCGCATTGTATTGTCTCTGTTCGTAACTCACTGCGTCCGATATAGTTCTAAACTTTCAAACTGTGTGCTTTGGAAGTGGTCTGCTTTGTGCATAATTAGAAAGAGAAACTATGGTGCATCTGTTGTCATGTTCACAAATCGGTATGATTGTATCCAATTCGACCTCCAATCAGCTACTGACAAAGCTTTGGCGGAAACCTACCTCATAGTCAGGGCCGGCGTTAGGGTGGGGGGGAGGGGGGAAGCGGGTCAAATGTACCCGGGCCCGCCGGCTGACGGGGAGCTCCGATCACCGGCTGCAGAGGCCCCCAGGCCTCGTTACCAAGAATCCACCCATTGTCGCCCGGTCAGTTTGGAGAGCTAAAAAAAAAAGGTAGCCCATTTTACCCCGGCCCCGAAATTCCTAGCGCCGGCCCTGCTCATATTTGATGCTGTTATCGACATGAGAAGAAGATGTAGTTCACTTGCTGTTCAGCTCTCTTCTGTAATTTAATTAATTAAAATTTCATACGTCAGCACTGAGTTTATTCTTCAAATATTGGAAAATCTGCAGGCCGATCGTTGTTTTTGAGACGTTTCATCATTTGGGTATAAAAATAAGATATTAACGCAGCTTGTATTTAGGAGATAGCTGAAAAAAATTACAGTTTCACTAGCCGAAAAAGAAAAGTAAATTCTTACGCTGAGGAACAGTTTCGAAGGGAAGATAAAAATCTATATTTGTAGAAGAAAAGTGTAACTTTGGGGAATAAATGTTCTTGGGTGTGGAATGAGTATCTGCTGATCTTACTACTCATAATTCATTCAAGAGGATATTTTAAATATTTTTTGGTGATTGTAAGTTCATCGATAGTCAATGCGAGACATTACAAAAAAAAAAAAAGAACAGTGGCCCACCTAGCTTGGTGAATTCTAGAGGACGCCGCGCCGGCGCCAGTTCGAATTCCCTTCCGACCATACAAATTTCGGTTTTCCTTGGTTTTTTCAAAATTACTCCAGGCGAATGCCTGGTAGTTCCTTCAAAAGGCCATTGTAAAGCACTCGCATTTACAAACTTCTCTGGAAATAAAAGGCTACCGATGTTACTTTTTTCAGTTTTTATTTTACTTGACCTGTATAACTTTTGATTTTTAACACAAAAATTTGATGGCCTCACACAGTGGTGTGGAAAATGTAATATTACCTGTGTCGAAATATTTATGTTATACATTAAACTTTACAAGCAATCTCCATTTGTAAGGTATCGGTGTGTGGCAACCAGTTTGACATCAGGAGAAATAGTTTGTCTGCAGGTAGTCTCTTGTTTGGAAATCCGGTGCTCGACCATTCCCCAAAATACATTCAAAATCATTGGAGTCAACGTCACAAAATTTCTGCAATCGATCCCATCTTCGGGTTTCAAGATAGCCAGTAGATTATAGGCATGCATATTTCACTCCCTAAACAACTACCCCAAGGTTCATTTTTTTTGTCTGCATCCTTTTTTTTAATGAGCGAAATAAATGCTACTGACGCAACCACAAATGTGAAATTCTCGTACATCTTGATACAAAGAAAATTATTTGAAATTGAACCCGGATGATTCTGGCAGTGCGGACAGGACTCTGTCGCGGAGACAGAATCCCGACAAAGAATCCCAGTGTGTACTAGGCTTTTAGGAACATATATACATGGCTTCCATTTATAGATAGCGTAGCAACAAGGTTCAGCTGTTGCAGTGGTCTAGTGACAGGCTAGAAACTTGGTGACAAAAGTTCGCATCTTCGTATAAAAACATGTTTTTGGTGATACGTTATACTTAATTAAAAATAGTGATTAATAAATTATTAGTATTTTAATTAATTATTAATACTTTCTGCTGTTATATAAATGAATTTTCCTTTTTACTTTCAAAGGTAACAAGATTTTTCTTTTAAGAGTGTATATACAGTATTTTAAAATACTTCTGTAGTTCCAAGTTCTTCGCACTCTGCTATTGAATTATTTCAAAGGCCGCGTAGATACCTGGCAAGAAGTAAACTGAATCAAAAAATTGAGAATAACGAATATCTTACAGGGAAAAAATCCATTTCGAGATTGTTGGACACAAGAATAGGTTCATAGATTGCAAATTCATGTAAAATTAGTTTTGATTATGCTTCCTCAGTTTCTAACAAACGCTGGCTGATTCTTATCATATATGCACCAAAAACAAATTTTTACATTATCTACAATGAATAGTGGAACGTCTGTTGTATGTGCACTATTTCTTTTCAAACCTCATCCGGTTATAAGAAAAGTTCTATAATAGGAAACGTTGTAAAGAATTAACGGAATAAATCAGGGTACATCGTGGAATACGTCACCTCTTGATACTAAATCGCGTTTTTTCTATCAAATACCACGGTATTCTGTTTTTTATTAATATTTTCTATGAAGAACCACTAAGGAAAAATTAAAGCAAAAGTTAGGATCAGACAAGTATTAATAATTAAATGCCAATAATATTCTAATGACTGCTTATTCAGTGAAATAAAATTTATCACGAAAGCAAAAACACCATATGGAAATTTTGAACTGTAGTAGCCCAGGTAGATATTAGAAATGTTTGCTTTGATACCTAATCTAGATGATGTAGAGCTGTAAAGATAATTTTTAGGAAACAAATAATATTAATAATATTACCAACTACTGTTAATCAATTACCGGTAGTTACTTGATATCCCATTCAGAAATTGCTTTCAATGTTAACTGCAAATACATAGCACCAGTGGCGGATCCAGGGGGGGGGGGCTAGGGGGCTGAAGCACCCCCCAAAAGCCAAACAAACCGAATCCTAGCCCCCCCCCCCAAACCAAAAATTCCTGGATCCGCCACTGCATAGCACTGTCATTTTAGTTACCGCAAACGAATGCAATTTGAAATTGATATAATTTATTGCTGCATTTTGAAAGTTTTTTATTTTTATTTTTTTGTCACATAACATTTAGTGATTGTTACTTAGACACCTTCCACACCCATTCTTAAAAAGCATGTACTCTTACTATTTTCTCAGTTATGTTTAGCTATCAAGAAGAAAATCTCTTTTGGGTTTATATCTATAATTTAGAATTAACAAAAGATTTACTAATCTTTATTTATTCTTCTCAATTTGACGGGAAATTTTGCATATAGCGGCAGGTAATTTCCATGGATGTTTCCGACCGTTGGAGCACTGTTTGAACACTGCTTCAGACTCTTCGAAGTAGAGAATGGGAAAACCTTTTGGATATTATTTGCCTTTTTTATACATAATGATAGAAACGTTCTTTGAGTTCTCGGCGATACTGTCGACACTTGTGTAAGATAAAATTGTTTGTTCTCCGATATAAAAGCTCAAGGCTCGTTGCAATCATGGAGGAAAGAAATTTCCTCCGTAGTTGCAATACTTTATAATCTACCAACGTGAGCTTTAAATTTTTGATAATTTTCATTTGTTTACGAGAATAAATTGGAAAAATTTCCTATTTACTGTACAAATGCAATAAAAATAATGTCAATCGTCCACTCAAGTGCGAAAGAAACATAAAAAATACATAGATTAAAACAGACAGAAAAAAATTGTGTACTACCCATAGTACTTTCACTTTTTGCGCGTGTAAACTCTGACAATTTTGCCGATTGCGAGGAATTTTTAAACAATCTTCAGTCCAAACCATTCATTTGAACACGGGAAAAATCTTTCAGGAAGCTACAGTTACTATAGTCGTAAGTGACAAAATATCCAACTTACTGGATATCCTTGCTCACTGGGATAATATGGTGGCTGTAAACGTTTCACGGTCCTTCCTGGTCGACGCCAGATCTGCGCAAGAGCGGGATGAGTGAAAGTTGATGTAGCACTGGGAGGTGACAGCCACTGATCCGCTGGCGGTGGAACTTCATACAACTTGTGCTGTTCACCAAAACGCTGCACAAAGCACCAAATCGTATAGATCAGTATATGCTGATATTTTCGGTAATAGTATTATATATAATGTTAGTCTAAACCTAATATAAAGGACTTGTTAGCGATTCAAATGGGTTATCTCCACTTAAAATTGTAAAATATGGCTGTAAAATTCATCAGAGCAATAATTCATTCACGAGAGAAATTATATTCATTACATTAAGCTGATCAACCTATGTCAGTGAACCCGAATAATTACGTTTTAGCGGAGCAAGAATGTTCGGCAATGCTGATGTTATAACTAAGCCCCGGATTTTTAAGTTCTAAATAATCAGATTTAGGTTTATTCAACTCACGTTTTAGGCTTTTATATGTTTTTAAAATTCTGATTTTTAGGAACTTACAGGCTTTTAAGGTAAATCAAATTTAAAACACGCTGTATATACTGCCATAGTGTTAAAAACACTGTGCCTTTATAATACAAAGTACTCCTTAAAAACTTCTAACATGACATTGCTCGATCACATTAAAACATGCGAAATAAACCAATTAGGCCCTATGTTCACAATATTTCGTCTTTATTGTGTATGGTAAACAACTCATTTAAAACTTATAATATGACACTGAACAATGTAATATTTTGACAGATTTTCAGGAGTAAACCCTCCTCTCTCTTCCGTTAAAATTCTCTTGAGTGTGGAAAAACTACGCTCTACATCAGATGAGGTAAGAGAGGCAAACTTCATATCAGCGATTTCCTTAGGATTCCAAGGCAAAATTTCTTGTTCCTTTAGTCCAGAGAGGACACGGCCTATGTGTTCCATCCACTTGAAATCTGGACTGAAGGCTAAAACAACTCCTGCTTCTTAGCTATAGACTCCCCAACTGATCCAGGAGCCACTTTGGCCCTCACTTCATGGATGATTTGAAGTGCTTTCGTCAACAGTAGAGTGCCTGTTTCCAACTTCTTGATTGAAAATTCTAGGTTGTAAAAATTTGCCTTTATATATGTCAACTCGTGTACAGCTGGTACTGAGTGCAACACTTTATTTGTATTTATTGTAGCAATAGCTTCGCTTTCATCTAATGATTCGATGATCTCTATGATGCTTTCACAGTTTTCTGCATAATATATTGTGGCTGACAGACAGGTCCCCCATCGTGTCACTACTGGCCCGGGAGGGAGTATTGATGGAAGCTTTTCCCTGAAAGTAACGACTCGACTTGGCGCTTTCAAGAATATTTTCTTCACTGAAGAAATTATCTCGTTAACTAAAGGGTGCTGTTCCCGAATTTTTTCAGCTACCTGGTGGAGCCCATTAGCTAGTCAGGTGAAATGCGCCATTCGGGGATGGAATGCCTTCAAACACTCCCCTGATTTTATCTTTTAAGCTGCACTGTCTGTCACCAACAACCGCAACTTATCATTGTTTTGCATCTGGCCCCAACACCTTTAATGCGTCCCTTACAGCAATTGCCACAGTAGAGTGGTCTGTCGTTGGAAGTTCTCTGCACATAATGACATGTGGTATACTAGGTTCCTCAAATGCGAGCTTGCCCATATTTGCCGCAGGCATCTGTCGTCTCATGTACACTTAAACACATGAAGTGGTCAGCAATGTCTACCAGTAGTTCTACAATTGTTTTCTCATACATCTGAGGCAAGTAATTCTTTCTTAAAGTCGATTCATCTAATATTTTTCTGTTACAAAATTCTTCCAAAAAGGTTTTCAGGACTGCATTCTGGAGTGTTGAAACTGGTATATCAGCGGCAGTGAGAGCTTGACACAGGCGCAGGTTAAACGAATCTTCTGCACCCAGCACCGAACTTTTAATGAAACGCTGCTTCTGTTCGGAAGCATTTCTCGCGGTAACATTTGCCAAATGAGTTGCTGAATTCTGAAACTGTAGTACGCGGGGTCGTTTATCTGCAGGCACCTATATAGAAGACAAAAATTAAAATAGTCCACGGGAATATAAAACCCCGGATAATAGCCAGTAATATTAAGAAATTTCATCCAGCAGTCTAGACTCTGTCACTTTATGTTACTTTGGAAATGAAAACAAATAAAATCTAATTTGTTTTAAATTATAAAAGATATACGTATATAAGACAAATTAAACTTACTGATTTTACACATGCTTAGCAATTTATAATTTTCCCATCTGTAGAAAAGTTCTTATCCGTTCCAAACCACTCTCCCAGGAGACTACTTCTTGAGGATTTCTGTTTAGGCATGATTGCTTTTAAAGAATAAAAGTATGTAGGCCTACACAATGTTTTAATTTCCGTGCTACCACTGAACGATGACGGTATACAACTGTTAACTTCTCAGAAAGGGTTTGCTTTCCTGAGATTTTTAATGTTTAACATGCTATATTTCTAACTTGTATTGTCGATTTGTTTCTCTTGAATGTAAACCTTTGTAATAATGTGAAGTTGCCACACCGTATTGTTACGCTTACCCTCCAAGTTCGGCTTCACCCTCGGACTCTGCGAGAGATCATTCCTATAGCGCACACATTTGCAGTGTCTTGTATCTTCGGATTCACGTAGTAATAGATGCAGCTGGGGATGGTGACTGGCCGGATCGCCCATGTGACATTAACTTGGATCGATGTAGAAGAAGAAAACGAAATTTTTGAGAAGGAAGGGGGAAAAGGAAGCAGCCTATTAATAATGCACTGTTTCGGCATTTGTCTGGAGGGGAAAAGAAAAACCACGGAATACCATTTCAGAACAGCCGACGGTGGGGTTCGAACCCATGGCGTCTCCAGAGTCCAGGTTACTAGCCCACTACCCGTGCCCCCGAGCTAATCCGGTCGGTCATTTGTTTTATTTAAGTAACAAAATTATAGTACATCAGTGCCTCGAATTAGGTGCTTTTAGGTTCTAAAAACTGAATTAGGTCATTTTAGGTCATAACATAAAAATTGGGTTATTTTAGGTCCTATTAAATTTATGAATATTGTTAGTTTATACAAAAGACGAAAAAGAAAGTTAAAATTTTGAGAATATTAGGTTGGGAACAACCTAAGAATCCGGGGCTTAGTTATAACCATGACGATGGTGGTGACAGAAGTAATCTTGGATAGTTACATATTTTCCATCAGACTTGTGGCTCTTTATTTGTAGGTATAACTTTTGCGTCATTAGGGATCGTTGACAGTTAGGTCATAAAATCTTACCATTTAAATATATGCCATCAACAAAAAAAATGAAATGACGAATTATTGTAAAATAAAATTAATAATGATAATAATAATAATGATATAAACAGCCAAGTAATATAATTAAGGCTAAAAACAAAACTATCAAAACATGAAGGAAGGGGTTACCTACAAACTGACCGTAAAGTGGCCATACAAACTTCAAACGGTACTGAAAGGAAAATAGTTAGACCTACAGCAAAAGAGGACGGCGGTTCGAATCCCCGTCCGGGCATCCAGATTTGGGTTTTCCATGGTTTCCCCAAACCACTCCAGGTGAATGCCGGGATGCTTCCTTCAAAAGGCCATGGCCGAATTCCTTCCCATTCCTTGCCCCCCATCCTTTCCCGTCTCTAATGACCTAGTTGTTATAGGAGACGTTAATCAGTTAAAAAAAAAATACAGCAAAAATACAAGGAACACTAAAAAAGGGAGGGGGGCTAAAAGAACTACAATACAGGCGGTCGATTTTATGGGAAAACCATATGGTTTGACTACCGAACCATATTACTCGTAACAAGAGTAGAAGAACCGGACGTGACACGAAAATGATATTTGTCTACATCGAGATGGGCACTGTTCAATAGGTGTAAGATCGTTACAGTGTTTTGGGTATGGTCATAGATCTATAATAGTTCCTAGGTCATGAATTTACTGTCATACAATGTAATAGTAAATAGACACAAGTCTTAATGTCACTGGTCTATAACAATTACTAAGTCATGAATTTACTACCATACAAAGTAGTAATGAAAAGTCAAAAATCTTAAGGTAGATTTAAAATAAAAATTCATTGCACAGAGTCTAAAAATGTTAAACATGAGTTTTTGGGGACAAAAATGTGAGTTTTTGGTCAAAGATCATGATCGCGTAAGGGGGCGACCATTAATTACGTGAGATCAAATAGATGGGGTAGGGGGTCAACAGAAATCTCACATCAGTAGAGCTAAAAATAATCTCCAAATAATTTCTATCCCAGGGGGATATCACCAGATCTTACCAAAGAAGATGTGGATCCGGATTTCCGAAGAAAAAAAACGACGTAATTAATGGACGTCCCCTAACATGATCTGGCTGACAAACGAACTTAACCTGCATTTGACTTTAAGAATACCACCGAAAGGTAGAGGCGTTATTGCAAGATGGATCTTGTGGAAGCTGGCAACAAACCCTCTACAGAAGATTCGACGAAGCGTTACAACTAAAATACGGGAAACAACCACAATCGAACCGGAGGTCAAAAGTAAATTAACTACGTCCAATCACCTGATGCCATGATTGTACTGCCTGCCCAAGATACACAAACATAGGGTGCTGTTACGACCAATTGTCAGCGTATTTCATTCAGTCTCCGACACATACGCTGGCAAGATATCTGGTGGAAAAGCTAAGGAATCTGTCTAACTCTACTTTTACAATTCGTAATTCTTCTGATTTTATAAATAGGATCAAGGACAAACATCTGGAAGACAAAGACTTACTAGTTAGCTTCGACGTCACGTCTAAGGATTGCAATCCCGCAGTGTTTTCAATCCCGCGGGATCCACGCGGGATTTGCTCCAATCCCGCGGGATCCGTGCGGGATTGGCGCAAACTGTTTTTTAACCCTTATATTTAAAACATAGTCACTTAAAACGTTAATAAATTTATTAATAATTAAATTAATAAATCAATTTTAATGTTAAATGATAAAGATTAATAGTTAACAATATTTTAATTGGAAAAATGATATTAAAAGTTTTTAGCATGTTTTAAGTAGTACATTTCGAGGTTTTACATTTTTGTTTTTTAATCTAAACCAATTTTTAAATAAATAATAAAAAATAGAAAATATTCAGAGTTAGGTCATATTGTGTGCCGTACAATACATCACATGAATTTAAAAACATGGTTTGCTTAGTGGCCAAGTTACCACAGTTTTTTTTTTTTTAATTCTAAATAAACGTTCTATAACACCGAGAGAAAGCATTCCATTTCACAAAGTGATGTGAATATACTCTGTAAAGTGTAGACTTGGCTCAGAACAAGATCTCATAACTTTTTTACACTGCAGAAGCACGAGACTTGGCTTTTTTATTTTTAAACAAAAGTTGTTTTTGTGGGATTAATTATTATATCGCCCGATTCCTTGATTGATCTTACAGTTGATTCAGTGTTATTAAAGGAAACTACTCACCACCACTTAAACTGTCAAGTATTTCAATTTTACATATGTGGCGTAACGACGTTTTAAGAGTGGAAATTATTACTTTTTAGTAAGAAAGGAGACTTTCTTGGCGAATGATTGCATTGAAGTTTTCATAGGTTGTATCTCCGGATTTAATTGTAAAAACACGAGATTTCACACGTGAGGGAGACGGTGGAGGCAGCCGTCGAAGTATGGTGTTCCTACAACACAATTCGTCGACACACCCGTGAAAATTTCATTATAACTTTTTTTGCCTTTAGTCGGAATAATAACAAGGAGAAGAGGTATTAATCTATAGCCTGAGCGGCACATGTAAACAAGCGGCTTTCGTCAAAGAAACGCATTGAGGCAGCGGACAAAACAGCAAACATGTCAAAGGATATACAATTGCCTTTTGATAGCTGCTAAATAAATAGGTATACGATTAAAATTACGATAACATTAGTTTCCTGTCAACGAATAATCAAATTTTCAGCCGCAAAAAAGGAAATTGTCACAATAACTTTATCTGCAAATACAGAAAATGGGAATAATGAAACCGTGAATAAGAAGCTGTAACTTTGTAGTTCAGATAACGTTTGCAACACAAAAATAATTATATAGTTACAAAATCGTACTAAATACGCAACATAACTCAAATTACATAAATGTGTACTCGAAAATGAATACATAAAAGTGTATCTATTTACTTACGAATGACGAAGGTTGACAAAAACAAACGTTTGTTCACACGCGCCAAATGCCAACTGGAAGGGTATAGGCAAACAGTGCAATACATCCGATAGAGACCGAGTGGGGCAGCGAGTCACGCACTGACACGCGTTTTATCCGCATTTTGCGGATTGCGGATCCGCTTAATTTTGTGCGAGATCCGCCAGACTGTCTAATGATGCGGGATCCCGCGGGATTGCGGGATCCCGCTTTGCTGGATTGCAATCCCTAGTCACGTCACTATTTAAAAACGACATCAACATCATCAGGAAAAGATTAGAAAATCTCAGCCTGCCGGAAGAATGGGCGTCAGGAACTGAATTCTGCCTTAGCACTACCTTCTTTCAATACACGGGTGACTTCTACAAACAGAACGAGGGAATAGCGATGGGTTGCCCACTGTCTCCAATTGTGGCCGATGCGTTTGAGTCTGAAGTGGTCAACAATTACCATTCTTTATGGCTGCGTTACATGGACGACACATTTGTTATCTGGCCTCACGGGAGTGAATCCGTCCAGGCTTTTTTCCAATACTTAAATAGTGCTCACGACAAAATTAAGTTCACCATGGAAGTTGAGGTAGACAAACAACTTCCTTTTATGGATGTTATCGTGAAGCGGAAGGAAGATTGCTCCCTAGGACACGGAGTTTATCGCAAGCCCACGCACACGAATCGCTATTTGCACGCAGCTTCTCTCCACCATCCAGCGGTGAAACGCGGTATTTTAAATACTTTTAAACCGTCCGTGCCTCCATAGTCAGTGACGAAACGGGCATAGCCACTGAAATTGTGCAGAGGACGTTTCTGGCCAACGGCTATAGCCTTGACGTCATCAATAACGTCACCGCAAGGCTTGAGTACCACCCTGTGTACCAACACCGGAAGTTGAAGCCAGAAGACAAACAGTCGGGCCCATCGCAGTATTACCCTACGTCCGGGAGGTGACGGATAAAATTTGACGTCTCTTATAGAATTCCGATACATAGAGCGTCAAGGAAGATTTCTGATGTGCTCGTTAAGGTTAAGGACAGGAGGGAGAAATTACAAACAGCGGGCGTATACCAAATACCCTATCCGGGCCTGACATGCCAAGTAAAGAAACCACCAACAACACTGAGGACAAACTAAACAAAAAATGGAAGGAGATGCACTCAACTGTGCAAGAACTTCCCCACGCCCTAGGAGAAAAGAATCCCAGGTGATTTGTGTCTGAACCGAACCAAATACCCTGTAGCTGTGGACGATCAGGGAAAGGCTGTGTGAACACATAAGAAATCTTCAAAATAGCGATGTCAGCAAATCAGCTGTAGCACAACACTTTGCTGACAGTGGGTACGCAATTTTATTTAGTGACACTAGTGTACTGATTCAGGAAAGCAGATGGTGACCCAGGCGTATTAGAGAAGCGTTGGGAAAAAAAGGCCAGATAATATGAACGTGTACGGCGGGCTACAACATGACCAAATATGGTCATACTTGATTAGGAAAGCGCCGGACGCAAGCCCCTATCGGACCGGCCACGCTGGCGACGGTAGCTTGAGTGACGTCACTTCGAACGGTTAGCGCGCTCTTCTGGAGCTATATATAGGCGGCAGTGATTCCAGCCATTATGGGGCGTACATTAATGACGTGAGGTGTTTTTCCGTAAGTCCGGACCCCCCCCTCCCCCCTCCCCTCATGGTGAGGCTTCGTGAGATCTGATCGGACCCCCTCCCCCCCTCTAAAATGACGTGAGATTTTGACGGAGACCCCCCGCTACTAATTGACCTCGCAACTTTTTGAGACTTATTTTTTTAGGTCTCATGCTTCCAAGGGCTGTTATACCCCCTATAATGTCGGTTTTTGGACCAAATACCCCCGTAAAGTCGACTTTCGCAGCATTTGTAGACTGTTTTTTTAGCTCTAGCATGCTACAAGAATTTCAAAACCTGACGTGAAATTTCCGTTGAACCCCCTTCCCCCTTGGTGAGGTTATTTCACCTCACGTCATTAACGGACGCCCACTTATAGTCCTCTGAAAAAGGCCACAAAATGATGGTAGAAGCGTTAGGTTTTGATAAATTGACGCAGTTACAATCCGGACAACCAAGATAACATCGACAACGACCGCGGAAGTCTGCGCACCCACTTGTGGAAGAATCTGTTCAACGATTACTGTAACGCTACCGAGATGGCGGTCATCCGACGCTATGGTCACATTGTGTGGCTTAGTACCCACTCGTCACTGTGAACGACTCGTCTCATATTCATTACTTTCACACATACAACCTCTCTCTTAACTGAAGCCCGTTTTGCAGAGACTAATAACGCCGCCATCTTCGAGACATACAGACACTTGTTTTCACGATTCCACTTCGTTTGGCGGCCCTGCACCAAACTGAGCGTGGCGTAGTAAGCTGTCTGCTCACACCACTGGGTCCGCTTGCACGCCATCTACCTTTAACTTTAATCACTTATTATGGTACCACCGTTCTACATATCATATCTGATTCAGGCCATTCCCTATGGGTATTGCAATTTTCACAAATAGTGAACAGCATAGCGTTCATTTTAACAATGTGATCCCATATTTCCACAGCTGGGCAGAAAACCGTTAATCGTTAATTAACGAAGTTAGCAAAATTACAAAAACTTAACTTTTAAGTTAACCTACAAAATCGTTAACGGTCTTCTTAACTTCCGTTAAATTGAACTACCGTTAATTTTAGTCCATTACATTGGTAGTTGACGTATTTTGTTTTTTTGAATGGCACGCCACGCCTCGCTCGGCGAGTAGGATGGCGAACGAATTAGGTAATACGAAGTGCGAGTGTAATGCATATACAACTGTAATGCCAGGCATGGCGTGGGTGTGAGCAGGAAAGCTAGAGTTTTGGAGAGTTTCTATTTTACTTCTGCAAACCGGCGCTCACTACTAGTTTTTAATTCGATCGGTGATTGATTTTGATATTTTTATAATCTAACCTTTTTTACTGCCTGGAAAATATCACTTTTTTGTTGGTATTGGTTTGGTGTTCGTTAGTGAAATAAATTAAACTGACATTCGTTACATCATTATGTCATGGAAACTGAACTCTTGAATCCGTTAGTGAAAGCAGCAACACTGACAATAGTAACAATATTAAAAATCCTTGGTCACATTTATGTTGAATTTAAATCAAGGCTGGGAGAACAATTGGTTTATGAATGCAAACTGTTTTTGCCTAAACTAACGTGTCTAGCCTTAATAATCTTAAACAACATACGGAGAGTATGCTTATATCCAAATATGAACGGGTTGAAGAAAAAGTAAAAGCAGGGCCAACTCGTGGGAAAAAGAAAAATAATTCATAGCCTTCTTCAAGTGCTGTGGCTTCTCCTGATGTAGATAGCGGCAGAATTGATTTGATTTCACCCCCATCTGTTAATACAAGTTTACGTCAATAAAACATTTGGCATCGTAACTACCGGCACCGTCATATTCCAAGCTGGTGTGGACCGATGTATCGTAAATCTTTTCGTTGCCAACCTGATTCCAATACATCTGGAAGAATCCGATAAGTTTGAGAAGCTGGTTAAAACGTTAAAGCCCGGTAAAAATTCAATTCCTAGAAGGACATTGGGTAGACGTATTATTGATTCCAGGGGTGGATTCAGGATTTTGGTTTGGGAGGGGCTTTAGCGGATTTTGGGCAAGGGATTGCTCCTCGGAAGATCTCGGAGGTGGACCTAGGTACTTTAGGGGGGGAGGCTTGAGCCCCCCCCCCTGAATCCGCCCCTGATTGATTTACATGACGGTACATACGTAGCACCTTGGTACTGCTTGCACAAATCCCTATTCCAATACATAAACATCAGTTCCACTTTTGGATAGTTAACATTTAACGGTTAACTTTAACTTGCGTTAAATTTGGAAAAAAATCTAACGCTGTAACGATTATCGAAGCTAACTTTTTAAGCAGAGGATTAGCGATTAACGAAGTTAACTTTTCGATTAACTGTGCCCACCTATGCATATTTCCTATCTTTCTAAGTTTTTTTTGTATTACAACTTTTTGAATTATTTCCAAATTCAAATTCAGCTCATAAGTCAAGAGCAATCATTACAATTATTAATCTTCAGAGGCTAATCTAATATATATATAACGTGTGTGTTTGAGTGTGGTAGCAGCCTCGAGTCTCCCATCGCGTTCTATGGGAGTTGCATATCGGTGTGGAGGTGCGGGGGATATGGTGGTTGACCTAGGGCATTTAGACCAATTTTTTTTGCCTTATGGCTTTACGCCTCGTCGAAGTCGAGGTCATTAGAGGCGGGAAAGGTGTGAGGGCAAGGAAAGAGAAGGATTTCGGACATGGCCTTTTGAAGGAAGCATTCCGGCATTCGTCTGGAATGATTATGGGAAACCCCAAATCTGGATGCCCGGACGGAGATTCGAACCGGCGTCCTCCCGAATGCAAGTCCAGAACGTTAGCCGTTCACCCAACATGCTCGGTATTTCAGCCAATGTGTTCTGAAAAATCTTTGGAATTTTCTACTATGTACTAGAAAGTTCTTAAATGAACTAAAATGTTCGAGAAAGTTCTTCAATAATGTTCTAGAATACAACCCATTTTTCAGCTATTAACAAATGTAAATAATTTATAAGCAACGTAATTAGTGTGTTAACCGATTTTGACGGTACTTTCACTGGTGGGTTGTTGATTCGGCAGGGAAAGACATAGGCTAATTTTTATCCTGGAAATTAAGGTTCCAAGCAAAAATATAAAAACCTTCAAAATTTTTAACATGGACGAACGAAGTCGCGAGCACCAGCTAGTATTTAACTAAATTGTTGAATCAACATCTCAAACGATATGTAGCAGGATAAATGAGAAGCATAAAAATGTAAAATTCGAGTAGAAAAAAAAGGAAAAGATGGAGGAAGTACCAGGAAATTAAGAGGTGAGTAGCTGAAGAAAAGAAGAGAAGCGGAAAGAATTCGCAAGTGAGCTGGAAGATGATATGATTGGTGATGAAAGGATGCTGGAATGATTTCCAAGACACTAGCAGAGTAGCTGGCGTTGTCCGTTGTAGTTGGGTTTGGTCTACCCTTACGGTATTTTTAGTCTTCCAATGAGAAACAAGTGTACTACGTTTCATAAAATTCGCACCAAACTTCGATTCACCCGCACTCTTGGTTGGAGTTGATTTATCACCACAATGTTTTCAGCCATCCTGTGAGAAACAGATGTATCAAGTTTCACCAGTTTCGCACCAGCCACTTATGGAATTAATGAAAGACGCCTTTTCATTAGCATAGTAGGACCTACGGTAAGTGGGGACTACTTTGCTCCTCTAAGGGTGTCTTTTCTCCAAAAAGTGAAAATCTTTTGTGATGTAGGCAGAGCATAATATTAATAGGAAAGAAATTCTTCTTGGCACCCGGCAGAGATCAGAATTGTTGCTTTCACCTTCAACCGACAATTGTTGATGTGAGGTTTCATTTAAGTTAGAGAGCGTCGAAAAACTACGTGAATCAGTCTAGGGCAGGGGTTGCCAACCCAAATGATCTCGCGGGCCACTTCGGAAGTGCTTCATAACTCCGCGGGCCGCATATAAAATTATATGTCCCCACTAGAGACTTTTTTTGAGGTGAAACAAGAGTTATTATTGTGTTTACTATTATACTTAGATGTAAACATAGATAATATAGTAAAAATTATACTAAACGCACACTATAAAGAAATATATAACACTAAAAATGAAATATAAAAAATATTTTGTAAAAGCATGAAGAATCTCGCGGGCCAGAAAAATGTTCAAGGCGGGCCGCGGGTTGGCCACCCCTGGTCTAGGGCGAGGAGGGGTTGGGTAGAAACCAACGCTGAGCTTCGTGAGTGGGGCGGGGGGGGGGGGGGGTTCGGAGCCATTTCATTCATGTTATTTGTCAAGTTAAAATAAGGTACGGAACACACAACAGCATGTGAATATTTATTTCAGTCATTTAATTATCACCGTCTGTAAATGGTACTACGTAGTCTATGGACGCTCCCTATCTGTGTCATTAGTATTGTAGAGCATATTTGCACTGAAGTATTTAGTCTCCAAACTAGTCAAGCTTTCAATTATTGGAGTGAAAACGTAAATATTGGTTGGCTCTATTCTCTCAGATAATTTATTGTGAAAAATATCATGTTTCAATAATATAAATTGAATGTTTTTCTGATGCCAGATAAAACAATAAAATAAATAATGAAACAAAGGTTAAAATAACTTTGATCCACTTTGTGGGGAGAGTTTCCTCCACACGTTTACCAATGTTTTGAATACGAAGCTAACTGATAAAACACCATATTCTTACGCTATGGTAATACCTTACACTCAGGTGTCATCTGCGAGTGTGACTATTAGATAGCTGAAGTCGCAACAGTGAAAAAACCGAGCGGGGCGGTGTAACGGTTAGCGTTCTCGCCTCGCATTCGGGAGGACGGCGGTTCGAATCCCCGTCCGGGCATCCAGATTTGGGTTTTCCATGGTTTCCCCAAATCACTCCAGACAAATGCCGGGATGCTTCCTTCAAAAAGGCCATGGCAGAATTCCTTCCAATTCCTTGCCCCCATCCTTGCCCCCCATCCTTTCCCGTCTCTAAAGACCTTGATGTTAAAAAGAGACGTAAAGCAGTTAAAAAAAAAAAAGTGAAAAAGAGTGAAAAATCGTGGAAGAGGCATGAACCTACCAAAATCATAAAGAAAAATGTAGTGGTCATATTATTGATTGTAAGTGGTCATACTCGTATTATCGATTATAAGTGGGAGGACGTGACTGGAGGATTCGGCGAGCCTAATCTCTTATCCAAAAAAAGAACACTTTATAGAGTTCAGAATTGGATGGCCTTCAGTGATTGGATGAAGACATTTATTTTTTTACTTACTTATTTTTAATCTTAATTACTTAATGTTTGATTTGAAAATGTATTCAGTTTGCAAAACGTAATGTAAAAATTTTGGAAGTTCCATAGTTCGATGAAACGGTGTGTTTTTCTTTTTGTTTAATCAGAGTTTTTTGACAAAATAAATTTTTATTAGTTTTATACATTGCTCTTGGAACACTTTCACGTTGGATCTAATTGCATTGCGTCAGCCATGTGTTTTAATAGAAAAATTACGGTATTTCTCAAAGTGCGGCAAATCCTGCAGTACATATGAATAACTTTGATCCATTTAAAAAATTAAAATAAAGCACCGAAATCATAAAAATAAACACTAGTAGTTATATTCCACTCTTATAAAGCCTAAAGAATTAATATTCTAAAATCTGATTTCTTTTATTAACATCCCGAAAAAAGTCGTTTTCTGAAAACTCTGAAAAATTTGGTACAAAGTAACCCCCACTTGCGGTAGCCATACCGAGATGGGCTCGATGCTGTGATACGAAATGTCAGGGTGGTCCAGGTAGCATTTCAACCTGATCAAACCTTCCGCTAATGTTCCTGCTCGAAAATCGAAACACTTTCTGTACGCGCACTAGTAAAATTCCACATACATAAATCTCTAACTGGAAACAGGTTTTGTTGAGTGAGCAGAAACATTCTGGCCTTTCATTCCGGAGGATCGAATTTCCATCCGGCAATCCAGAGTTCGGATTTTAATGGTTTCGCGAAATCACTCCAGGCGAATGCCGGGATGGTTCTCTATTTATTAATTACTAGCTGCTACCCACGACTTCGTTCGTGTTTGTAAAGAATACGCATTGACAGCTACAGATATCTAACAACCATAGTGCACGATAGGAGACGCGATGCTATTACCACACACAAATGCCAGTCATCTGCGTTATGTAGTTCAGGCAGCTAAGTAAAATTTACGGACACACATGTCTTTGGATGAAATACGAAAATATCCTTTATCTACCACTTTCAACCACCATATCTCCCACACTCCCACAGTTACCGAAATACGGCAAAACGTTGTGATCGATGGGTGACTCTGTGTTACTACCACACACAGACGCCAGTGATCTACGATAGAGAGTTTTCGCTGAAAAGTGATACTACATGACACATCTTCTTTGGTAGAAAGTGACATATGCGGAAGCACATGTCTTTCGTCTAAATACGAAAATATCCTTGATCGGCCACTTTCAATCACCATATCTCCCACACTACCACAGTTACTGAAATTCGGCCGATGTTGTGATCGAAAGGTGACTCTGTGTTACTAACACACACAACCACCAATGGTCTATGCTATGTGGATGGTTGTGGCAGGAAATAGAAGTATAAGAAGACACAAATTTCTGATTGAAATATGAAAACACCCTTCGTTGGCCAACTTTAACCATCATATCTCCCACATCCCCACATCTATCGACATTTGGCCAACGTTGTGCACGACAGGAAACTTCATGCTGCTTTCACACACCAAGACCAGTAATCTGTGCTTGGTAGTGGTGGCTGAAAAGTGAAATATATGAAAACACACGTCTATTTATATACATATACATATATATATAAGATTAATTCCATTGCGATGAAGCACACGCTCCAGGGTCAATTCACTTAGTCGACTTATTACCCCTTTTAATTTTATTTTTTAATCTTATATATATATATATATAGAAATAGACGCGTGTTTTCCTATATTTCACTTTTCAGCCACCACTACCTAGCACAGATCACTGGTCTTTGTGTGTCGAAGTAGCATGGAGTTTCCTGTCGTCCACAACATTGGACGAATGTCGATAACTGTGGGGATGTGGGAGATATGGTGGTTGAAATTGGTCGATCAAGAATATTTTCGTATTTCGACTAAAAACATGTGTGTCCGTATATTTTACTTTGCTGCCTGAATTACATAACGCAGATGACTGGCGTTAGTAGTAATAGCATCGAGTCTCTCATCGTTCACTATGGTGGTTAGATGTAGGTAACTGTCAATCCAAATTCTTTACAAACACGAACGAGGTCGTGGGCACCAGCTAGTTATCTTATATAATTTGAGTGTTAAATTCCTCCCCCATCTACTTTTGCGATTTACGAATTTTAATTTTAAATTCCTTCAGTGTTTTCTTTCCAAACGCCATGGTCGCATTGCTTCCCGTTCATTACTGCCAGTCGTTTCCTGTCTCTTATGATCTCGACGTCAACGAGACGTAACGCCACAAGCAAAAAAAGTCTCTGTAATGTATCTTTTTACACCGGCATCACGGGAGAAAATATAGATTTTGAATGCGTTTTCACAATATTAAAGCTTGGCGTCCGAGTTAAAACCTGCCTTATATCTTAAGATAATAAGTCTTTGTTTTCGATTTGCTATTTTATCTGGCACTGGAGCTCAAAATTGTCTAATTATTCTGATTTATCAGAAAATATACTGAGTTGGATGTCAATTTACATTTTATCACAGGCTGCATTTCAGTCCAATCACTAAACCCGCTAACGTTGCTGGTCGAAAGGCGAAACGTATACCGTATTCGCATTAGTAAAATTCATATAAATATACCTGGAAATAGCTTGGTGGGTGAGCGGAAACACTCTGGCCTCGCATTTGGGAGGCCGCGGGTTCGAACCCCTTTCCGGGCATCCAAATTGCGGATTTCCATGGTTTCCGTAAATTACTCAAGGCGAAGGCGGGATAGTTTCTTCAAAAGGTCATGCCTCAATTCCTGAATTAAGAACTTGAGAAATGAAGGATGAATATCAATGGGACGAAAAAGACAGTGCTTATGACAAGGAAGGAAGGAACTGAGAAAGGTAATTTAACGACGGATGAACGAAACCTTGATATTTTGGGAAGTAAATTAATGCGAAATCCAAGGTTGGTGTCTTTCGGAATAGTAAGCTTGAATGGTTCGGGACGTGGTTTCACTCTCTCTCTCTTCTTTCAACTCGTATCTACAACTCTCTAGACTGACCATCACAGTCATACACACTTACAATAATACTTAATAACACTGTCACTGGGAAAGGCGACGGGAAAACACCCCTGTTCTTCGCCACCGAGACCCTACCATCCCCCGTGGTAACCGCTTACACTCGGACACGAGTATGGCGCTCATAGAATAAGATTTTCAGTAACTGTTGTACCATAATGCTGTAAAATAGTGGTTCCCAACTGGGGTGGTATCTCCCACCGGTGGCCGTTGAAGAAATCATAGGGGGCATTTCTCGTACTAGGAAAATTAAGGAGGTGTTGAAGACCAGCTGCCGTCCCTAGTTTTCAAGTATTATATCCGGCTTTATGGCTGCATCAAAGAAGTCTTTAATGGCATTCTAATGATCAAAAGAGAGCGTAGTCAGCATTTTATTCGCTACGAAAAGGAAAAGATTATCAGTAGTGGAAATGCGATGATTGAGTGACAAATAAGGCATGAAATATTTAAAATAAATAATGTCATTTCATCAAGCTAGTCTTGTGTTTAATGATTTTTCTTTACAATATGTATTCGTGAATCAAACAGTGAACAGTACACCAATATTGTTAGTATCTTTTAATAAAGTAAATTTAATTGCTTGAAACATTCAGACACAATTCCAAAAGTAAAATTTACTGGCGAAATGTCAAAGCTTATCAAGATAAATACGGGTGTGTTGCAAGGTGATTGTTTGTAATCCATTTTGTTCAATTGTCAATTAAAGAACATTGTAAGAATTTGGAATAAAAAATTGAAGGAACATAAAATTTTACCAATAACTTTGGGGAGAAAAAACAAAGGTTTTCAAATTAAATTCCCGCACGATTTCACCGTACTTTCATGAATATTACAAATGCGACAAAACAGATCAATCTTCTGGAAGAAATAGCCATCAAAACAGGTTTGTGTATTTCTGAGAAAGAAAATTTTTAACGGCAGATTTTTGATGAATATAGAAAGTAAAGAAGAAATTTATGACGTAGCTAGGTTAACAAGGACCCCGGTACAAAATAAAATATTTTGGATCCTCAGGTCAGATGAGAGTTTTTTTTTTGTCTGTACCAAGTCTTATGAGGTTTGTTGGCAGGGGCTCCCTGAGTTATAGGAGGCCTCTCTGAGCTGAACTTGTCGCCTCTGAACTTTGCCCCCAAGCTCTGGGGGCCCCCGGTGCACGGCACCACATAGTCCCTGAAATTTAAGTATATGTGGGAAATAATTAAAAAAAAAATTGCTTAGATAAATCTGCTATTGATGGAAAGGGCGTACGGTATCACTAAGAATATTTATAGCAAAAAGTGATTATCTAAAAAATTTAAAATAAAGCACTACAACTCATTTGTGAAGCAAGAATGACTATAAGCAAGTAAATGAATTATAGATTATATAATATCTACAAAATGGATGATAATAGATTAACAAAAAAGATATTCAGTTACCTTTCTGGAAAGAAATAAGATAAAACAAGAGGAAATTATAGAAATAGAGACATTTGGAAAGTAGGTATTAAACATTGAATAATTCCAAGACAGAAGAAGAAAGAAATTTGGTCCCAAGTGGTCTTAGTAGAGAAGGAAGAAACATAGAGAAATGATGATGGAATATAGGATTGAACTGCAGAAAAAGCAACCACAAAGCTTAAAGAATTGAAATTGGTACGTGTAAAGAAGAAGATAGCAATTTGAGAAATCAGTCCTTGTTTTTCAATATATGGTGGTATACACTTCATCTAAGAGGGTGCCATCGAATCACTGTTTGAAAACATGGGTTATGATTAAAAAACGTTGGAGCACTAGAGTAATTTTTTCCGAAAAGAAGTGACAGTCCAAAAAAGCTTAGACGTAACAGATGATTTACTTCAATAGTAATACAATTTCTGAAAATGAGAAACTGCTCATCCAAAAAATAATATCTTTTTTTATCATTCAATCTATTTTTAAATAATTTAATTTAATTAAGAGGGAACGAATGCTCTGATGGCAATTCCTCTCCTCAATTATATCCCATTTTTAAAATCTTTGAGCACAATTTCCCCGCCCACCTACCCACTTTTTCAATTTCCGAATTTCAATTTTAAATTCTTTATGTGTTTCATATATTAAGTATTCCTTTTGATAATATATTTCAGTGTTGACTTCCTCACCACCATAAAATCTTCACAGTCCGATACGCTTGAAATCAAGTGCCAGCTTGTGGTGATGGTCATATCTTTCTTTCCTTTATGGAATCGATTGACAAATTTTAGAAAGTCGCTGTGTTCCTCCATTAGCGGGAAGTATTTGAAATCTTCTTACTGCAGTTATACAATAATAAATGGGGTATTGAGCGGACGTATAGTTCGATGTAATATTTCGTATCATTGCGTTTCAAGAGTATGTAGTAAATGGTAAAATTTTGTCAACGTCCGAGGTGCCTGAGCGAAATATAAAAAAATCACTCGTACTTTTTAATCTTTAATAAAGATCTGTGTATAGCCATCGAACGTAAGCCAGTAGATGATGCTGAAAACGTCCCATGAGAATTAATTTGTATCTTAGTGTTGAGTGAAGACACATGTATTAGGTGTTATGGCATGGTTATTCAGCCTGTAAGACTTACTGAACGAAAGCGAATTTATCTATAAAAATCACAGGCAAGCATGTAAAAAAAAAAAAAAACCTAAAAAAAAATTAAGATATACAAGCATAACAAAATCAATTTATTAAGTCTTTTAGAGAAAATCGTAACTGGATGTTAAAGTTTGTAAGTAAGACAGTACAGAAAATGTTTAAATGAGAAAAATAATTCCAAGGAAACTATCGACGAGTATTCAGAGAAGCAGACCGTAGTTGTAAGAGTGTTTGTGAGAAACAAAGACGGTTCAGTAAATGGACCACTAAAAAGCATAGAGCCAAAAAGATAAAAAAAAAAAAAAAAAAAATCACGTAAACTTTGTATGTTATCAATCTTTAATAGAAATAGGGACGGATAATAACTATACGTTTTTATTTACTATATTTCTTTCAAGCTTGACGTTCCCGCAATGATTTCTGTGTTGCTACAAAGCTTTTCCATTGTAAGACTGATGAAATTTTGTCATCAACTAACAGATTTGATACGGAAAGCCATTAATGAAACGTTATTTCCCAGATGGAAGTGATATTAAGTTCCGTTATCTTAATATCTTTGGCTATTAATTATATTTTTTAATTTTTCTTTTATAGGGAAAGAGAAAGTAGAATATTTTAAATTAGAAGTAATACATAAACTTCTTATTACATAGAGTTGTGGTTATCGGGGATTCTATCATTACCGTGGCGCCACAATATGATGATTGATTCTTATAGAACTCGACAAAACAAATCTAAAATAAAGAATAAAATTTTTTGATATCTCGCTTGGTTCTCGAGATATCGTATCTCAAAATTGACGTAGTTAGGTTGTAATACGGCCTGGCCCAGAAGAAAAATTTCGCTATAGCCAAATTTGATGATGAATTCTTTCGTAACTCGATGAGTCAAATGGAAAATAAAGAATAAAAGTTTTTGATATCTCGCTTAGTTCTCGAGATATTGTATCTCAAAAGTGATAAGGTTAGGGTGAGATCAAGCCTGTACCAAAAACTTTTTTTCACCAAAACCACCATATCTACATGGTGGAAATGCACTATAGGTATTTTATTTTCTTCCTAGTGATTGTTGTTAGGTTGAAATACGGCCTGGACCAGAAGAAAAAACATCAAAAAGCAGAGGGAACTATACCTATGGCTGATTTTTAACATGCTATATCTCGAAAACCAAGCGAGATATCAAAAAATTTTATTCTTTATTTTCGATTTATTTCGTCGAGTTCTGCAAGAATTCATCATCAGATTTTGGCGCCACGGTAATGATAGAACTGCCTGGTTATCAACTGTTATAACGAATACCTTTATCTGAAACAAAATCATCATTATATTGCAATATTAATTTAGAACAGCTTTTAGAATAAAATTCCTAATTTTTATTTGCCCTACACACTGTGTACAAACAAATATTTTGCTAAAGAGGTTTGCAGGAACGGTAAAGGCCTTTGCATTACCTGAGAACGGGTTTCCGCGGGTTCGTCATATGAATAAGTAGTGTATACACTTCTTGGCCGTAAAGGCCTTCCAATTTCAGGCTGATCTTTTGTAGAGCCTTTTAGTAGATCCATTACAGAAGACACGGGCATTGTGAGACTAACTGAAGATAGATGTTAGATCTATATATTGAGCAGGAACCTGAATGTACCGAAGTTTCTTCGACTGACTACGGAGGTATGAGCTAATAACTTCAAATTAATGATCAGAGATGATGCTGCACTCAATTCAATTACTGAGGTATTGTTGTTTTTTAGGAGTCTCGCAACCAAAGAATATTCCAGCAGAAGAATCAATTTAAACGAATACAGGTTATTGTAAATATTTTGTATGAGCGCAATTTTAATTGAATAGTTCATTTATAAATATTAAAGGCAGATCTTAGTCATATTACATTCTAATAGAAATCAAATTATATTTCAATTTTTTTTTCTTTTTGCTCACAATAAAAGGATGTTAAAGGGGTTTAAATTGATTGTAGAACTATACGTTCATTTTCGTTTCTGTATGCAACAAAACGTTTGTCATCAGAAAACTGATTTTATATTATAGCTATTTCTCTCTACTTAAATCATGACATAGAAGACAGCATCCCGGATGTGGCAATGGACCGGCCATATTGCACGGTGATAAAAACAGAGGTGGACAAAAACAGTCTTAGAATGGAGCCAAAGATATCACCCCAGACCGAGAGGAAGACCACCTACTCAGGGTTGTCGGAGTTAACTGGCAGAGAATCGCCCAAGATCGTCGCGACTTGGAGAAGATTGCTCATGTTATATCTGAAAAAGTCATGACTTTAAGAGGCCACATCAGAAAATGATTGAACTGCCTGATAATGATAATGATAAATAATGACATATTTAGTATCCGAAAACTTTTCATCATTTACGAATCTAAGATCGAAGACAAACGGGAAATACAATCGACGCTTAGTAACTTCCAGACAGGGGTATCAGGAAAAATATCAGAGCACGCTTTTTTCCACATGTTTAAAAATGAGCAGGTAGACTGAGAAATTGGAAGTAAATCTAAAGATATTGTGAGCAAGACTGTTATGTTAAAGAAAGGGTATAGGGATTGGTATTAATAAAATCACCACAGAAGTGTTAAAGATCTATGGATTCGAACTCTGCCATAGCTAATATATTTAGATTCAATGTGAAGAAGTGATGTCTAAGACAGGATTCAAGGGAGACAAATATGGTTAACATCCATAGACCGGTTCGTTTGACAAAAGACACAGAACTTTATAACTGGCTACATCAGTGATATTTGTGTGAAAGTGGTTTGAAAGTCAGCAACATTGGTTTAGGAGGTTGTTAACCTGAATCTCATTTAGTAGGCTGGACGCAAGATAACTCTGAATAAATGAAGGAGGCTGTGAAAGTTTATAATGTATCAATGCATCTCTCCATGGCATTTGATAGAATGATACATATAAAGGCGGAAAGTAAGCTGAAAACCATTCATATGAATCAGAATGTTACCTTCTCGGTGGAGGAATTCTTAAGAAATAGGGAAATAGTTTTAAAAAATAGAAGTGAGGACATGAATGTCGCACTGTAGTGTATCTGTTTTTATTTAATTTTACTGATTCTTGTTTTTCTAATGAATAATTGTGTTGTGGGTTTACGGTCAGAAGTTAGGTTGTTTGTAGGTATATAATATTGTATAAAAAAAAAAAAAAACGAGAGAAGAGTGTGAATAGCTATGGATTAATCTGGACAGTACTACCGAGCGTGGTGAGTGAGCGGTAAGCTCTGGCCTCGTATTCGGTAGGACGCGGGTTCGAATCCCCAACCTGCCATCCAGATTTGGTTTTCCATGGTTACAAAAAATCACTTGAGGCGAATGCCTGGATGGTTTCTTTAAAAGGTCATGGCCGAATTCCTTTCAGTTTCCTGTCCCTAGTCCTCCCCGCCTCTAATAACCTCGACGAGGCGTAATAAAAGGCAGTTGTGAAGGTTAATTTGGAATGAACATAAATTAAAAATAATAATATTCAGCTTAGTAGGTATATAGGCATAAAAAAATACCTTCACGATTATACAATAGCATAATAGCAGAAAACTTTTGTTAAAAAAAAAAATTATCCTCAGTTGGTAGGTGTTTGGGAACAGTTTCAATCCTTTATTCGTTAGCGAGAGCGTCGAGCAATAATACCAGGATGGTTTTCGGCTACAGTACCTTGGTCAGGCTCTTGTGTGAGAATAGTGGGACGGTACAAAACCCGCATTATGTGAATCTATTGTAAAACTTGGAGGTTTGCAAAGATAGGCAGTTATATTAGTTTGCCGGAATCACTGTATAACATAGTTAATGAACAATATGATATCTGGGTAAAAAATTAAAAGTAATGTATGCAAGAGAAGGTGACCATGACAGTAAACTGATTTCAAGCTGAAAGGATGGAAAAATTTTCATTAGTAGACAAAGGAGTTGAGAATGAAATATAGTGTGCATGGAGGTCCTAAATAATTTATCTCAAACAGCGAAAGAATTTAACATAAAAATTCGTGTAATACATGTTCATAGGAATATTGCCAGTGGAATAAATTCCATCGCAATTAATATTAATGTTTGTTTTTGCCTTCTAAAGATCTGAACTTTCGTTACCACAACACACTTGTTTTACGTCAAAATTTATGTAAATGACGATGGTGGAATCTACTTGAAAAATTACATGGTTGTGGTATATCTGCTACTTGAGAAAGAATGTGGAAATTTTTTTAGAGAATTTTTTTCTTCATTTGTAAAGGTCATGTTATATATATCATCTAAAACTCTCTAACTATAGTATACATGTAAACTACCTCCAAATACAGAACAGATCGTTGTTGCGGCTTTGTAATACACTGACAAAAAAATTATTAGAACTGTGAACCAATATCAATGTGCCATTTATTTTAAGGAGCCATAAAATAGTGCAAAAGGATTGTCCAAATTTCATATACAAGCCACAGCAAACTATAAAGTAGTTTAGCTTGCTGTACATATGTCGCTTATACCAGATATAGGAAACGGCTAAAAGTTGAAGAAATGTGCAGTATTGTGAAATGTCTCTCTAATTTCGTTAGCAATGCTTAAAAACGTGACGAAAGTGATACCAAAGAGTGACAGAAAGATATTACGCAATAATAAAGATTTTTTAAATTTTAATTTAATTGCGATGGCAATTTCCCTACACTTCGCGCCTGTTATAAAATGAAAAGATTTCCTTCGATTGGGAAAGTTTTCCTCTGAATTTATTCCATGGTTATGTTCAATCTCTCATACGAAAACACATCAATTACACTATGGTAGGTAATAATATTTAAATTACATTCAAGAATATTTGTCAGGAAACAAAAAGTGCTAAATAAGCACTCATATTTACGATGTAAATCAACCAAGATCAACAATCAATGTTTACTAGAGATGAAATGATTCATAGAAAAAAATTCCAGTTTAATGAATACACTTATCTTTTTTACTAACGTACTTTCGTTTTACTTAGTTCATTGTAGTATAATGTTACCCATATGCAATGGCGATAGTCAAACAACAAATCTTATATACAAAAATCAATGTTTGTGGGTTTGTGGGTTTGTTCGTCTTCTATGCATTCCTATACCATTTATCAGATTGCAATGAAACTTTGGAGAGTTTTCGAGTGAGCGTCTGCGAAGGTTCCTGTGAAAAAAAAAAAAAAATCCAAAAGTCACCCCCTATTCCCCATAACACCCCATAATTTAGGCAAAACCACATTTTTTATCCGATTTAGATAGGAATTTGTACACTTTTAATTTAAAACAAACATAAAAATACTGCCTACATACGGTTTCCGAATATTAATCCCCTCGCCCCCTTTCCACCCCCATTACGTTTTTACCCCATAATTTAGGCAAACCACATTTTTTATCCGATTTAGACAAGAATTTGTACACTTATACTTTAAAACAATCAGAAAAATACTGCCTACGTATGGTTTCCGAATATCCATCCCCTCTCCCCCTTTCCAACCCCATTACATTTTCACCCCATAATTTAGGCAAACCACATATTTTATCCGATTTAGATAGGATTTTGTACACTTATACTTTAAAAAAGAGGGAGAAATACTGTACACATTAATTTCACAAAAACCCAATCCCTCTCCCGTCTTTCCACCACCTTAATTACCCCCTCTTCCCCATAACACCCCATAATTTAAACAAACCCGCAAACCGTTCGTCCAATTACGGTGAAGCTTTGGTGAATTGTCGACGGGATGACAGAGAAGGTTCCTGTCAAAAAAAATAATAATTAAAAAACCCACCCCTCCTCCCCATAATTTAGACAAAACCACATATTTCATCAGATTTCAATGGGAATTTGCACACTTATACTTTGAAACAAACAGAAAAATACTGCCTTCATCCCCACTTACCCTTTGCAACTGAAAATGAATGAAACAGCAGTTTAAAATTTATATGTAAATATTTTTTCATTTAATCTATGTGCCTACTCAAGTCCAGCAATAGTGAAGCATTGCCGGGTAAGCTAGTTACTTACTAAAAATTAATATGGATGAAGGGAAACCACTGATTGATGCATCTAGAAATTTTCTAAGGTTGTTTGGAAAATTGACAAGGGAAGGTATTAAATTGTAAATTAGGATATACACTGGCGGAAATTGAAAGTGCAACATACAGACGGAGTTGTGATAAATGAACGAAATTTCGCCCCACGTATCCTGATATGAGGAGTATTAATTGATTAAAAATTGAAAGTTTTACATGTAGTTGTATGAGAATTACGAGGCTATTTACTGTGCAAAATTGCTATGGTTTTAAGCGTATAAGTGGTGAAGATTGTGGCGTAACATGACACCTTTCCCTCCACAAGTTCTTGTTGACCAGGTATGCCAAGTTCTCCAGTGACGACCCTCTACTCCCAAATGTCTGTGAGAGAAGTCGGAGAAATGACGAGATTGAAATGGTTGTATTATATCGTGAAATCTCCCAAAGGATTGGTGGTAGTGCAATGACAGTATGCATACTTGTTACATAGTGAATGTCATTACTCCTAGATCAGGCACGGGTCCATACAGAAGAAAAAAAGCACATGGAGACCACCAAATTGTATGGGTGGCTGTTGCTGGCAGATGGGTGACCGCAGGCCAGATCCAAGCAGTGGTTACGGACAGAATCACCTCCCCCCGGACGATTGTAAACCAACTGCTTGAAGCTGGGGTCCACTTTCCGACCCCTATACAATGTGTTCCATTAACCTGATTTCATTGCCAGCATCATCTAACCTGAATGGCGAGAGACGAGTCTCGATATTGTCTGTGGCAAAGTGATAATCTACAACAAGTACGCGGGCGTAGTGCAGAAACATCTTACCCTTCTGTGATTTCAGAAAGTCACAAGGTCCAGCCATTGGTGTCATGGTTTTGGGGCAGTCAGTTTCGACAGAAGGACGATCTTTTTATTGTTGAATGCACAATGACAGCCCGCCACTAAATGGACGGGGTGCTGCACCCTATTGTAATACCCCTCATGTCCACCATAAATCACATCTTCCAACAGGATAATTCCCGCCCTCTTATTATTGCCATCGCAAGCCTTGCAAGGGGTTACGTTCATAATTTTGACCACAAGTTCCCAGATTTGTCCCCAATAGAGCATGTCAGCGATGCCAGAGGTGGAAACATGAGATCACAGGTCACCCAACACAGACAGTGCAGGAACTGACTGCGCAACACATACAGGCGTAGAGACACATACCACAAGAAGACATCCGAACACTTATTGATTCAATGGCGCCAGGGATCCACGCTTTGATTTATATTTAGCCCAAAATCTTCCTTCAGTATTTTTTCATGGCAGTCAGTAATTTATCAATATCCGCAGCCTGTTCTGCTAAGAAGACTGTGATCAGCAACTAGTAGCATACTGTTTTTATCTCCTTCAACGCTTATGCCACATTTAAATCTTTCATTCACTTCCTTTATTGCTTCTTCTACATACAAGTTGAATATTAATGGGGATAGATTACAACCTTGTCTAACACCTGTTTTAACTGATGCGTGTCTCTCATGATTCTCTACTTTTATTATAGCTTCCTAATTCTTATAAAGATTATAAAGTATTCTTTTATATCGATATTTCCCAGCAAAATTCTTTAAAATTTTTAACTTCTTGTCCCACCTAACGTTATCAAAAGCTTTTTCTAAATCAAAAAACGCCATAAAAGTATCTTTTTTTTCTTGATCCGCGCTTCAAGTATTAATCTTAAGGCCAGAATCGCTTCTGGGTGTACAGCGGTTTTTGCTAAACCTCGAAAAAACCATCCTGTCTACTACACTTTCCATTGTTCTGTATATTATTCTGGTCAGTAATTATGAAGCATGGCCTTACATTGCAACAATTCTTACATCTGTCAGCTTGTGCTTTACACTTTTATTAAAATCCGTTGGAATTTATCCTGTTTTATAACTTTTTGATGTTTGAATAACCTTTGGATTTCTTCTTCTCTTGGGGAATTCAGAAGTTCTGCAGGAATCTCACCAATTCCAATTACTATATTTTATATCAGATCATTCAAAGCTCTATCAAATTTGATCCTCAAAACAGGTCCACATAAGTCAACAGTGTCTACATCAGCTTATTTTTCCAATACACTATTTTTCAAATCATCTCCATCATAGTTACTTTATGTATTACTTCCATCGGTTAGCTCTATCTTCTGAGCTTAGAAGAGGTATCCTATCGGCTGCTTTAATGTTTATACCTCTTTTCTTCATTTCTCCAAAATTCTGTTTGATCTTCCTGTATACCACATCTATTTTACCTACGATCACGTCCTTTTCTAATTCTTTACACTTTTCTTGCAGCCATCTTTCTTTTGTCCCTGTAAAGGTGCTTGATGTAATCTTTCTTTTGATTTCTAAATTGACTTAATTGCTCTCTTCCTGCTTCATCCTGAGAATTTTTGTGCCTTCTCCTCTGATCCATCACTCCAAAATTTATCGGGTGGCTTGTCCCCTAAAGCATAATATTTCATTACCATCTTTCATTATTTCTCTCTTCGACGCATTCCATGACATTTCAGAGTTACTTTTTAGACCCACGTATACCATTACTGCAAACTTTTCCCTCGTGATACACTGTTGCAATTATTTTATTTTAATTATTTAGCTAATGGCTTTACGCCGCGTCGATTCAATTTATTAACTTCCAGTCTGGTCTGCTTTAATTTTTCTTTATTCTCTCGAATTTCAGCCTGCACTTCATAAACACCAGATTGTGGTCAGAGTGTATGTCTGCTCCTGCATATGCGTTACAGACTAGACATTGATTCCTGAATCCCTGTTTGTCAATGATATAATCTAGATGGTATCTGCCTGAATCCCCTTGACGTCTCCAGGTGTATATCCTTCTAGCATGATTTTGAAATAGTGTGTTCGCCATGACTAGTTTATATCTTTCACAAAATTCTAACAACCTGCTTCCCCGCTCATTTCTTACTCCTAAACCAAAAGTTCCTACAGTATTCCCCTGTGTTCCTTCTTCCACTACCGCATTCCAGTCGCCCTGGTTATTAAGTTTCCTCCCCCTTCACATATTGGATTAATTCTTCAATTTCAGCGTATATTTTCCCTATTTCTTCCTTATCCTACTGTGACGATGGCATATACATTTGTACTAACGTGGTAGGAGCGGGCTTAGTTTCTAATCTTCATTCAATAAGGCATTCAACCAATCATTTCAACAGTACATATAGAATTACAAAATAAATGTCCTTTAGAAAGTTTTATCAAATTATTCTTCCTGAGTTCTCGTAGAGGTGGACATCCTAAATCTTCTATATTGCAGCACATTTTCATCCTGATAATCTTCTGAAACCATCAAGCCTTCGCCAGTTCTTTAACATGTATAATTGCGTGATCTTCAGTGGTGATTGCATGTAGAATAGTACATAGTCTACAGAAGGTTACACCAGTATCATTCCAAGGTAATTATGTGTCAGCCATCTCGCTGTTGGGTCTTGGTGAGTTTACAGAGATAAAATGTGTAGCGATAATGTTATCTGATTGTACTACACACAAGACAACGTCTTTGAAGATAAACGCTCCGTTTCTCATCTTAAATTCTTGCGCGTCCAGGAAGATGGTCGTCACGATAATGAGCGACGATGGATGGTGCTGCACCGTTTTATGAGCTTACGCACAACACTTGTTAGCGGTATGTATTCCACACCACGGTCGTGAAGGATTAGGCAGTATGCGGCGATGTAGGCTGGAAAATTGTCAGTCCTATCAAACTCGATACGAATATCCACAGGCCCTGTTTATACCGACTCATTTTTATGTGAACAGTCAATTACAGCTATAGGAGTAGTGGCGATAAGGTCTTCTCGGTCTAGTAGCGGTGAAGGATGGTCTCGTTCGTAGTAAGTCTGTTGGAATCTTGCATACAGATCGTACAACACTGTGGTTCGGTTTTTCTTAAAGTATTAATTCATGTTCTCGTACGTGTACGCCATGACATTTAGGAACACCTTTACATTGACGAAATTAGGGTGGTCAAAGATGGCTGCAGTTAATTCCGCATTCCGTTTTCTGTTTGTTTGAAATCCCAGAACCACGAACCAGGTTTCTCCGGTTGCGTTGATGTTTTCAAAGACCAAATTTGAGACTTACTTATATGAAGCAACGGTTACTCCAACAGATTACAATTTCTGAAATTAATGCGAAATGGCTTCCCACTGTCTACATTCTTGAGCAACGTTAGTTTTTCTCTTTCACTTACTTCTAAATGAGGCACCACCCATGTGAGTTTACTGATGGTACATTTACTTTTCTGAGGGTTTGTATTGGCTTGTACGTATGAATTTGTACAGCCCCTAGCTCGAATAAGAATTAGTTTTTGTTTTACTTTTGCAAGTATCCTTTTAAAGTCTTTACAAAAACCCAAGAGCATACACAACGGAATACATACATCGAAGTAGAGATTGCCCCCATCCTGCGTTCTTCAACAGACCAATTTGTTGAGGGCCAGCGGAAGTAAAAGTTTTCAATATCCTTGTAATACCTATATTTCTATTTAAGTCTATTTCAACTCTATTAAGTTCTAACCGAATTTCCTCAAATAGAAACGCGAATGCATTGGATGTGAGAATTGAATTTGTAGCTCCCGCTCCATCCAATTTGACAAATATTCTTTCAATTTGCAAGTTACTTTCGCGTGGCAGTGTATATGTATCTTGGTTCCGAATAGGTATCCAAATTTCGTCATTATTATTAAACGTTGTTAGCGTATGCCGTTGATGGCTCAAAAACAGTTTACGCATCACCGACTCGTGTAGTGTATGTCTCAGCTTATCGTTCACGTAATTTCCTGTGCATATGCTGCACTCTATACTTATCGCGTTGACTTTGAATATCTGCACAGTGTAGTCTGAGGTATGAAATCCAGGTTTTAATATACGTCTCGAAAATCCGTGCAATGAGCCAATTGAGTTTGGTTTCGTGAAGTCTATTTCCACAGGTGTTTGTATCTCGCACTTGAGTGAATTGTTATTTGCTCTAATAACTAGTTTCTCGTTATTAGCGTGCCGAGCCAAATAACTTGCCAAAACGTCAATATTGTACAATCCTGTGGATATATCTATCACTTCTAGTAATGAAATTTACTATTTGCTCATCATTGTACGGAATCGAATTGTAGGTTTGGAAATCAACTAAGCCAATTGTATACTCGCCTTCGCACAAATCTATCGGTGGGAAGTAATCACACCTCAAGTCTGAACTATTGCCGGACAAGCAGAGTGTCACAGATATGTGTGTTACCCCGACCAAGGTTCATGCAAGACTGATGTTATATATTTTGATGCATGAATTTTAAACATAAGTGCCCACATAAGTGCGTACTAAATTCCTGGTGCCGTTGCACAATGTACAGTATTCTGTTACCTGCAAAGTACCGCTGCAATTCCAGTGGTGGAGGTTAGTCACCAAAACTGTCAAAATATTTCACTACACCATGCTTGTACTTGATGTATGCTGCCCAGTATGCTCCAGCATTTTGAGCAATGTCGAAGTTCACAATTCCACATTCACGTTCACAAATTTTTTGAGGTAATGCGTCACGCATGAAACCGCGAAAATGAGTTATTCGCAAACACTTTACATGGCTACGTATATCGTCATCTGTCAACGACTGCTCTGACTTTTTTTTTCTTTAATCCCGATCCATCTTTCCGATATGGTTTCAAATATAGACCTATACTCCTCATAGCAATTTCCTCCATGGTTTCATTGTGCCGTTTCTGTTCAGACAATTGCATTTTTGCTTCTTTAGCAACTTTGATGGCTCTGGTGATGGCCCAGGCTCCTCCAGCAAGTGCTCCGGCAGCCGATAATCCTGCAAAAATAGGTATTAAAAGGATGGTGCCACCCTCATGGAACCGAAAAAGTGAGACAGAAGCCCCATGACTAGCCAAAAATCATCAGACAGACGTGTAGGAGTATGTGCCAAGGATGAGATTTTTTTGCCGTACTTCTCAGTACTTATACCAAACGGATTATTCATCACACCCAATTGATTACATGTGTCATCAACACATAGGTAGCCAGTCATTGTGAAATCTCAAAGTCGAGTATAATCCTATCGTGATAGACACACAACCACATAGAAAGCCACACATACACACACACACACACACACACACACACACACAAGTCCATGCATACACACAGTTCCATACATCACTACGCACATACACATAAATCGAGGAAAGGGACTGAATAGTTACAGGATGAGCGAAGTGTGACATGTCTTTGCCACACACCTCAGTGCTCATCACACCCAACTGATTACATCTACCATCAACACATAAGTGGTCACTGATGGTGAAATCTCGAGATCGAGTAGACTCCTATCATCTTCATTAGACACTCAACCACATGTCCAGCATAAAACGCAAGTCCACAAATCACAACATACATACAAGTAACTGTAGGAAAGGGGCTGCATATCCCACGTCCAGACCGAGAAGTTACAGGCTGGCCATTGGACAGACAGTGTTTACCATACACATCAGTGCTCATCACACCAAACTGATTTCATGTGCCTTCAGTATCGATGGTCACTGGAACTGAACTCTTGTGCACTGTTTGGTCAAAGTCATTTGTTAATAGCAGCTTCTGAAAGAAAAAATTTTGTTCGTTGGGTGTGATAAGCACTGATGATTTATGGCCTGTCATGGGGCATCTGTCCCACTTTTTCGTTGCCATGATTGGGGCTAGTTGTTGTGTCGATCTCGCTGTAGGCATGGGAAAGCATGTGTGTGTGCGTGTTTCTGTGTATGTTTGCGTAAATATAGCGCTATCTTCCTTCAACTCATTTGTCTGGATGCATGATGTGCTTATCCTACACTTATGTTTGTGTGTGCTTGTGTGTGGTGACGTATGGATTTGTGGGTGAGACCTAGTGTGAACATGGGAGTTATGATATCTGTCTAATGACCAAGTGTCTACTACTGCTCATGGTACCTGGGGCACATGTTATTGTATGGCAGGAAAAGCTCAGGTGTGGAATAGACGTGGTGGTGTTGATGTGAACAGTTTTGTACCTAGGACACATGATACTGGATGGAAGAGGGTTCTGTAGAGTGAGATAAATCAGACGATGTTGATGTGAAGAATTTGGTACCTGGAACAGAAGTTACTGATGATTTTTTGGTCAGTTATGAGCCATGGGAGTTCTGCCCCACTTTTTCGTCGTCATGATTGGGCTGGTTGTTGTGTCTAGCTTGCCGGAAATGTGCGATTTTGTGCGTCTCTCTCTCTCTGTGTCTGTTTGCGTAAATATGGTGATACCTTCCTTAAACACGTCTGTCTGGATGTATGATTAACTGTTCCTCCACTTAAGTTTCTTTGAGCTTGTGTGTGGAGACATATGGATTTGCGGGTGAGGCCTAGTACGAATATGAGGGTTCAGGTATCTGCTGGAGCCAAGTGTCTATAGCAACTCATAGTACCTGGGGGCACTGTTAATTTCCTCCACTAATGTGTGTGTGTGTGTGTATCTAATTCCTCTGTGGAAGTTCTATCTTGGTGTTGGTTGTTGTGTCGAGCTCACTGTAGGCATGGAAATGTGTGCATGTGATTCCTCTATGGATTTGAGTCTAAAATATATGGTTATAGAATTATACTCATCATCAATGTGTGCTTCTAACCATTGTTTCAGGGCTTAGGCACTCTCCCATTTCACTGTGCTGCTTACAGCTTACTGCTATTTGTGTTGGCATGTCTTTCACTATATACACTTCGGGATAAAAATCACTTAATGGAGGGTGCTGAGGGGATGTACCAGAGAGGCGAAGTACTTGGTTACAAACCCGCAGTCAGACCATTGCTCGCATATAGTGGTGTAGTATGGAGTCCACATTTTTTGCAGGATGCAAAGGAGGGCAGTTAGATTTATTAGTGGAAAACATTCAACAATTGACATAATAAAGGAGCTGGGCTGGATGTCACTGGAAGATAGGAAGAGCCGTGGGGGCTGTATATGGCGTATAATGATTTTAGATATTGGTGGAAAAATTCTGAGTGGTGTATGGAGCCTAAGTTGGCCATGACCACAATCTGGCACTAGACTTTAGGAGATGAAGCCTGAGTGGATAAAATATCCAAACACCCACTTTCATATACGAATGATCTAACAATTTACAACAGTTCAAGTGTGGGCGCTATCTTCCGCGTAATAGAACTAGTGTCGACACCTATGGTGACGTTTTGGATCATTGTCGATGTATGGAGATCTTCTATGAAAATGTGGGTTATGATGTCTGTTTCATGACTATGAAACTACATTTTGGTACCTAGGACCCCTTGTTACTGATTAGGAGAAGACTGTGCGAATTTTGAATTTTTGGTTTACTTTAACGCACGAACAAAAGATAACCCTGTCAGTAACTGATGTAAATCAGGGGGTTGGATTGGTAATCAATGGAAAACAGAAGGAGGTTTTAGAAACTGCTGGGGGGTGGGGGCATTCGGTGAAAGTTGGTGATGAGTCTAGGGATGGATCTTGGTGAAAGAATTAGGAGTAGTGCGTAAAAGAGTAATGATGACTATCAGTAGTAGCTGGAACTAGATTTATTGCATAAGGAAGAGGGTAAATTTTCTATATTTCCACCTTAGTCACAGGCGAGTCTCAGGCATTCTATAACGAATCAGCATGTTCTCTGCTTAGAACTGCCTTATCACACAGGACTGGTGTACACTGTACTCTGCTGCGGGCCGATTCCACAGGGGTGTAATTAGTAATATTAACAAACGGTGTTTCATTCCTGGAACACACGTGCTGTGCTGTAAAATACAGTAAAATGGAAAGTAAAAGGTGGATAGTATATGCCACAGCGTATATCTTTCTGTTTCTAGTGAATCCCTGATGTGTCACAAGGGATTGATTGAATTTTTAGACAAAGTAGAGGTAAGGTCTCTCAATTTGTGATTTCTTGCCACAGTTCTTACGTAAGAATAACAGAACTGTTACATAGATTGGTCTGAGTAGACAGACGATAAAGGTTTGAGCTTCTTGGTAAAAATTACGAGTGTGATGAAATATTTCATACCAGTGACAGCAGAGATAAGATTGGAGAAATAAGGTGTCGTACTTATACTTATATGGATTCTTTCTTCCCTCATTCCATTCCATGAATTTTTCCATGGTCAAACTGGAAACTGAATTTTCTATCCTTGGAGCTGTTGTGGAAAATGCTTTGTTAATCATGTTAGAAATATTTTCAAGTGGGGTCTTATGCTTCCGATACACTTTTACCAGATTTTAAGGCCTGAATCACGCTGTTCTGACCATACAGTATTCGCTGTCTCAGGATCACTTGAGAGAAACTACGCAGTCTATGTCAAATGAGTCTATGTCGCATGGTTAATGCGCAATGAGAACAATTTTTTGTGGTCTGCTAATGCTGTTTCTGCTCCAAATATGAGAATATATTATCCACCGATCTGCTGTTGAGCTCTTTCTCGTCTAGAAACTTCATAAAGTTAAATTACGCGTCATGTTCCAGAACTCGAAAAGTGAATGTTTTTCCATACCTTTGTCTGTGAATGAATTTTTTAAATTTAGGTGTTTGTCGCGGCTATCGTTAACTTCTCCGCCTACCCTGTATTATTACTGGCATATTGCTATCGTTAAACATGAGAAATTTCCACGACCATCCAAAATTTTAGTATTTCCAGCATATGAGGCTTTTTCCGGGCTTTATGCCTCGTCGATGCCATCGTCATTAGAGGTGAGAAAGGATGTGGGGGAATTCGGCCATAGACTTTAAAGGTCTCTTTCCCTGCATTCAGCTGGAGTGATTTCAGGAAACCATGGAAAACCGAAATCAGGATGGCTGGATGGGCATTCGAACCCATGTCCTCCCGAATACAGATCGTACCAGCGGTGTCTTCTTAGGCGATTTGTCTTAGAGGAACCTCATCAGTGCGCAGCCCGTAGTGACCGGCCCTTGACAGTCAAGAAGATGTGGGGCTACCTAGTTTCGAGATATTATACAGAGCTTGTGTACATTTTAGCTATCAAAGTGCTATGTGACTATCATATGGCTATAAAGCTAAAACTGATTGATATACATATTAATAATATTCGTGTAGCTCAATGGACGCCCAGTTCATTATTCGACTATAAGCTTCTAAGAAAAGAACTTATTGCTTGTAATAATTTACTAATATCTGATGAGGTTAATAATACAGTAATTAAAAATTTGAGTGTTGATGGTACTAGTTGTATGTGAGAAGAATAAATAAAAACATATCGTATTTATTCAATTTTTGTTTCATTTCATCCACCACACATTACAAAATAAATATATCATATTGTTGTTTTGTATGTTCATGTTGGGCTTATAGGGCAGTCTTAAGAATAACTTTGTCTGACCAATCAGAGGATGTCAGCTCAGTGTTATTGATCAAAAGTGACGATAGTCTGCTAAAAAGTCACTTTTAAAAGTTAATATATGGTAACTAAACTATTAATGAATTATAATATTTCGATATATCAACAACACATGACAAAATGCTTGGAAGATAATTACAGGTTTGGGAATATCAATTGTCAGCAGCAAGCAACCGCTCCCACATTCAAATCTCCACCCTTTGTTAATTTTTACTATATGAACAGCAAAGTATCCATGGTAATGCCATTATCACATTACGCTTTTGAAACGAGTGTATCTTATTTTTAATTCAATTACAATAAATTAAACAGGTTATACACTCTCTCCCTAAGGAATCTATGATCCTACAAAATGCATAACGAAGAGGTGTATGAGATATAAGGTAGAGGGTGCAGAAGGCAACAATAAGCTTTGTCCAAGAAAATACGAAAAAATAATAATTTTAGAAGTTAATTTATGGTAATTTGACAATTAAATGATTAATATATATATATAAATATATATGTTTGTTAGTTTGTTTGTTCTTCATACAAATCCACAGTTTTCATCAGATCTCGATGAAACTTTGCACACTTATCCTTTGAAACAAGGAGAAAAATACTGTCTACATTTTGTTGAAAAATTATCTGTATAAATAAGACATGTTGTCTTATAATTTCGAAAAATTAGTGACAGCGATAAACAAACGCGTGGGATGTGTAGGTCTCTGTACTGCCTTTCCATATAGTGGTCTGGTAGCTCAGTGGTTAAAGAGGTTGTATACTAATGTTTGAGTTGTGTTCTCTTGTTCAAATCTCCGTGGAGGCTAAAGTATTTAAAAATTGTTTTTGATCGTAAGAGTCACGTCTGGGCCGTCGGTTATTCGGAATGAATGTTAAACTGTAGATATCACAAATTTAGGGGTTTAATGCTAGGCAAATCGTAGGTTGTCTTGCTATACTGTAGGTGTACACTTTTTTTACGTTATAATGATACCTCAGGGGTTGTTCGCAGTCAGTGCGTGTGTGTGATCTGCAGTAGTATCTATATATATAAAGATGAATGTATTTATTTTTGTTTTGTTGGTTTGTTTGTTCTTCATACAAATCCACAGTTTTCATCCGATATCGATGAAACTTTGCACACTTATTCTTTGAAATAAGGAGAAAAATACTGTCTACATTTTGTTGAAAAATTATCTGTATAAATAATACATGTTATATAATTTCGAAAAATTACTGAACGGCGATAGACAGACGCGTTGGATATGGAGGTCACCGTACTGATTTCCCGGGTAGCGGTCACTTAGCTCACTCGTTAAAGCGGTTGCTTACTAATGTTTGGATCGTGGTCTTCGGTTCAAATGTCCGTGGAGGCTTTGATTTTTAAAAATTGTTTTTGATAGTAAGAGTCAGGCCTGGGCCGTCGGTTATTAGGATTGAATGTTAAACTGTAGATACCACAAAGTTAGGGATGCAGTGCGAGGCAAACCGTAGATAGTCTTGCAATACTGTAGATGTACACTTTTTTACGTTATATTGATCCCTCAGGGGTGATTCGTAGTCAGTGTGTGAGTGACATGCAGTAATCTATATATATAAAGATGTATGTATGTATGTATGTATGTATGTTTGTTTGTTCTTCATACAAATCCACAGTTTTCATCCGATCTCGACGAAACTTTGCACACTGCTCCTTTGAAACAAGGAGAAAAATACAGTCTAAATTTGGTTGAAAAATTATCTGTGTAAATAAAACATGCTGTTTTATTTGAAAAATTATTGAATAGCGATAGACAGACGCGTTGGATATGAAGGTCTCTGTACCGTTTTTCCCAGTAGTGGTCATGTAGCTCAGTGGTTAAAGAGGTTGCATACTAATGTTTGGGTTTTGGTCTCTTGTTAAAATCTCCGTGGAGGCTAAAGTTGTTAAAAATTGTGTTTTATCGCAAGAGTCACGTCTGCGCCTTCGGTGTTCGGATTCAATGTTAAACTGTAGATATCACAAAGTTTTGGGTACAATGCGAGGCAAATCGTAGGTAGTCTTGCAATACTTTAAGTGTACACTTTTTCACGTTATATTCATCCCTCAGGGGTGATTCACAGTCTGTGTGGGATCTGCAGTAATCTCTATCTATATCTATAAAACGATAACCGGATATATTTGCAGTATAAAAACTCGGAAACTACAGAGCAGATTTCGATGGGGTTTTCACTGTTTTAAAGCTTAGAATCATAATTACTTGTCTGACATGTCTTATGTTTCAACGTTAAATAATGTAGGAGCATTAAGTGAAATTCTGAACGTATGGTGAGGAATTCCACAGGAGGAATCACTAGATGCCGCATACTTTCCACTAAACACACAACTACAATACAATATCTCTGACCATAGCCTTTAATGAGCAATTTACAATAAGAACCATTTTTTGATACTCCACACTGAACAAAACTTGAAATATTATTTCCTTTAATACGGGGTGTTTAGTTTTTAAACGCCATCTATGGCCATATTGAATGCGAGGAATTAAGAACGAAAAATCAGTAGAGTTTTTCTTTGCCCCCGATTTCTGGCAATGTCTTTGACCACCAGCTTTAGTATTTGTCTCTGATATCAATGTTATTAGTGTTCTGTTAATAATAAAATCAATTATTGACGATAAATTTCTGGATAAATTACGTTGAATTATACCTTTAGTGTTAGGAATAATAACGGCATCAGGTGTTTGGTGCTGATAGATTCATTCCGTTCGCAGTAATTAATACATACGCTGATTTTTTTTATGCTCATGGTATTTTTATATTAATTTGCAATTCTGTGCTATACGCGCGTGTTTCTGATGTAATCTAGCTTTTATTGATTTTATATTTTATAGCGTTGTTTAGTAATGCAATGACTTTTAACAGCTTTTATTAATTTCTTAATTTATTCAGTTGATTACTAATGCGGTTTTTACATCAACTGTGGCGCCGCAATTTGATGACGAATTCTTATATAACTCAATGAGACAGATAGAAAGTAAAAAAAATACACATATCGCTTATCTCTTTAGTTATCGAAAGTCAAAAATTATTTATAGGTATAAATTCTTTCCTTTTGACAATGATTTTCTTCTCAACTTGATCACAAGCGCTAGAAACAAAACAAAACTCCCATTGTACATGACCAGCGTGTAGTACCTTGTGACTTTGGGATTTGTTCTGGTCCAGGTTGCATTTCAAACTGTCAACCTAAATTTAGAGATACAATATCCCAAGGACAAAACAATATTTTACATTTCACTTTCAATGTGTCTCGTCAAGTTAGATAAGAATCCATCATCTGGTTTAACGAGAAGTGTAAGCGATATATATATATCTTTATATATATAAAAATCTCGTGTCACGATGTTCGTCCGGGATGAACTCCGAAACTACATAATCTATTTAGATGAAATTTGGCTTACTGTGTGTAAATTAGTCCAACTTAAAAGATAGGATAGTTTTTATCTGGATTATAGACCTCAATATTCATTATTTGCGAAATAAATGTTGATTAAATGTTTGTCATAGGACAATGGTTTGTAGTTATTTGTAAACGACTCAGGCTAAGCGGTCTGCTGGCTCAGTGGTTAAGGCGTCTGACTGGAGATGAAAAGGTCCCACGGTTCGAGTCCCTGTCTCGGCGGGGATTTTTATAGACACTTAACCCGGCATTAACCTCCGGCGCAGCATGCTGTGTAAGGTGAAATACGCCAGGACGGTACTGTGGTTCGGATTCGAAGTTAAAATGTAGGTCCCCTGTACCAGGCGGGATGGGCGGGCTAGGTAAAGGCGCCTACGACAGGGGCAGAATGCCCAGCCAGTAGAAACCAGGTCATTACGACCACACGAAATTATTATTATAGTTCCATAAGTTTCTAACAGATGGCGATACAACACTTTGTTAGCTAGGTTGGGTAATCATCCAGTAGATCACGTTCTGTTTCAATTTATTTATGCTACAGTTTATTCCTAACAGATGGCGGTGTGTTAATTTATCGAACCATCCAGTAGATGGCGTTGTATTTCGATTTATTTATGCTACAGTCTATTCCACGCCATATGTGTGAGTTTCTTCAATTTTAATAGTGCTGATTATTGTGTTATAATTATACTGTATTGTTGTTCATCGTTTGTGTGTTATTATACCTAACGACAAAGTAATTACACACATGAATATAACATTGAAGAAAACGTTACGATAAATTCGAATCATGTAAGTATTTTTCGCTAGGTTATCATTTTTCTTCTTCTTTTTGTTATGGTCAAACCGAGCGTGGTGGTGTAACGGATAGCGTTCTGGCCTCGCATTCGGGAGGACGGCGGTTCGAATCCCCGTCCGGGCATCCAGATTTGGGTTTTCCATGGTTTCCCCAAATCACTCCAGGTGAATGCCGGGATGCTTCCTTCAAAAAGGCCATGGCCGAATTCCTTCCCATTCCTTGCCCCCATCCTTTCCCGTCTCTAAAGACCACGTTGTTAAAAAGGGACGTTAAACTGTTAAAAAAAAAATAAAAAATAAAAAAAAAAAATGTTATGGTCAGCTAGAGACCACGTTTCAATTTAAATTCCTCTCCTGTTGTTTTTTTCTTTCTTCCTCCCCAGTACTCCTTCATTATTGCACTCCTCTCTACCTTTGAATCCTGCCATATTCAAAGTCTGCTATCGAAAAAATTTCTTTCCATACAGTTCACTGGTATTATTTCGTTTCAAATCTTTCTAAACCTCTTGAAAGCCTGATGTCATCCATGCTATAAATGTATCCAAAAAAATATCGTTCTTCTTTTTCTGTTATTTTTTCAATGTTATTATATACTTCCTCATTAGTTCGTAACTTCCATTTTACTGTATTTTTCAATGGACAAAAAAATTCCGGGTTCACCACTGTATTATAGTGTCTTATTTTAAGGCTTTCAGAAGGGTAATTTTTGTTGTAATTCAAATATTTTCCAGTGAAATGTCGCCAAAGAATCTAACCTCAACAGTGCATGTAGCAGAGAGGCACGACGCACGACGAGAGAGCTCATCAATCAGCAACACAAATCGCGGCAAGTAAGGAAGTTCAAAGAATCAGGACAGCTGAGCGTCGTATGCAAGAATCTCAAGAACAGCGCGTGTCGACGCGCATTAAAACAAGAACATCGTGAGGAACGTCTGTGACAGAATATATCGAGAACAAGAGCGGCACGAGAACAGCACATCGCTACATTTAGAGAAAGAGAACGAGAGAGACAGCAAATCAGCCATGCTTTAACACGTGTATCATTTGTTCGTCTTGCGTTCCAATATCCACCAGCCATTGATTACTCTGCACATTCTAAAATTGCAATCGATGCAATGAACAAAATATGCCAATATTATGAGGCGTTGAAATTCCGCAATGAAGCAGCTGGCAAGTGTTGTGCATCAGGATAAGTTGTATTATTACCGCTAACCAATCTGCCAGAACATTTACAATCCTTCTTGCTGGCGAATCAAACGGTTCGAAATTGTTTCTGCGCAAGATACGCAAATTCAATTCTTGCTTCCAGATGACGTCTTTTGGGGAAACAAAAATTTGCGATCTCACATCTGATGGACGTCATTTTGAAACTAAATTCAAAATACAAGGCCAGGTGTACCATAAGATTGGATCGTTGATACCGATGCCAAACGATGACCCGAAGTTTCTCCAAATTTATTGGAAATTGTGAGGAACGCTTGAAAACTAGGTGCCAGTATAATTTCATCGAACAAGCAGAAGAGAGAGCAATTGTGGTATTTTTGGAAAATTTTTTGGAAAATAATAATCAACTTATTCAATTGTGTCCCCACAATTAAAAAATGACAACTATCAAATTGTCATCAAAGCTGACAAATTACCATCAGGAGAACACGCTGGCAGGTTCAACGTGCCAACCGTAGATGAAGTCACAGTTTTTATGGATGGTGGCTCAGTTGATGAAAGTCACACGTCAAGATAGAACTGTTGGTATAATTTCGGATCTATACCGTTCGTATGACGCACTCCAGTATCCACTGATATTCTGGCAAGGGCAGGATGAATATCACATCAACATCAAACAGCATGATCCAGTTGCTGGTAAATTTTATATTTAACTATTTAATTCGTTATGTTATTAGTACAGTAGACCCGCGGTATTCCGACCAGGGGCCGGATTATAGCGGTCCCACTATATTGATTTCTTATTCCTTTTTTACTATTTAATTTCTTATTTTTTCAGGTAATAAAACAAATAAAAAAGTGACTCCAATGAAGTACTACGCCCCCCGATTGATGGTTAGACGTAATTAGGATAACTGTATCCTTCGATATCGTCAACTGTGCCATCAATACATCGTGGATATGTACGCCAAGGTTGAAAACAAGCATTTGCGATTTATTCGATACAACCAGGCTAAATTACGATCGAAGAAATGCATCTTCTTACGAGATACTGTTATCGGCAATATTTATGAAAATTTAAACGCCAATGATATCGGTAATGCATTTATTTTACCTTCAAGCTACATCGGCAGTCCACGGAACATGCAGGAATATATACAAGATGCGATGACTTACGTACGTCATTATGGTCGTCCAGATTTGTTTATTACATTTACATATAATCCGAATTGGGAGGAAATACAAACTTTTCTATTACCAGGCCAACAATCAATGCATCGTCATGATGTCACGGTACGTGTGTTCAAACAAAAATTAAAATCATTGATTGATTCAATCTTAAAACATCCGGTTTTCGGTAACACACATTGCTATATGTATTTGATTGAGTGGAAAAAGCGAGGATTGCCTCATTCTCATGTTTTGATTTGGCTTGAAGTTAAAATCCGTACTTGAGCCACCAAAAACGACAAACCACAAACTGAATTTTCAAATTGTGTCAAAGATCTGATGTGTACCGCCAATTCGCAAAAACATTATTATATACCGATGTTCCAAGCTATTTTTCATGGAAAAAATTAGGTAAAAAATGGTAGCCACGTAAACAAGGAGAACCACATCCTTCGATCGAAGGCATATTGAAAGCCAAGACATTAGGACGACTTTACACAGTGCATCCAAAACATCGTGAATGTTTCTTTCAGCGTTTGTTATTGGTGAATGTTCCCGGACCAGCTTCTTTCGAATTTTTACGAACAGTTAATGGTCGAGTGTTCAATACATGTCAAGATGCATGTTGCGAGTTGCAGCTGCTGGTAGACGACAATCATTGGGACCTGACACTTGCCGAATAGTATTCGCCAAACTGTTTGTAATTATTTTGACAACATGTTATCCAACACAATCTTCGAGTTTGTGGGAAACATATAAAAACAGTATGACTGAATATATACTACACCGAGTTAAACAAAACAAAAAAAAAACAATGTCAAAATCTAGATTTCACACCAGAGATGTATAATGATTAATGAAGCATTAGTGTTAATCGAAGATTTATGTATTTTAATTTCAGATTTGCCACTTAATCATTATGGTATGCCATCACCTGATCGACCGACAATTATTGCGAATAATAAGCCATTACTGACAGCAGAACAAAAAATATTTATAATCGGATTATGCTGACTGTTGATGCTGAATAAGGCGGTTTTTTTTTTTCTTGGACGCGCCAGGTGGAACCGGTAAGACATTTTTAATATCGCTGATCCTTGCGAAGGTACGGTCGCAACAGAAAATTGCATTGGAATTGCATCGTCAGGCATTGCTGCCACTTTTTTAGATGATGGGTGAACCGCACTTTTAGCATTTAAGCTGACACTAGACATTCATAACAAACCAAACTCAATGTGTAAACATTAAAAAGAAAAGTGGAATGGCTGCAGTGTTGCAAAAGAGTTCAATTATAATTTGGGATGAGTGAACTATGGTTCATAAACATTCACTCGATGCATTTCATAGAACTGTGCAAGATTTGAAAGGTAACGATAAACTTTTCGGTGGTACTGTCCTACTACTGTCTGGTGGCTTCCGACAGACATTACCAGTGATTACTCGCTCTACTTTTGCCGATGAGATTAACGCATGTTTAAAACAGTCGTTTTTATGGCGGAATGTTGAAACACTTTGATTGACCATGAACATGCGAGTACAGTTGCAAAATGATCCATCGGCACAAGTATTTTGTAAGCAATTGCTGGATATTGGAAAAGGTGAAATAGAACTGCATCGAAATACACAATACATCAAATTGCCAGACAAATTCTGCACTGTTGTTCACTCAAAAATGAACTAACTCAGTGTGTGTTCCTGGATATATCAAATAATTACTTAGATCATAATTGGATCAGTAATCGCGCTATTTTGGCAGCAAAAAATGTTGATGTCAACGAAATTAACTCCCAGATACAACAGTTGTTGCCAGGTGATCTGATGTCTTTTAAATCAATAGATACTATTGTAAATGAAAATGAAGTCGTAAATTTTCCAAATGAGTTTTTAAACAGGAATGCTGCCATACAATCTCCGGTTAAAGATTGGTTCACAGATTATTCTTCTTTGTAATTTGAATCCACCTAGATTATGCAACGGTACAAAAGGATCACCGGAAATGTTCTTTGAAGCAACTATTTTGACTGGAATGTTTAAAGGAGAAATCGTCCTGTTGCCACGTATTCCAATGATACAGTCAGAATATCCAATACCATTTAAAAGGCTTCAATTTTCGATTTGTCTGGCTTTCGCTATGAAAATAAACAAGTCACAAGGCCAAACAATGTCCGTTTGCGGCTTGGATTTGGAAAATACGTGTTTCTCCCCTGCTCACGTGTAGGCTAACTAAAAATATGGTGCACCAATTAGCGCGTAGATAAATTAAAATTAAAAATTTTAATAATTTAAAATAATGAAAATAATTGTTAAAAATGTTTAAAAATCAACTTCATAGGCCTCATTTATAAAACTGAAATTTCAGTTTATATAAATAAATAAAAAATAATTTATTTATTTATGTTATAAATATCAATTTTTATATAATTTCAATTAAGTAATGTGTAATAAAATGTAAATTAATTTTTTATGATCGTTTGTCCTTAATTTCAACTCTCCGTAACTCTTTACCAATTACATATGAATTTACAAATCGACTACAATGTTTTTGTCTTTATTAGTGAAAATTAATTTGACTACTTTAGGAAGTAAAGAATAACATTAATCCAACGTACTATAATTACTAAGTCACAGCAAAGCGTGACCGGGTAAGCTAGTAATATATATATTTGTTAGATAAGAATACATCACCAAATTGCAACGCGACAGTTGAAAGATTTTTTCATAAACGAGTATTCACATGTTTCTGGTTGGACGAATACTGTTATAGTACTAAATCGACATGGAATTTTGTTTCCTTGTGAAGGAAGTTTAAATACAACATTTCTGAGATACAAAAACTTAACTCAAACGGCAAAAATACTCTGTTAGACGAAAAAGGATGTTGGAGAAATTGCTACAGGGGCGTGTGCTCTATCGCAATTAAATTAAACTATAAAGCGAGCTTAATGGTTGAACGGTAGCGCTCAAGCCTTGAACTCGAAATCACCTGTATTCAAATCCCCGTCCGGCCATCCATTTTTTGATTTTACATGGTTTCACAAGCAAAATACTCAGGATGTGACGCATACCTCCTGGGCCCGGAGCTCAACATTAAATTTTTCCGTACTTTCTGACATAGTCTAGCTTTTAGTCGTATTATAATCTATTTAAGTTCTCGATATATCGAATGTCAGACAAAAATATCTGGCGTTTGGAGCTGAATGTAGTCATTGTGTTCATAATAATTAATGCGTAGGCTGGTGGCTTTTAATAGAAATAGAACGTTGTATTAAGCCTTTGGTGTTGCAAATAAAAACAGTTTAGGACAACAAAACAGCTTTTCTTCATTTTATAATTTATTGCGTTGTTTCGTAATGCAGTTTCTATGATAACTATGGTGCCATAGTCTGTAAATCCCAGAAATAAATCGAAAGTAAAGAATTTTTTTATTTTATTTCTCGCTTATTTGTGAATAACTGATATACAACTGTGATTACCTGATATTCAACTATACAGGTACGAAATAGAATTTAATTTTGAGCTACAGTGCAAGATGAAGTAACAAAATGAGATTTTTTTTAACTCCAGCAGAAGATGAGCCAGCACAGTCAGACACATCTAATGTTTGACGCTACGAAAACTCGTTCAAAATCGATTCAGCAGTTTTCAGATAATGCTTGATTATTCTTAAAGTAAATGTGGCGTAACGGCTTAAGACATTCATAAAATTTTAGTTTTAAGCCCAAACTTTCAAATTCTGAAAATCCACTCATAAAATGTATGTTTTGCGTAATGACGGAATCAACAGATACATTTCAGATACATTTTTGTGTATGTGGTATGTAATAATGTGCGTAATGTTTCGATAAAAACAGTGTATGGGTAAATCAACAACAACTAAACCGGGCAACGCCGGGAACTCTGCTATTAATACTATAAATGCGGAAGTAGCCTAAGTCTCTGTCATTTGTTACGTTTTGACAACTAAATGTCTTTACCGATATTGACAAGAAAATCTGTAGGGAGGACACAGGACATATTTTTTCGGTATGATTAACAGTTGTAGTCGCGAAATTTTGAGAACTTATCGAATGGGAGCGACGGATGTGTGTGTTAGTCTGTATTGTTACGTCGCTTGCTCAAGCTATGCTTCTCGCGCATTATGTTAGTGTATAATTTGTTAATAAATTTCGTTTAGAGAAAAAAAGTGTTATTTAGTATAGATATCGATTTTCTCTGTCCTATTACTTTGTGTCTGCTTAAATGTTTCTGGCACCAGTTTATTTTGCCTTCTCTTTTGACATGCCTAGCGGGCGTAAACTGGCCTAAGTGTTAGCTCTAGCAGAGCACGAGCAGCTAATGTTATTAAAACCCAAGAATCGGATGCTCATGCTGAAGAAAGAAGAAAAGACCAAGCTGAAATAAAGCTTCTTTTAGTTAACACCCCCCCCCCCCCACCACAACATCCCCTCACAATCGTTTGTTTTTCTGTTTTTAAATACGTTGGAAATTGATTGTCTTCAAGAGACAGGTTCGATAATAGAACGATATAGTGATGGCTTTCCGGTCATATTATACCAACTCGGTGTTGTTTGGGACCAATCCTTCGCTACCAACAACTTTCTATATTCAATTCTGGCAAAGAGATTCTTAATCCACTCGTACGAAGTCGCGGGTTTCAGCTAGTAGTTCAATATATCAATAACACATAACAAAATGCTAGGAAGAAATTTACAGGTTTGGGTTTCATACACTAAATTGTGTTGTGGAAAGTAGCCGCCAGACGTCATCGCTCAACTGTCTACGCACGCATTCCAACACTCGGAATAGCACCTGATGGAAACTTCCTTTATGGTACCGCTGTTCGCCTGGGGGCGAAGTCGTGTAACAAATACTCAGACTGAGGTTGAGCTGTCTCGCGCCCTAGTTACTGAGTAGCGGAACAGCCCGAAATAGCTGTATGCCTGCGGCGATGTGCCAGAACTGAGGTTTCTCGCGGCGGGCCACGAGCCGCGGTCGACACTAGCGCCCCAATAAGTGCTGCCATCTGATGGCGGAAAAGTAAACTAAACGTGCCAGCTTCAGCCTTGTGTGCATACTCGCCGGCAGCGACAACAATGGTGCTGCAAGATGACCACCCCTGACATGCCTGGGATTAAGGGCCACCCCCGCCAGCTCGTGACGTCACCGCCGAGTAAAGCCGGGTACTCACCAGTGATCTGTAACTGTAACCGAACAGATACAGTAACCACGTTCTAGTGTGTACGTTCACTGTAACCGTAACGACAAGCCGACTCTATCCGCAGTATTCGTTTGGAGCTCCGCGATGTCGGACATGTCTCTCACTTGTGCTGCATACATACTTGTAGATGTTTTTCTGGATGATTATAAACGGCCATGAGGATGGCGTATGAAATGTATCGAGAAAGAAGTGATCTAATTCTTCTTTTAAGAAATCAAGAAATGAGTGGTAATTACAAAAATTTTACGAGAATCTCTCCAACTGATTTTGAGTATCTAATAAACATAATTGGACCCTAAATAGAACAAAGAAACACTTCGTTCCAAAAGCAATGTCGGTTCAGGAAAGATTAGCTACGACGCTGAGATACTTAGCTACTGCTGATTCTTTCACAAGTTCACAATACCTGTTTCGCATTTCCAAACAATCCATAAGCTCAGTTGCTCCTGAAGTGTTCCAGGTGCTGATAGAAGCATTGAAAGAATAAATCAAGGTAATCCTTTATTCAATAATAATAATAAAAAATAATCATGTAATTTATTTCAAAAAATGAATACATAATTTGTTAAACTAATACCTGATGAACACTCACTATTTTTGCTGTACGGGGAGTATGGCGGGTTCTGCAGAGGAATTTGTTGGTTTTGATTTGGGGAAGAAGCGGAAGGGCAAGCTATATCTGGAATTATAGTGGAGGAAGAAGCAAGAGCTTGTTGAGTTTGCGCAGTGGAGTAATAACGATAATTTTGTATGGAGTTGTAATATCCTTGATCAGCACGCATAATTATTTGAAATATATCATGTTGAATTGCATTTTTAGTTTTCCTGCTATAGTTTTTCATTTTTTCCCCGTACAGAATCAATGAAAGACGGTAGTTCCGTGTCCTGTTTCGGTTTATCTGCCGCATTTTTCAATATCCTGAAGGCCTCTTTCAGCATTTGTAATTTGGGATCTGGTTTTAGCTTTTTATTCAATGGTTCACGAAGTGCAACGTCACTGTCAGTTTTTGAGTTACCGTTGAGGTTCTAAATCTAAAAGTAACATATTTTGTTTATTAATGATCAATAATAATAATTCTCCGGTTTCAATCATAATACCTCCAATTCTGGCCCAGGCGTATTCTTTCAAATGTTTTCTTGTCGTAATCCTTGTCCTTGAGTTCCCATAGTACACTGCTTTAGTTGTAGGCATCTATCAACTGAAGACATTTATCTTCTGTCCATACGCTCATGATGCTTGAGGATACTGGTAGGTTCGCAGCGTGCAACAACCTCACTCCCGACGCCGACGAACGCACTGCGAGCGCCCTTTGATTCGCAGCAAAAACCGACAATCATCGGCTCGCCTCGTACACACTATCGTATTTGGTAACAGTAACGTGCAACGGTTACAGTTACAGAATGTGGACGTGTTTCTTGTCGGCTCTCAGCGAATGCAAACCTTCCGCTCGCGGTGGGCTTGCGAGCCACGTACACACTATAGTTCACGGTAACAGTGACATGGAACGGTTACAGTTACAACTCGCTAGTAAACTGCAACGGTTACAGTTACAGAATGTGGACGTGTTTCTTGTCGGCTCTCAGCGAATGCAACACCTTCCGCTCGCTGTAGGCTTGCGAGCCACGTACACACTATAGTTCACGGTAATAGTGACATGGAACGGATACAGTTACAACTCGCTAGTGAGTACGCGGCTTAAGACAACCCCATCATGGCCATTCCAGGCGATATTGGAGCAGGATGTATCACGCTAGTCCGTTGCGCTTGCCAGCATCTCCGTGGTGCTCAACGCGCCAGATACTTACTCTGTTTGTGAGGCCGTTTTTTGGTCTGCGTGGTTGACTTCTGCTCCTGCGATCGCACCGTAAAGCCGCGTACTCACTAGCGAACTGTAACTGTAACCGTTGCACGTTACTGTTACCAAATACGATAGTGAGTACGTGGCTCGCGAGCCTGCCGGGGGCGGAACGCGTTGCATTCGCAGCGAGCCGACAAGAATCACGTCCACATTCTGTAACTGTAACCGTTGCACGTTACTGTTACCGTGAACTATAATGAGTACGTGGCTCGCAAGCCTACCGCGAGCGGAACGCGTTGCATTCGCAGCGAGCCGACGACTGTCGGTTTTTGCTGCGAAACAAAGGGCGCTCGCAGTGCGTTCGTGGACGTCGAGAGTGAAGGTTGTTGCACGCTGCGAACCTAGAAGCGTGATGAGTGAATGGACAGAAGATAAATGTCTTCAGCTGATAGAAGCCTATCACGAAAACAGTGTCCTATGGAATCCAAAGGATTGGCAGCCTTAATTTTGTAAGGCTGAATAAATCTTTAAATAAATAAAATTATTTCAATTATTATTAATCATTAATAAACAAAAAAATATTTGTAGGTGGAGGACCTCAATGGGAACACAAAAACACAGTGACGCTGTACTACGCGAACCATTCAATAAAAAGCTAAAACCAGATCCAAAATTACAATTGCTGAAAAAGGCTTTCGGAATACTGAAATATGTGGCAGATAAACCGAAACAGGATTTTGATTTTATACAGGAAAAATTGAAAAACTATACCTGGAAATAAAAAATGCAATTCAACACTAAATATTTCAAATGATTATGCGTGCTGATCAAGGACATTATAACTCCATACAAAATTATGGTTATTACTCCACTACACAAGCTCCACACCCTTCAGCTTCTTCCTCCGCTATAAATCCAAATATAACTTGCACTTCCACTTCTTCCCCAAATCAAAACCAACAAACTCCTCTGCAAAACCCGCCATACTCCCCGTACAGCAAAAATAGCGAGTATTCATCAGATATGAGTTTAGAAAATTATGTATGAAAATTATGCATGATTAAAAAAAATACACAATTATTTTATTATAATTGAATAAAGGATTACCTTGATTTATTCTTTCAAAGCTCCTATCAGCGCCTGGCACACTTCAGGGACAATTCAGCTTATGGGTTGTTTGGAAATGCGAGAAAGATATTGTAAACTTGTAAAAGAATCACTAGTAGCTAAATACTTCAGCGTCACAGCTAATCTGTCTTGGACCGACGCTGCTTCTCGGAACGAAGTGTTTCTTCGTTCTATCTTGGGCCCAATAATGTTCATTAGATACTCAAAATCAGTTGGAGAGATTCTCGTGAAATTTTTGTAATGACCACTCATTTGTTTATTTCTTAAAAGAAGAATTAGATCACTTCTTTCTCTATACATTCCATGAATATGCCATCTTCGTGGTCGTTTATAATCATCCAGTAAAGCATATGCAAGAAAGTATGTCCTTTTTTTTATTTTACTATTGCTTTACGCCCCGTCGACGGCTAAGGTCATTAGAGGCGGGATGGGATTGTGGACGAGGAACGGGAAGGAATTCGGCCATGGCCTTTTTGAAGGAAGCATCCCGGCATTCGCCTGGAGTGATTTGGGTAAACCATGGAAAACCCAAATCTGGATGCCCGAACGGGATTCGAACCGCCGCGCCGTCCTCCCGAATGCGAGGCCAGAACGCTATCAGTTCACCCACCACGCTCGGTCAGTAAGTATGCTGTGCAAGCGAGAGACATTTCGTCCGACATCGCGGAGCTCCAAACGAACACTGCGGATAGAGTCCGCTTGTCGTTACGGTTACAGTGAGCGTACACACTAGAACCTCGTAACAGTATCCGTTTGGTTACAGTTACAGCTCGCTAGTGAGTACGCTCAGTGAGGTGGCTCGGTGTTCGTCGCGAGCGAAGTTCGTTTCACGCGTCCACACTAGAACGTAACGTGGTTACTGTATCTGTTGGTTACAGTTACAGCTCGCTAGTGAGTACCCGGCTTTACACGTTCCTTAGCCCAGTGATTACTTTGCAGATTGGTTAGGGAATATTACCCTAAACCCGGTGGCCCGTGATGCTTGTTTATGTATTAGTTTTCACCTATCTGTTGAGCAATATTTTCGACAGTGGGTGTTTAAATGTGCGGTTATGATCGTAGCTACCTAAAGTGTGTATCAAAGGACTTCGCGGCATTTGGGATTTCCTGGCAAGCTTCTTAATTACTTGCTGTATTGGCTCAAGTCAGAAATCTCGGTGTAAGGCTGTTGCTCGTGTTATCCTACTACTCAGAGCACTTTGTTTTGAATTAATTGTAGTCTCTGAATGTGAGACTTAGGGGCGTACCTCCAATCCGGAGCTGCAAACGTCATAGGTGTCCGAATGATCGCTAAGTACATTGTTCGGACATTACCTCGGTGTAGTGTGCTTTGTCTACTAAGCATGGTTTACAGTTGTCTAATGTTTGCCTTTTAATCATGTGGTCTATGTGGGGCTATGTGAGCTTCGCATCAAGTTTGAGCCCAAGGTACTTAACTTCGTACGGATTTTTTTTTTTTAAATTGCTTTACGCTTCATCAATGGCTAAGGTCATTAGAGACGGGATGGGAATGATGACAAGGGACGGGAAGGAATTCGGCCATCCTGGTATTCGCCTGGAGTGATTTGGAAAAACCATGGAAAACCCAAATCTGGAAGCCCGGACGGGGATTCGAACCCGCGTCCTCCCGAATGCGATGCCAGAACGTTAAACGTTCACCCACCATTCTCGGTCATTCCAGAAATGTGAAGATTGATTGTGTTGTGTTAGCGGTAGACAGTGTTCCTGAATGCGTTTTTGACTAGGTCTTCGTGTGAATTAGAGTGCTTCGCATTTATGTACATTGGATGGATTTATACACAAAACATATAAATATGGATTCCGTTGCCGGTCTGCGATATGCCTCAATCAATCGGTAGCTACCACATTGCTGTTCTAAGGATTAAGAAACTCAAAATCATGTGGTTATGGTATTGTTATGGACAAGGTGAGATAGGTGGAGTTAGGATAGCGGCAAATGTCGGTTAAGCGCAATGGAACTACATTTTAGAAGTTCATCCAACTACGTCTCTGTTTCTACTTATGACCTTACGCCTAATCGATGACAAGGTCATTAGAGGCGGGAAAGAACAGTGGTGCAAGGAATATAAAGGAATTATTCCATGGACTTTTGAAGGAACAATCAAACATTCGTCTGGAATGTTTTGGGGAAACTATGGAACACCCCAATCTGAATGGCAGGACGGGGATTCGAACCCACGTTCTCTTGAATGCAAGGCCACTGTGTTACTGCTCATCGACACCGTTTGTCTTTTAATCAAAGGCAGATCACCTAGTTGTCACAGTGGTCAGTGCATAGCAGAAAAAGTTTGTACGTCCAGCGTCAAACTTCTACTATTTAATTGTAGAGATGCTCGAGTGGAACTCGTATGAAATGTGACACCCAACCATTAGGTAGGACTTACTGAGTCGTATGTCGTTGGTGCCCTCAATGCCATATGAGAGTTCAAAGCACTGTAGTAAGGTAAATGGTCTGATCATAAGAAGCGGCTCGCGTTGTTTTTTTTTTTTAAGTTATGGCTTTACGCCTCGTCGACTTCGGGGTCATTAGAGGCGGGATGGGACTGGGGACAAGGAACGGAAAATAATTTGGCCATGGCATTTTGCAGGAAGCATCCTGGCATCCGTCTGGAGGGATTTTTGGAAACCGTGGAAAATCCAAATCTGGATGCCCGGACGGGGATTCTAACCAGAGCGTTAACCACTCACCCACCACGCTCGATGCGTTAACATAATCTGAAAAGAGTAATCTGGCAATAATCCATATAATTGAGCTGAAATATTACTACTCAAAGCGCGAATGCCTTAATACGAAGAAAATCATCCATTGAATACACCAATAATGTATATACGAGTACGCCCATCGAAATTTTAATATATACCACCGCTCGCAAAGCCCAATTCACACTTCTCCACGGTCTGTGGCATTGTATACACCAATAATGTATATACGAGTACGCCCATCGAAATTTTAATATATACCACCGCTCGCAAAGCCCAATTCACACTTCTCCACGGTCTGTGGAAGCGGTATCAGTCTACAGCTGTTAGAACATATTAAGTCAGTTAAAAATTGTAACTAAGGACGTGTAAACATTTTAAAATCTACAACGTGAGAAATTATTACTTTCTTGTTCCACCAGAAGGCTTAGTTGGACACTTAAATGTCTGTCATAGCTTTTACATTAGTTTCAGTAGAAAACTGTGAAAAAAAATTCCATTCTCTCAGCCCATACTAACTTGTACAAAGAGTCAAATGTATCTTTATATTATTTTAGCTGTTATTCCTCTATTGTGAACTGATCTTAAGACTCTACTGACTGACTTTCACATCTTATAGTGTTAGATCTTAATGAGTTTCTTGGTTCGTTAGTCATATATTAAACCTCAATTCCTACGGAACGATATACACCATTAGATTGCTTAGAAATTCAGCGCTATCCGGATGTTATTCTGGCTTGGTGCGATGAGTGTTAACCTACACTAACTTGTAAATAGTGCAAGACAATGAGCATAACTAAAAAAAATAATCCAATTGTTCAAAAATACGAGTTAAACAATTCAGTTATTGATATGGTCGATTCTATGAAATATTTGGGAGTAACATTACGAAGGAACATGAAATGGGACAAACACTTTAATTCGTTAGTAGGTAGAGCTAATTCTAGGCTGCGATTCATATGTCGAATCTTGAAAAATTGTAATGAACAAACCAGGGGCGTAGCTACTATGGGGCTAGGCGGTGCCGTGCACCGGGGCCCCTACTATGAGGGGGCCCCAAAGCGCAGTTCAGAGGCCCACAAGCCTTCATGGCAAACTGGCGACATTTTTTTTAGCTCTACAGTCGTCTAAGGGGGCTCCTGAGGGCCCCATCCTCAGTTCTGGGGGCCCTTACCAGCAACTCAAAGCAAAAAAAAGGTCGCCCATCTGGCCTGAGGGCCCAAAATAAATTTTTTGCACCGGGGCCATTGTTGACCTAGCTACACCACTGGAACAAACAAAGGAGATAGCGTGAAAATCTCTTGTGCATCCACATTTGGACTATTGTTGTGCCATTTGGGATCCGTTTCGTAAGGGGTTGATCGAAAGTATAGAGAAAGTACAGAGAAGAGCCGCTCGATTCGTGACCGCTTGCTACAGTCCTTATGAAAGCGTCACAGAACTGATTAGTAAACTAGGCTAGGAGTCTCTGGTAGATAGACGACGCACGTTTCGTTTAAACTTATTGGTAAACATGAGTACTCCCACTTTTACTTACGGGCGTAGTGAAATACTTCGTGCACCAACCTATTTGAGCCGGAATGACAGGAAAGATAAGATTAGAGAAATAAGATGCCGCATTGATTCTTATATGAATTCTTTTCTCCCCCGTACCATTAGGAATTGGAATGCACAACAAAGAAATTAGCTTTGGTGCTGAACACCTTCTGCCACTCACAATTTTGTGAATTGCAGAGTACATATGTAGATGTAGAACCATGAGAGATATTAAAAAAATATATATATTCTTTCATTTATATTTGTTTCCTTGAACTGCGTAAGAATCTATCATCACATTGTGGCACCACTGTATTGATAGTGCTGCCAGAGTGTGTTTATTATGTATATTAAATGTAACACTAAAGAAAGATTATAAATCATAAAACCAAAACAACCTCAACTCATACGTTATTATGTCAGTAGGTACTTGAACAGTAGTGGTTCTGCAAAATTCATCAGTTTTGCTTTAGATTTAGAAATATATTGTGCACAAACACTTACATCTAAGTGATCTTCACAAAAATACTGTAGATTCCTGAATCTGTAGATAAACTATGAGCATCCTCCATCCTTCCAAGTTTTAACTACTTTTCCCCTATCTGTTCATTGTTTGTAACATATATAAATAACTTGTTTGGCGTTTCTATTGTTGTGCTTTTACACTTGGGCACTACAAAGTACTTATAAACTTCATTTTTATTAAAGAACACTAGACACCTGCAACATACATACACGACTGCTTTGTTTTAGTTCGGGTCACGGCCGACTAAATATACTGGCTTGGGTGCAGGAAGCCATTTTAATGGATCTGCCATGCTGGTGTGTTGTGAGCCTGAAGGTCGTTTGCAAACGTGTTTCTGAGAGTATTCGATTTCGCGTCGACTAGTGGATTACCAGTTATTTTCATCTTCAGCTACTAAAGTGAAGTTCCTGTAGTTGCAGTTCAATTTACAGTAAGTATTTCTTAAATATTAATATAATAAGCTATTACGATTTCTTAAAGAATTTTCATTGAACTATCATGTATTGTTTGCAAAGTTATATTGAAAGCTATTTGAGAAAGTAACTAAATATGTACAAATACTTTTACAAATGTGTGTATATTTCCATTGTAATAGCTATATTGAATGTCTTTTTTTTCAGGTACTAAAATGCCAAGGTGTAGTATGGCTGGCTGTAGAACTTATTATGTCTCAAAACGAAAATCTCAGCACATTTTCTTTTAGACAGCGATGAAGAACTAAAGAAAAAGTGACTTAGAAAAATTCCCACAGACTTCTCAAAGTTAAAGAAGCCTGTAATATGCATGAAACATTTTACTAAAGACTGCATACTCAAAACAGAACTGTTTGCAGTAGATAGAGAAATAAAAACATTTGTAAGGAGTTATCCAAAGATGAAACCATTTGCAGTGCCATCAATTTTTCCAAATTTGCCAGGATACTTGACATTAGCTGGATCCACATGCAGAAGATTATGTGATGCAGAAAGTGACAATTTTCAAAAAGCTGTGGCAAGATGGAAATCTGAAGAGCACAATGTCATTAACAATTTGGGAGTCACATGTAAATATTTTTCAGATGCTAAACAAGAAACAGTGGTTCTGTAGTCAGTGTGAACAAAAGGTAGTGCTGTGTTTTATTGATGTTAGTAACGAGATAACAACCATTCTTGCTTCTCTAACTGTTAAGACAGATTTAAGTGTGTTTGTTTCTGTGGAAAGCTACAAAATTCTCCAGCATAAAGTGCCCAATGAATACATAGCAATAAAGTCCAAACATGTGTTTGACAGTATGATTAAATATGTTGAGTCAATAGTGTCTAAAGAAGACTCCTTAAACAAGTAGTTAGATGTTAAAAATATAGTGAATTTGCTACAGGATAATTTTGCAGGTGAAAGATATTCACAACTTCAAGTGATAATTGAACAAATTCAGTTTCTAACTAAAAATGAAAGCAGGTCATATGTACAGTGGGAATACATTATTACTGGCAGCTTCTCTATATGTTTATTCACCATCAGCATATGCTACTTTGCATAAGATTGGTTTTCTATATTTGCCACACCATGCAATGTCAGAAAACTGGTAGGTAAGTTTAATTTAAATAGTTTAAATGTATATGGTAGTGTAGGGTATTTGAGGATTAAGAAGAAATTTTTGAAAGACCATGAACTTATAGTGGTAAATGTCCTCTTGGATGAAATTTACATTGAGCCTCTTTTGATCTTTAAGGGTGGTACAATTTATGGTGGTAGTCAGACTAACAGTATTGTTGTTGCTAAATCAGCTCAGGTTTTGATTATATCCAGTGTCTTCAAAATTAAAAGATATTGTTACTATCAAACCTGTTAACAACAGTTAAAATATATGTTATTACATGTACTTAATGAAATAGAAAAGTTGAAATATCCCTCCCAAATAACTTCATTATAGAATATGATTATGAAAAGCTGAAAGTGCCCACTGGAACTGCTGTTCTAATGACTGAAAGTGCTTGGTTCATGTTGAAATGTATACTAGATATGTGATCATATGTCTTCAAGTAATTTCATTGGTGATAATCATCAAATTTCTGTTTTGCACAAAATCTGCAGCCTAAAGCTGGAGAGCTGATCTTTCAGAGAGTGATAAATGTAAATGCAACAGAACTTTGAGGGATATATTGAAAAACATTAATTTAAGATTCTGCAAGGTAATGATAAATAATCTCACCAAGAATGTGAGTGACACTGCAACAAGTAATAAAACTGGGAGGCAGTTAAAAAAACTGAAGGCAACTTAGAATATTCTGATGTAAGAATTTTTAAATTTACCAATTCATTGTATAAATGGAGGAGTAATAAGTTTCAAAACAAGTATATGATATAAGCTTTACTTTTCTAGCGACTGAATTTGTAGCTCATTAGACATGCAACCTGGGCCACAATGACAACTGAAACATTATTAGTAATTTAAGCTGCTTTCATATGTACCATTTAAGTGGTGTCATGTATTGCAGTACAATGATAATGCTGCAAAAAAGTAGAATATACTGTTTTACAAACTGATGGTTGTGTAGTTTTTTCAGTAAATAAACAAGTAAATGCCATATTCAATGCTTTTTTGTTTATTAACTCCCATTTTTCCTTAATGAAATTTTTTTAACTATGAAGAACCTTAGAAGCAATAAAATAATATAAAGATGATGCTACCTTTAAGTTTGTAAGCATATGAGAAGTGCAGATTTTGAAGCATGTTAATTTAATATTATGACATGTGCACTTGAATATCAGTGTGTGTGTGTGAAAATTGGAGTGGTGAGACTAAATCAGAAGAACAATATTTGACAAAAACTGATGTAGTGAAGCACAAAGCAATTATTTTACGAATATTTGAGTATTATGAAATTTACTGATGAGACCGAATTTGAAGTAGTTGACATAAAAAATCATGTAGTAAGTATAAAGTAATTATTCGTCAGTATCTTTGTGCACGTGTGTGTGAATTTAACTTACAGCGGAAACTGTTAGTACGCGAGCATGTGCGTGGCTCAGCCCTCGGCCGTGGTTCGGCTATAGCACTACTCTGCTGACGTCACCAAAGTACACCCAGGCCTGTATATTTAGTTGGCCGTGAGTTCGGGTGTTGTGACGTCATTCAAGACGCCAAGAAAGTCTTGAGCGATTTCGCGGTAAATTTAAATTCGTTTTTTAAAATTCAAAATACATAATGTAAATGTTCGATTTTTGAAAAATAAAACGATTTTTGAGTAAAATAGATACTAAGATAAAGTATTAACCTATTTTTCAAATTTAGTCAACTAGCCAATTCCATTCACCAGCCCCTTACAATGAAATCCTTTAAATAGTAATTAATATTACTAGTTGACCCGTGCGAAAATTTTGTGAATACGATGAATAGTAAGGTTGGCGGTTTGTAATAGGACGAAAGAAGAACCACCTCATTTGTGTCAATTGTTTAATTGTTTAGTTTCAACTGGCATGTAACAAAAGTCGACGCCAGTTGAGCTTGCTTATTAATATCTTTGTCATATACAGTATGTTACTGCTATCTAGCAGCTTGGCTCTGAACTGTGTCATACGCGCGACATTCTCAGTTATTACTTTTGCCTTTTATGGGTCAGTTCCGAAAAATTTCGTTCTTAATTTACGGTACCGGCCATCACTGTAGGACACGTTGAAGCGGGAATCGTCTGAAAAGATTCAATTTTTCCACTCAGCATCCCAGTGACGGTATTCACGTGCCTATTGCAGTCGGAGGAGCCGGTGGTTTCTGGACAATGGAAGCCGACGTAACGGCATGCGTACAACCAGTCCAACCTGCAGCAGGCGGCGACGAACCGTCGATGCAGACAAGTTAACACCTGTTGCAGTGCTCCAGTGACGAGCCAACACAGTGGATGCCGCTGTACGGTCCGTTATGGCCATGCGGACAAGATGACGGTCATCCTGTGCTCTGGTCCTGTTACGTGGTCCAGTTCCCGCTCGTCGCTGCGTACGACCTTCCTGTATCCACTGCTTCTACACACGCATCACTGTCGTAGCATAGCCGCAAGCCCTGTGCGAGCTGACAACCCCGTTTCCCGGAGACCGATCATTCTGCTCCATTCCAACTCGCTCACATGCCGATATGGCTCCCTTTGACGTCGACGAGGCATACTGGCACTCACTGTATTGTGTCCACCTTGTGTGTCAGCTCTGCAGCGACTACACTCGGCGCAACACCGACCCTGTCGGACCGACACGAGATGGCTCTGCTCGGAATAGGTGTACTCCATCTCGCTGCAAAACGTATCACTTATTGGTTGTACACCCGTCGTCATTTCCATCAAGTGTGGCACTATTCGGATAATTCCTTCTCGGGGTTGCACTTTTCACAAACGACAGTGTGTGTAGCGCAGACCACTGGTGATGGTAGTGGCCTCGGGTCTCCCATCGTGCATTATGGGGTAGTTGTGGCGGTGTGCGAGATATAGTGGTTGAAAGTGATCGACGTAGGGTATTTTCCTATTTCTACAAAAGACGTGTGTTTCCCTATATTTCACATTGCAAGCACAGAACACGGGCGTTTGTGTGTGGTAGTAGCCTGGAGTATTGCATGTCGGTAGCTGTGGAGGTGTGCTAGATATGGTGGCTGAAAGTGGTGGACCTGACAAAAAAAGACATGTGTGTCCCTACATTTCACTCCACAGCAAAAACTACCCAGCACAATCCACTTATGATTGTGTGTGGTATTAGCCTCGAGTCTCCCATCGTGCACTATGGTGGTTACATGTCGTTCGCTGTCAATCAAAATTCTTTACAATCACGAACGAAGTCGTGGCATCAGCTAGTAATATATATGGTTATTTGAACATTGTGCGAGCTGTCAAATGCGACAGTTTCGTTACAGACTTACCTTGGGGTTCTTTAGAGGAGCAGGAACACAAATATTATACACTATTTAGTATATTTAAAATAATTCCACAATAAATTTCAGCTGTGCTACTCTCTTCATTGCCTGATTACATTTGCTAATTTTTTTAGTTCTTGTTTTTATGAGGGGAAGGGATGCAGAAGCACCGTTTGATAGTCTTACTAATTTTCGTTTCATTCTTAACTCAAAGTCATAAATAAAAGCTAAAAGTTTCTGTCAAATGCAGCTAAAATCAATTCATCAATTAGGTAAAATTTTGTTTATGTTTTGCTTTACTTATCTGTAAGAGAATGTAGTGTAAAAAATAAACAAATGAGTAACTATTAGAGGTAGATCAATAGGGCAGAAAATATTCTATCATAATGTGTGTCTCTGACCTTCTGAATAATTCACGTCTGACTATGTCCATTATGACTGCTGAGAAATGAATCTCTTGATGATTACTTCCAAAGGAATAATTCAATACAAATAGCCTGAATAACTGCACAATGGTTTCAGTGAACAGATTATTATACAGGCTTTCAGATTATCTGGAAAAGCCGTCCGCTGCTTCCTTACATTTCAATCGAATCTCCACTTATTTAATGTCACTAGTGGTCTTACCTAGTTCCGGCTTGTAACTATCTCGTGATCAGTTGGTTTGTAATGAAGAATGAAGCAATTATTCTTACACCTTTATGATTGGTGCCACTACAATTCCGCTGTTACTTTTCACCTTTATTTAAATGTAAATGTCATTTAAATCATACCAATCACACAGTTTCTTTATGTATTCCTTCCCTCGGATAGCTCTTTCTTCTGAGCTTAAAAGAGGCTTCCCGTTACAGGCTTTAATGTTGATACAGCTTTTTTTTTTTTTCATTTCTCTAATATATAGGCTATACTACATTACCTACGACTACTTCCTTTTTTACTTATTTGCGCTTTTCTTGCAGCCACTTTTCTTTGGCTATCTTCAATTTTTTTGTTCATTTGACTTCTAATCTGCCTGTACTGCTCTTTTCCTGCCTCATCTTGAGCATTATTGTACCTTCTAATCTGACTCATCAACTCGAAAATTTCTTCGGTAATCCAAGGTTTTCTGGCGGCATTTTTCATAAACCTAGTTTTTCTTTACCAGCTTTGACTATTTGTCTCTTCACCAAATTCAATTCGTCTTCAGTTGAAATTCGTTTCTTCCATTTCTTAAAATTTTTCGTTCATGTTAGATTGTTTACTTTGGTTCACTTCGAGTCTGTTTATTTCTCTTGAATTTCTGCATGCACTTCATTACTATCAGATTGTGGTCAGAGTCTATGTCAGCTCCTGGGTATTCTTTACAACCTAGAACTTGATTTCTGAACCTCTGTTTTTATTTTTCATGAAATTCTAACAGCCTTCTTCCGCGCTTATGTTGTTTCTCCCAGTTCAGGGCTGTCCAACCCCACCCGCGGGGCAAGAGGTGGTCCGCCACCGTATTTGAATTTGCCGCCAACGGCAGCGGTCTAGAATTTGCTAGCTCAAAAAGCTCTGCAAAGGACTCATTAATTGTTTTTAGTTTTTGTTGTAATTACTTATACTAGTGTTACTTATACCTTTGTTATCTGTTGTAAATATAGGCTAGTATTATGCGGCCCGAAGGCTAACTTAGAATCGAAATTGTGGCCTATCTCCAAAATTGGTTGGACACCTTTCCCCACACCCCCCTTTTCCTTCTCCCACTACCCCATTCGAATCACCAATGATTATTAGATTTTCCTGCCCTTCACATGAATTCCAATAATATCTGTTTGAGATTTGCTTTGATTTCTTTACTTAATCCATCTTTGATAAGGTGTGTACCATGTCCACTGATTTTAACTTGTATGTCGATGAATCATTGAAGGGAGTAGAAGAAAAAAATTTAAGGTGCTTTAAGGGTTAAGAAAAAACAATATACTGCGCTTTGCTGTTGATACTTATGTCCAAAGTAGGACAGACGATACTGAGAAAATACTGAATGGCACGAGCAAAAAACTGGAATAAGACTCTGGATTAAATAAAAAACTAATCAGTTCAAAAGTAATGATCGGCAATTATGCAATAACACTAAACTAAATATGATAATAGGGTCCGATTTAATAGAAAAGGTAAGAGAATTTTGGTGTTTAGGAAGTTTAATTTTACCTTTTTGATACACTTTCTAAAATTGCGAGTATTCACTGTACTTTATGTAAGTGGAACTTGGCTTGTAGCAATACTGGAAAGAATGAAACTGAGGCATTTGGTGTTATAGAAGGATGTTGCAAATTAAACAGTAATATAAAATGAATATATTTTGGAAATAACAGGTGAGGAAAGAAATTAATGGGATAGTCTCACATAAAGTAGAGATAGATTGGTGGGTCACATTTAAAGAAGTCCGGGAAATGCTTAATTTGTTGATGGAGCGAATAGTAGCGAAAAAAGTATATACGAAACGGGTAACTTAGGTCGTGGGTTGTAATGGGTGTAGTGAAATGAGAAAATTGGCTGAAGATGCGAATAGAAGGAGTACTGCATTAAACCAGGCAAAAGACTAATAGCAAAAAAAAAAAAAAAAAGGTGGGAACTTGTTTTGCTGCCCTAATAGTAAATTTTGGGAAAATTTAGTATTGTATGTGTAACAGAAAAATTTGTATATAGTACTTACAAAATTATTTAATATCTCTGAAGCTAATTAATTGAGAATGGATATAAATTTTCCACACACAAACATATGACTCTTTCAGAAGTTTGAAATGACTGTTGATTTACGAAAAGAAATAGCTTAGTGGCATTGTAGCCTACAAAAGCTTTCAGACTATTGAAACTAGCATGATTTTATTAAACTGAATTGGTACGTACTTATACACATATAACAACCGTACTAAACAACAAAGCAATATAAATAATTCAGAATTTGTCATTACAGAAATAAATAATAACAACCATTAGAATTGGGAGCAAGCGCCTGACATAGAAAAGACTGGTTTGAAAACCAATTATACCATTCACACCAGAAACGTAAAAAGACCTGGAATTTTGTACATATAAACAAAAAAAAGTTTAGAAAAGATCTCAGGAATGCCAGTCATGATCAATTTCTGTCACGAATACACCCTGTAAAAATGCTGTATCGCAAAAACAATCGTATGAAAAATACTTACTTTGAAAAGAAAAAGTCTCGTCCCAAAAATAAAATAGAATATAAAAGTCTCAAATAAAGATGCATCAAAAAGACTGTTCCCTCCCGCCCCTCTGCCCTCAGTAGACTTTGAGCTGGTTCTTGTCGTCGAAGCCGGCCGAGTGGCCAGCGTTGCGCACGATGAAGCTGCAGCCGTCGTAGTGCATGCGACGCTCCCCGCGCTTCACGAACAGGTGAGACGTCTGCCCCAGCGACGCTGTGCAGTGCACGAACGGAGTCGTCAGGGACGCCGTGCCGTTGGCGGGCGATGTCCGCAGCTGGTACTTGTTGCTGTACCGCGCCACCCTGCCGACCGTCACTGACAGTTACCTCCGCATATACAGATAATATATGTACTAACATAAGACTTTTTTATTCCCATATTTCAAACATATTTACACGAATTTGACAAAATAGCTAATCATTTTGCAGTTTCATTTAATATGTATTTAACTTTAATAATAGTATATTGATTTAGGAAAAAAACTGCTGAAATTTGTCAATTACGGACACTGAACGTTAGTAAAAAATGAACTGCAAAAATTAAATGTTTCCACCGAAGTAGGCTAGACACTGATATACTTTAAGCACACAAATCATTGCGTAAATCTGCCTGCAATAATTCAGCTCATTATTTTCTATACATTTAAAGAACCACGTTGAAAAAAAAATACAAAACACTATTCACGAAGTATTGTTAAATGCGAAATATATAAATAAATTAAACTAGACGACCCGTGCGAAAATTTCACGAATAAAATGCGATGAATAGTGAGGTTGAATGCTTGTAATATAATAAAAAGTAGAAACGTACTTTTGAGGCAATATTTTTTTTAGTGTAATAGGTACGCATCAAAATACTCATAACATATTACGAAACAGTTAGGAAAATTTAAAACTCTCTGCATTTACGACCAACTGTCACTGACCTTAACAGAATAAAACCAAACTGAACTAAATGCACACAACATATCAACATCTCTGAAATATTTGTTGCTGTGCGAATAAAATGTTTACTTTGTAATTGTATAGCAAAACGACAGTGTTTCCATAACAGAAAAAAATATCCCCAAAAGCTACTTACTGAATAAAAAAAAGTTTATTGACATCTTTGTCATATCGGCTGCTGTAATCTAAGGACTTGGCTCTGAACAGTCTCATACGCGCTACCACTTTAAGCACCAAATTCCGAAAAATTCTTTCTTAATTTATGATTTTACCTAAGTGGAGACCTTAATTTTTAAAACGATATGCCATTTATCGATTTCGGCTAGGTATCGAAGAAGATAGATGGCTTGTAATAAAAAAAAAGTTGTAGAAATAATATTGATACTTTTGCCCTTTAAGGGTCGAATTCCAAAAAATTCCTTTTATAAAATATAGTGTGACCAAAGCAGATGATACCTCATTTATCGATTTCGGTTAGTTATCAAGCGAAGTAAAAAAAATAATCTGAGAAATGATGATTTTTTTTGCCCCTTAAGGGTTGAATTTGGAGAAAGTTTTTTCTTAAAATATTATATGACCATAGCGGATAATTTAGTATTTAAATAGATACCTCATTTATTGATTTCAGTTAGGTATCAAGGGAAATAAATAGCTCGTGACAGAAAAATGTGTTGTAAAAATATTCATACTTTTGCCCTCTAAGCGTAGAATTTTTAAAAATTTCTTGGTATAAATGTAGTGTAGTGGAACCGAAGACATTTCGAAGACCTCAATCTTTTAAATGATACCTCGTTTATCAATTTTGTTTAATTGTCAAGGGAGATAAATGACTCGAGACACAAAAACGCATTTTAGATATATTGATATTTATGCCCTTTAAGAGTTAAATTCAGAAAAATTCATTTCTTAAAATGTGTTTTAACCAAAGCGGAAACCTTAATTTTCAGAATGATACCACGTTTATCTATTGCAGTTAGTAATTAATGGAGATAAATGGCTCGTGATACAAAAATGCGTTGTAGAACCATTTATAATTTTTCCCATTAAGGGTTAAATTCCAAAAACATTCTTTCTTAATATATGATGTCACCAAAGCTGAGTAACTACTCTTCATACTCCTACTACATTTATCGATTTTGGTTAGAAACCCAGGGAGATAAATGGCTCGAAACACAAAAAACGTATTTTCGAAATATTGACATTTTTTCCCTTTAAAAGGTCGAATTACGAAAAATTCCTTTCTTAAAGTATAATGTTACCATGGCTGAGACCTCGTTCTTTAATATGATACCTCATTTATCTATATCGGTTAGATATAAAGGGAGATAAATAGCTAGTGACACAAAAATGCGTTATAGAAAAATTAATACTTTTTCCCTTTAAGGGTTGAATTCCAAAAACATTGTTTCTTAAAATATGATTTCACAAAGCTGAGACATTACTCCTTATAATCCTACTTCATTTACCGATTTTGGTTAGATATCCAGGGAGATAAATGGCTCGAGATACAAAAAACGCATTTTAGAAAAACTGATATTTTTGCCCTTTAATGGTCGAATTAAGAAAAATTCCTGTCTTAAAATATAATGTTACCACGGCGAAGACCTTATTCTTTAATGTGATACCTCATTTATCTATATCGATTAGATATTAAGGGAGATAAATCGCTCGTGACACAAAAACGCATTGCAAAAACATTGTTACTTTTGCCCTTTAAGGGTCGAATTTCGAAAAATTTCTGTCTTAATATATGACGTCACTAAAGCGGAGATCTTAATATTTAATACGATACTTCATTAAACGATTTAAGATTGGTATCCAGGGAGATAAATAACATTTTAGAAATATTGACTTTTTCGCCTTTTAGGGGTCGAATTCCGAAAAATTCCTTTCTAAAAATATAATGTTGCCATGGTGGAGATCTTACTCTTTAATATGATACCTCATTTATCTATATCGGTTAGATATCAGGGTAGATAAATAGGTCGTGACACAAAAATGCGTTGTAGAACTATTTATACTTTTTCCCTTTAAGGGTTTAATTCCAAAAAACTTCGTTCTTAAAATATGATGTCACCAAAGCTGACACATTACTCCTCATAATCTTACTTGATTTATCGATTTTAGTTAGATATACAGGGAGATAAATGGCTCCAGGCACAAAAAACGCATTTTAGACATATTGACATTTTTGCTTTTTAAGGATCGAATTCAGAAAACTTTCTTTTTTATAATATGATGTGAACAAAGTGGAGACCATAAGCTTTAAAATGACACCTCATTCATTGATTTCGGTTAAATATGAAGAAAGATACAGGCTTGTGACAAAAAAATACCTTATACAAATAATATATATGATTTAGGTATTTTAAGGGTTCGTAACTGATGAATTCACAATAAGTAATTTTGACAGAATTAATACCAGAAGGATAAATATTTCGTTATTATGAATAGTTGTAAACCCATCTGAGTCTACACGCCTTACTATCTGCTCGGATAGCGCCCATTAAGGTTCGAGGCCCTCTTGCATAGCTCTAAACATTTGGCAGTGGTGAAAGGGGGAATTGTAATTCTTAACCACTGAAGCAGGCAGTAATATATACGTCACGCAAAATGACACCCCTTCCACTTATACCCTATATGACTGGTTACCTAAACTTAGAGGTCGTTGGGTGGATGTCAGATAACCGAAATACAATTAATTTTCAACATTTGTATTATATAATGAACGAAGGTGTTTCAACAACAACATTAACCATCCCCATTTGATGCTTAGGTCATTGCGCGATGTTCGATGACGGTGACAGAGTACCAGGCGTTCCCCAGTCTAACCGGCATTGATTTACCAGTACACTACTTTTATATTTCCGATGTGAATCATTTGTACCAAGTTTCATTAATTTGGGACCAGCCATTTCCAGAAGTAAATTAAACACTGATAAACCTGAGCAACTCCCAGAACAGGGTAAATTGAATACTGTGATACGTAATGTCAGTTTTTATTTGGGTCCAGGCTGTATTTCAACCTAACCACGATATCTGTTAATGTTGCTGCTCGATAATCATCACCACCCACGCATTAATACATACCACATATATATATCTGGAATACATCTGTTTGTTCCGTCGTCACGCAGAAAATACAGATTTTTAATGGGTCTTGGGGTCCAAGTTAAAATCTTACGTACTGTACATTAGGATCATTTATTTTATGAATATTCCAGCATCCCTTATTGATTTTGACGGGATTTAAAGTTGTGGTTTCTATAAAGAACAATGGAAATTAAAAGGGTTGCGGTAAGTGGTTAAAGGGGTCAATACTTACTTTTCTTGCTGTTCAAATACATTCATCTCAAAATAATAACAATGTACGACACAACAGAAATAGAAAACAAGGAACCAAGTAGAGTGAAAACGAACGTGTGAGGCTTTACACAGCCAGTTGGGAGCCCGACTTACTCCCACCTTTTCACCTACATCGGATCGCATTCTCACCAGATCTCCCTGTCTGGTCTCCACACAAAAACGTGACCAGGAGCTCACTTTAGACGACCCGATTTCAGGGCCGAAGAGGCGTGGCCCCGACTTAGTCAGACCAGGTCGGATGTTTTAAAGGGGCCTTTATGTTATTCCTCTTCTTTTCCTGATGTTGGTTGCAAGTCTAGTTTCAATGAACAATCACAACTACTGGTGTTCCATAAATGTTTTATATTCGCTGTTCATTTAATGCAATATAATCCTCTCGAGTGTTCAGCCGATGGCGTTGTATAAATAGGTGTCAGGTATCAGACCTCTTCTAGCTGTCGCAAGCTGGCTATCACCACCTAGACTGGATCAGAACGAAATTTTTATTTTACAGCAGTATTTTCTGTGCATTATCATACAGACAGCCTTAAATCTTTTCGGGACTGTTAAGTTTTTTCTTTTCAAATTTTCACATTTACCAGAATGTTGATTACCATCACGTTCTTTAAGTCAAATACTACCTAAATTGTATTCAGTATGGAGAAATGAGAAGGTATGTGAAAAAACTGAGAATAGGAGTTTCATATATGTGATAAACTTCTAGAATAATCATCTGTTTCCTCAACTTGGAATTAAAAAAAAATATATAATCACTCCAAGATTTCACCACTTCATTGCATGCGAGAAACCGGTTAGATTACTGACTATGACCACTCAGCAATTTATCTTTTAATTTAGAAAAAAGTAGTAACTGAATTGTCTTTTATTGCGGCTGTATGTGATTCCAGCACTTGAACTGGCGAAATGTCGGTTTTTGACGCTTCCTGTGCTCACCTTACTAGACCGTCCTGCGTCTGCGAAACGTGCACGTTGTTGATCATCCAGTGGTGGATTCCCTCGTCGGTGAGCCAGTACTGGGCTGCCTGCAGGGCGTCCATACAATCCTGCACGCACGAGAAGCCGTGGCAGGACTCGTTGTAGAAGACAGGGAGCGAGAAGTCGCCACTCATGTCGGAGAACACGTCAGTGGTTGTTCGAGTGCCCGCAGCATCCACAAGATACACCAGCGCGCACTGCTCAGACGTGAAACTCACTCCCTTGTACCACATCTTGGCCAGTCTGAAATACATGCGAGTCACTCACTCCTATGCTGGGTCACTACAGTACAGTACTTATCGAATGTGCGAATTATTTGCTCTATACAGTATTCCGGTAAAGTACAGACACCACAAGAAAACTAGACGAATTAAAAGTTTTAATATATTGCATATCAGGTATTTTTTATCTGAAACTACTGCCGAAAAAAATTATATAGCACCAAAACACAAAAATCATTTTCAAAAGCATTTTAATGCAGTAATCTGTAAGCCATCATCAATTGTTTCATAGGAACAGGGTAAGATAACACATGTTTTACTGATGTTCCCCCTAAATACTAGATGTTAAACGAGAACTAGTTAACGAAATGGTTATACATAAAAACTATTATTGTATTTATCACTGGCAACTCGTTCAGCAATATTTTTTAAGTATAACAGTGTTTATAATACAGTAAGAGGCCAACTTTGCAATTTACAAAATTATAACTCTGACATTAAAAGTTACAAGTTTTATTCATATATGTTAGTAAGTTATACACAAATCGTTGTTAAGTGGTGTTAATGAGCTTTGAGTGAACCTTCGTAGTAGTAAGGTAAGAATTAAGTCATTTTCGAAGGATTCCTTATATGAAACAAATTATTTTAAGGAACTATCAAACTAGTAAAGTCAGAAATGTAAGGAATAAAGCTACTATCGAGAAAAATTTATATGATATGACGAGTTATCTAACAAAAAATAATAATAATAATAATAATAATAAAAATAAATAAATAAGAAATGGAATATAAGGAGAAATTCGACAGATCAATATCACAGCTTAACTTCCTATTCTACTGTCAAGGAGTGAGATATGCAGTGGTTATAATAATATCCCAACTTCTTTGTGAAGGTAGATCTCAGAGAGTCCAGCAAGATTAAATCTCTTGACTCTTTAATCTGGTTTAGGTCCTTCTATATTCATCACATCAATGACGCGGTAATTTTCTTCGGAATCTTCCGTCATCTAGGAAATTGTGGCCACATACTAGTCACTGCAAAAGCAGAAACTTTACTATTAAGCTACTAAAATGCAATTTTAATTTGTTACTAAATTAATATGTATTGATGTCTGGCTTAGAACAGCCAAACGTAGATAATAAAACTAAAATCTGATTTGCAATGACAGTCAAATTACAAACACAACAGGAAAAAAATAAAATAAAACCAGTATGATTATAGAAAGGTGAACCAGAAAGTTGTAAATCAAAGTTAGTTATAAAGCACCGACTTGAACGTTTAAATACCAGATGGGACATATACTTGGAAAGGAAGCATACTAACAACTATTAAGAGCTTTCCAACCATTTTTAGAAGAAAATTGGAAATAAAGCATGAGATGTCCCATTCGCTAAATCTCATTACTTATCAGTGACAGGAAATGTAGTAATTAGATGGAATCGTTTAATTGTCGTAATGTACTTAATTTCAGTAAGTTAATTTGATTTGAATGGTGTTCTCTGCCGACAAGATTATCGCGAAGAATATTTATTGCCCTTGCTTGTCAAATAGGAGAAAAGATAATGTTTGGATTTCCGTGGACAAGAAAGTGAGTAATAAAGAATGTACTTTAGTGTGGTCTGGTTGTTATCCAAAGGAATGTCTTCGTCATTAATTTACTTAAATGATGGAGAGGCCCTGGCATAGTGTAGGTTTGTTTAAAACAATGGAGAAAGTGTGGCATTGTGAGATCGTCTGCCTGGATATTAGATGAATCAAAGACCTCTTTCAAACGGCAGTACTAAATTGTTAGCAACCCTGATCAGCCAGACGCTTTACAGATGTCGCTGGAAAAGAAATATTTGTTTGCTTGTGCTCCAGAAGTGTAGGCCAATGAGAACAAAGGAACTATGGCTATCTGGAGGGGATGGCCTACCAAGAAAATGTTGATTGTGGTGGGTTATGTTCCATCCGATAGAATTGTTTCAAATAAATTGTTAACGTTTGTTGTTATGTGGGTCCAATCGGAGATTGACGGAGGAAATGGAGTTGAGAGACATTAGAGAACACACAGCCAACAGCCGAGCCACTGCGACTACTCTTCTGGCTGCGTCTTGATTGGGCGAGACTGCAACTCGTCGCAGACGGCATCTAGAACTCTCGTGTTTTAAGATGATGCTGCCAGCTGCCTTCCCGCAATCCGTCGACATTCTCAACAGTCTAAGAAATCAGATCCTGTGGGAAATATGTTACATAATTGGCGGGTGGTAGATAACCAAACCACTAGTGACCACAACATAATTCTATATGACTTCTCTCGACAACGAATTGAGGCAACTGGTAGCGGGATTACTAAACCTCGCTACAATATCAGAAGGGCGGTATGGCAGAGGCTTCGGGAGAGTTTCCGTATTCCAGTGGACTTGCTGCAGGGCAATGACGTGGACCATATGGCAAGGGAGCTGACTAGGTCCTTCCAAACAGCAATGAAAGGCAGTATTCCATCAGCAAATGGCGCTAATAACCCAGTCGTTGACGCGCCCTAAAGCATCAACAACAACAACAACAACCAAGAGCAAAGATTGGAGGGTGAAGGATATACTGTGCGATGAGAGACTGCATAGAATGAGATCGAACATGTGAAGGGCGCGGAAGAAGTACCAACGCTGTCTTATGATGGCTGATAGGCTTGTTTTGCTTATACAAGGAAAGGAAACAAGCTTTTAAGCAGCAAATCATAAAACTAAAACAGATAGCTGGGAGGCCTATGTAAGATCCAATCATAGATCAGATCCCTGGGGCATACCGTATAAGATAGTTTCCAGAAAAATAAGACCACCTACGGCGTTAGCTACTGTAAGGACTGAGGAAGGTATCATGACTAAAAATAGGACTACAACAGCTGAGGAATTATTAAGGCAGCTACTACCTGATGATGAGGAAGTTAGCGAAACCGACTCTCATAGAAACATGCGGAGTGATCAATCTCAGCTTTATATAGCTGAATCGGTAGGGGAGGACATAGCAGTAGACGAGGTAGTAAAGGCCATAAACAGTATGGAAAAGTATAAAGCACCGGGACCGGACGGGATAGTAGCAGAAGTTTAGCAGGCCCTACTAGTCCAACTGGCCCTCCCACTATGCACTCTTTTTAACAAGTGCCTACTTCAAGGCCCAGTTCCAAATATCTAGAAGCAAAGTGAAGTCATAATATTGAACAAGGGGTTAGATATGGATCTGGCAAATACAAAATCGTATCGGCCGATCTGCCTGCCAAATGTTCTTGGAAAGGTACCAGAAAAAGTATTAATTAACAAACTTCAGAATCACAGGAACCGAATGGGCATTAACATGAATCAATATGGCTTTCGAGCAGGCAGGTAGACCGAAGACGCGACAAACAGGGCGGTAAATTTAGTTAAAAATGGTTCTATGAAGTATGTAATAGGAATTTAATTGAACATTTCTGGTGCTTTCGATAATTTATGGTGGCCGATGTTGTTCCGCCGTCTAAGGGAAATCAACTGTCCAAGTAGCCTGTATAATATACTGCGGGATAACTGTAAGAATAGATGTCCACGACGGAAGGTAGATAAACGTCTAAGGGCTGTCCCCAGGGCTCTGTAAGTGGGCCAGTCTTCTGGGATTTAGTTTTTGAAGATGCTCTTAGGCGTTTGGAGGGGCTGTGTGGCTTGCAGGGGCTGGTCGCCTTTGCAGACGATTTGCTGTTATTGATTGAGGGTCGGACCAGAAAAGACATAGAAAATAAATCAAAGTTAGTGATCTAAGAACTTCATGCATGGTATTTGGAGGCTAAGCTGAGTCTTGTACCAAAGAAGTCCCAAATGATGCTACTAAAAGGGAAATTAGAGCGGGATTCAATTGTTAAGATGAATAAAATCACTAAAAAAGGAAGCCGACAACCAGATACTTAGGCGTCACTCTGGATGAGTCCCTAAACTTCGCAACGCATATTTCCGAGATCTGTGAAAGAGCTAAGGCAGTCATGAACAAATTTGTAAGCGTAGGCCAGAGGAAATTTCATCTCTCGAACATCATAATAAGAAGACCATGTTGCTATCCTGGCATCACTGGTAGGGTATACGGCCAGTGTTTGGGCGCATAATCTGCGGCAGGTGAAACCTCTCAAGGTGGTATTGAGAGTGCAGAGGAGCATTCTGATACGGCTAAGTGGTTCCTATGCTACTACATCTGCTGAATCACTCACAATACTAGTAGGGGTTTGGCCTTTGGATCTCGAGATCAGAAGACGAGGAGCCATATACTGGCTGTGTAAAGAAAATCATGCCAAGGTGCTGGAGATTATGGGAGCAGTAGCACAAACAGTGGTTTAAATTAAAAATACATTTCTCGCCGAGTGGCAAGCCCGCTGGGACAGCAGTCAAACATGCAGAAAATTATTCAGCTTATTAACCCTTCACCTGGACTAATACATTACATGGCCGGACACGGGCGGTATAACCACACGTTTTACCAAAGAGGGTTGAAGGAAACTAGTGCATGTCAGGGTGGCGCAGAAGGAACACCAGAGCACGTCTTGTGGATGTACCCTCAAACGTAAGAGGTGAAAACAGCGAATCATAGCGAAATGCGGAACACGCTAACGCGGGGTATAATCATGGACGAGCAATTATGGAGCAGGCTTAACAACCTATCAGACTAAGTACTTGCAAAAATTAAAGACAAAAGTGAGAAGTTACAGACACCAGGTATGTACCAAATACCTTGCAGCTGTGGCCAGGTGTATATCGGCGAAACGGGTCGCACCATCAAGAAAAGACTAGATGAACACAGAGGACATTTTAAAAATAACATCAGCAAATCAGCTGTAGCTCAACATTCAGCTGATAGTGGGCATTCTATATTTTATTTGACCAGACCAGCATAATGATAATGAAAGAATATGGTGGCCCAGGGGAGTGAGAGAGACACTAGAAATACAAAAGACACCTAACAACATGAATGCTAACAGAGGCCTACAACTTGGCCATATTTAGTCATACCTACTGCGGAGAACGCGCGACGAATGCCCCCATCCGATCGCCTCCGCTAGGCACGGTAACGACAGTGACGTCATAGCGGACGGTTACCGCGCGCGCGCTCTCACTGCTATAAATAGGTGAGAGCGGCAACAAACGCAGCAATCTTCTGATGAAGGCCACAGCACGATGGCCAAATCGTTAGGTTTTAACAAATCGCAGCGGCCTCACCCACAGAACCAAGATAATACTTACGACGACCGCGGAAGCCTGCGCTATTATTTGATCTCTTTCGGGAGAATATTTTTAAATCAACCAGACAATTTGGGTCACTACGACAGAAGAGAAGCATGAGGCTTAGGCATCTAGCCTTTCTTTGTAGAAGTCGCGACAAAGACGTCCTTCCAGATTTTGTCATAATCAAGCACCATGTGCTGACGCCGACAACCCGCCGCATACTGTAGACAAGTTTACAAGTCTTGCTGCGGGAACGAATCCGCCAAATACGAAGAGAATTAGCAGCATTGGAAGCAAGGATCTTCAACCTTCACGTGTTCCTTAGCAACGTCTTAAGCTCCAGTGACTGGACCAAAATGGTACAACTGTCGTGGAATCAAGCTCACGACGCCTTAGAAAAAACGAAGAATAGGCAAATGATGAAATTTGCCAAATTAGCTGAACTGCAATGTCCGCAGTAGAAAGCAAGTTTGTCGGATCGGTGTATGTTAAACCTCACTGAGGAAACATTTGACGTTATAACTATTTCAGTTCTTACTAAAGGACTTAACTTCGCTTTCACACCGGCCATGGTACCGATGGACGAGGTTATTGCTGCAACTGAGTCTTCTATTTTATGCCTAACAGCTGACGATGCTTACGAAATACGAAGCACCACCACGAAGATTTTATCAAGTGGAAAGCCACCGCCACCGAATCTCATTCGAGAAGAACGCAACGCCCTGCGTCAATTGAAAGAGAGGGAGGATATAGTTATTTTACCTACGGACAAAGGCAACGTTTCAGTTGTGATGTATGCTGAGGAATACCATCGAAAAGTGGAAACACTGTTGCAGGACGAGACTTTCGAAAAGTTAAAAACCAATCCTCTCCAGAAGATCCGACGGAGTATAGCAGCAAAAATACGTGAAGCGACATCAGTGGAACCAGAGGCTAAGAGAAGATTAACAACATCTAATCATTTGACTCCACGACTATATTTTCTTCCAGAAATTCATAAAGACGGCGTGACGTTACTGCCCATCGTCGGCGCGTATCAGTCTCCCACTCATCCGCTTCCAAAATATCTTATGGATAAGCTAAAAACTGAGGACGTCAGCTTCTAAAGTCAGAAATTCGTCAGATTTCATTAAAATTATCAAAAACACACACCTGGAAAGGAACGACCTACTAGTCAGCTTTCACTAATGTGCCGGTCGACGAAGCAATCAACTTAATTAAAGAACGTTTAGAATATCACAACTTGCCGCTAGAATGAGCGTGTCTGGCTGAGTTTTGCCTAAATACTACTTTCTTCGAATACAGTAACAACTTTTACCAACAGAATGAAGGAGCACTTACGGGCTGCCCACTGTTTCCCATTGTGGCCGATATCTTTATGCAGGAATTTGAGGCTGAAGTCGTCCACAACTCCAACTTGAAACCTTCTCAATGGATGAGATAAGTTTATGATACTTTTATCATCTGGCCGCATGGACGAGAATCTTTTCAGGCCTTCCTCCAGTATTTAAATAGTGCCTATGAAAAAAGTCAGTTTACTATGGAAGATGAAGAGGACCAACAACTTCCTTTTATGAATGTTATTGTTAAAAAGGAAGGAGGCAATGGGGTATATAGGAAGCCAACGTACACCAACCGCTATTTGCAGGCTAACTCCCACCACCATCCGGCAGTAAAATGTATTTTAAGGGAGACCTTTCTTGCTATAGGCTATTGTCCGGATACTGTCAATCACCTCCTACCTCAGCACCGGCCGGAGAGATCAGCAGACCAACTGCAAGGGGCCAGTGATTGTACTAAGAAAAACATCTGCTCTGTATACAAGGTATCCAGGAAGATTTCGGATGTACTTGCAAAAATTAAAGACAAATAGGAGAAGTGTCAGACACCAGGTGTGTACCAAATACCCTGCAGCTATGGCCAGATGTATATCGGCGAAACGAGACGCACTGTCAAGGAAAGACTAAATGAACACATGGACATGAGGTATTTTAAAAATAACTACGTCAGAAAATCAGCTGTAGCTCAACATTCAGCTGACAGTGTGGACATTCTATTTTATTTGATCAGACCACCGTAGTGGCCATAGAGAGCAGATGATGGCCCAGGCGAGTGAGATATTTCACTTTTCAGCCACCACTACCTAGCACAGCTTACTGGTCTTTGTGTGTGGAAGTAGCATGGAGTTTCGTGTCGTGCACAACGTTGGACGAATGTCGATAGCTGTGGGGATGTGGGAGATATGATGCTTAAAAGTGGTCAATTCAGGGCATTTTCGTATTTCGACCAAAGACTTATGTCTCCGTATATGTCACTCTGATGCCACAACTCCATAGCATAAACCAATGGAGTTTGTGTGTGGTAGTGGTATCGTATCTCCTATCGTGTACTATGGTGGTTAGATGTCGGTAGCTATTGGGGTGTGGGAGTTATGGTGGTTTAAAGTGGTCGACCTGCGACACTTTCACATTTCTACCAAAAACGTATGTGTCATGGTGTATCACTTTTCAAGCAAAACTATCTAGCGCTGATCACTGGTGTTTGTGTGTGGTAGTATCACAGAGTCACCCGTCGATAACAATGTTGGCCGAATTTCGCTAACTGTGATAGTGTGGGATATATGGTGGTTGAAAGTGGCCGATCAAGGATATTTTCGTATTTCGGCCAAAGACATGTGTCTCTGTATATGTCACTCTGCTGCCACAACTACAAAGCATAGACCATTGCTATTTATGTGTGGTAGTGGTATCGTGTCTCCTATCGTGTACTATGGTGGTTAGATGTCGGTAACTATGGGGATGTGAGAAATATGGTGGTTGTAAGTGGTCGACATGCGGCACTTTCATATTTTTACCAAAAAAGTATGTGCCATGTATCACTTTTCAGCCTAAACTATGTAGCGCAAATCTCTGGTGTTTGTGTGTGGTAGTAGCACAGAGTCACCCGCCGATCACAACGTTGGCGGAATTTCGGTAACTGTGAGAGTGAGGGAGATATGGTGGTTACAATTGGTCATTCAAGAATATTTTTGCATTTCGACCAAAGACATGTGTGTACGTATATTTAACTTTGCTTCCTGAACTACATAGTGCAGATGACTGGCGTTTGTCTGTGGTAATAGCATTGAGTCTCCCATTGTGCACTATGGTAGTTAGTTGTCGGTAGTTGTCAATCCAAATTCCTTACAAACACTTTTTTTTTTACTGCTTTACGTCTCTTAACAGCGAGGTCTTTAGAGACTGGAAAGGATGGGGGGCAAGGAATGGGAAGGAATTCGGCCATGGCCTTTTAAAGGAAGCATCCTGGCATTTACCTGTAGTGATTTGGGAAACCATGGAAAACCCAAATCTGGATGCCCGGACGGGGATACGAACCGCCGTCCTCCCGAATGCGAGGACAGAACGCTAACCGTAACACCACCACACTCGGTCCTTACAAACACGAACGAAGTCGTGGGTACCAGCTAGTAGAAATACAAAAGACACCTTACAACATGAATGCCGATAGTGGCCTACAACTTGACCATATTTGGTCATACCTACTGAGAAGGACGCACGACGAAAACGTTAGGTTTTAACAAAACGACGCGGCTCCACTCTGAGAACCAACTAAAATAAATGCTATACGTACTCAAAAGATAGGCAAACCATTAAGTATATTGCGATAAAATAAAATTTTTCGTTGGATCCGAATGTTACTTGGAGCATAAGGGGAGGAAAGCTAAGAAACCTTGAAAAATAGGAGCGATAGTAATACTGAGGTGGATGATGAATACTCAAGGAGTTCTCCACCATGCAAAAACTTAATTGATTTATATGAAAAAGATGCAACAGATGGATATATGAAAAGGGGTACATAACCGTTTCAATTCGTATTACTGTAAACAAACTCAGAATATTTCCATATTAAAGCGGCATAAGAATGACTGTTTAAGTTAATAGCATTATCTTGAAAAACAGAAATTTCTACGGTTTAACACATCTGTGAGTACAGTTTCAAATAGAAGGGTTATCAGCTGCAAATAAAATTGCTCATTTTATATATACTTGATTTATTCGTTTCACCCTGCTGTTGTCTTACTCCGCGTTATGTACTTTTCTTCGCGACCTTTTCATCCTTCTAATTTCCGTATTGTAATATGTAGCTTCCATGATTTGAGGAAGCAAAAGGCGTCCAGTATAACTGACAAATCAGCTCCAATTATATTTCCTGCAGGTGCTGTGAAAAATTTTGTCAGTCGATGAGGATCTAAAAAGGAAGTTGCAACTTTACATGACGAACCCAGAGAGAACTTTTAAATTCTCGGATTAACCGCTAAATTTCACAACAAATCGAGGACCATTTTAAAGTATTACTGGCGGATTTTTTGCAAAAGATTTTTAGAAAACATCAAAACAGTTTTTTTCGAATTTTTTTTTTAAAGTAGGATTGCCGCTCTTCAAAGCAACTAAAAACAAAAATCTGGTATCCCGTCCTGACATTGCGGCATGCCCGGCAGGTGGCATGGAAATCGACCTAGTATAGACGGCGCTGGCATCAGGACAACCAGCGCCACCGCAGCACAGTTTCTGCCACGGCCAATCAGAGCCGATCCAGCACGGATATAAATAAGCCAGCGCAGCTCCATTCATCCAGTTCGGGGTTCGCTGCGCTTCCGGTTGCGTCTCCGTCAAACTGTGCTTCGTCTCTTGGACTCTCTACAGTGTTTCGCCTCGGCTACGTCTACGGTACTCTCTCTTGGACTCAGTGAATCGCTTCGGACTCGTGACTGTGCTTATCCTCGGTGACGTTCGGTACTCTCTCTTCGGACTCTGTGAACCTCACGTCGGATACAACCAGTGTGCGTCTTTGGATTTCGTTCGGCCTGCTCCTTGGACTTGTTCGGGTTATTCGTGACCATCCCCAGCGGTCCGCCCCTCCACTGTTCGACGTCGGCCGCCGTACGGATATAGCAAAAAATTTGTTAATGGTTGAATTAAATGTAACTGACAATTATTGTTTTAATCCAAGTTGATAACAATAAAGCCTGAAATGTTGTCAATTGCTTCACGAGATTTATGCAGTTTTCAATCTATACTTGTTTCTCCCTTCGTTTCAACTGAGGCTTCCGATCTTATTCAGAGGTCAAGCCACCTACTGAATCTACTAAACAGACTCTTCAGTAACTTTGTCCCTGAGAACGACCGGAGGCCTCAGTAACAACGACGGGAGAAGGGAATGTAGACTGGAAGCAGCATAATTCTCGTGAAGCAATTTATAACATCATTAAGTGTGCGAAAACCAACAGTTCGTTAATTAACCTTCAATGTTTCTCTCGTTTCTGGCAGTGCGTCTAATTTCATGTAGTGAGATGATGTCTTTTAAGCAAACCTTGCTGCCTCTACTTGTTCTGTCTCCAGACTTTTCTGAATGCTTCCTTTGTGGATCAAATCCTTATTTGTTAATATCAGAGCCCATTTCAGTCAATTGTATTAATTACATACTGTTCTCCGAAGAAGACTTATTTTATTTATATTTTAAAACAAAGAAAAAATATTCGTAACTGACTTTTAATATTTTGTAATGTAAATATATTTAAATTTGTAAAGCATCCTGTCAAATTTAAATTACTATTAAATAGTAAATCAATACGCGATACCCATATTGCCCCTATATTCTTGCAGTTTCAGAAGTAAAACCATCAAAATGTTTATGTAATCAAGATAAACTATTCTTGAAGTTTTTAAAGAACAGTAACTACTACTGTGCCATTAACAGTTAAATTGCAAGAGTCTATAGAAATTTAAAAGTTTTTCGGTCCCTTCCCGCCATACCGGACTGGAATAGTTGAGAAGTTACCACTATGCAGTGTATCTGTGCACTGACTTGTTGTTGCCGTTGGAGTCGTTGGCCATGATCTCGACGCGGCTGCCGTACTGGTAGACGCGCCCGTTGGGGTGCAGTAGAGCCGCCGCAGAACCGCTGCTGCTCAGCGATAGCACGATGTTGCTCTGCAGTCACAGGTAAAACGAAACAAAATTCTCAATATGCACCCACCCTGAATCAACTTCATCCTACAATCGGAACCAGGAGTCTCGGATGCATCAATTAGTGAAGCTAGTTTCTGTCTACAATCGATATAAGAGCTACTTATCAAGTTCCCCTTCGATTTTACCGCGTCCGGGTATGGACTAATTCTCCATCTTCTTCTGCCCAGGAAGAATTCATCTCAGTCTCTTCCAAACTAATACTTCTGCCTTCAGACACTCTCCTAACTTAATACCTCATTTCTTCGCATAATTTTCCTCCAGAGTGCTTTCCTCTGACAAGAATTTGTCGGGGCCTGTCAGGCCGAATGGTAAGAACTTACAGATTTGACCAAGAGGAGCCGGGAGTAAATATCGGAATTAGAAGCCGGCCGGGATGGAGATTTCATCATAGCATCATTATAGGAGAATTATTTCAGCGTGCTTTGTCATCTTTGCAAGGTTTAATGTACAATATTTGCACATTAATCTGCAACAATTCATATATAAGAGTAAGATGTGATATCAGAAGATACTTGAACTGGTACTTTGTCATCAATCAATTCAATGATTTATTAAAACCCTATTTCCGAGCGTGGTGGTGTAACGGATAGCGTTCTGGCCTCGCATTCGGGAGGACGGCGGTTCGAATCCCTGTCCGGGCATCCAGATTTGGGTTTTCCATGGTTTCCCCAAATCACTCCAGGTGAATGCCGGGATGCTTCCTTCAAAAGGCCATGGCCAAATTCCTTCCCATTCCTTGCCCCCATCCTTTCCCGTCTCTAAAGACCACGTTGTTAAAAAGGGACGTTAAACTGTTACCAAAAAAAAAAAACCCTATTTCGATCATGCGGGTTGTGATCTTAACAGGAGTCTAGGCCCTATGTGTTCCTGCTATATACTACAGTCTCAAACACTCCCAGTAGATCCCACCCGATTACCCGAGTGTCGTCCAGCGGTGATGCCTTTCGACTGCTTCCTCTGCGTAGGTAAGTCTCGACAACAAGTTAGGCTGCTTGAGCAGGCTGCGAGCGGGCGAGAGAGAATACGAGAAACCCTTACAGAGCCATTCCAATGCGGTCATCTGTCCTCCTTTAGATCGTACAAGGAGCGGGTTCAACTGCATGTCAGTCAGTCAGGGCAGTGACCATCCGGTGGTTCGTAATAGTGCAAGCTCGCCGCCCACCCTCGTTTTATACTTGAAGAATAATTAAACAAGATGAAATATTATGTGAGCCAACGACAGTTCTTTCCTCCATATCTCTTATGTGTATAAATCTGGTTTGTCCGATCCTCTTGACATTACAGAACCAATGTACAAGCCTCCCATGATTCCTTTTCTCAGATTATGATTCTTTACTCTCTTTTCCTGCTTTGTCCACGATGGTTCCCAGAAATTTCATCTCTCCACCTTTCAGCTTACTCCGTTTATTCTCTATTGCAATTCATATGTTGGCTGCATATTTTATTAAACAAATGAAATAGGAAAGACCTCTGGGATGTGAGAAAAAGCCGTAGTTAAGGTATAAACAAACATGGTGAATAATAATCATAGTAGAAATTATTATATGTTAGAAATACACAAATCAAAATATTAAATTTTTCAACTGTATTTTATGAAGATCATATCAGATTCAATTAAGTGTTATGCAGAAGTTGTTCAATGGAGTATATTTAGTAAAGGCCTTAACAGATACAATTAAGTACAGTGTAAAAATTGTAAGCGTGATAGAATAGCCAAGCAGATTAGCTACGGTACAGTTTTTTTTTTTTTTAATCATCATTTTCAATCCATGTTATACTTCTTGGAAATGTATTAAACATATCGCATCCGCGAGGACTATGATCCCTTTCTTTGAGTAGTAACATCTGAATCGCTGTTTATGAACTATTTCTTTTGTTTGTCCTATTAACTTTCATGAGGATGAATTTTGACGAGACCTGCAGATATTGCTTCAAGTAGGTAACACCATATTGACTGACGAAAAACACGAAAAACCCAATTCAGGTAATCTCGGAAAGACACCGATCTTTTTGTTTTGTTCCTACGAAAGAGATGGGCAGAACCGGAGCCAGAGACAATACTGGAATAGGCGTAATTACATGAAGTGATAACCACGTAATTAATAAATATTGAAATCAATAACTATTTCTAACCATGAGTAAAAAGAAGAGAGAACTATGTAACCATCCAAACAAATCTCGTGAAGTTAGGGTAGGAAACGCAGTATCAAAACAAGAGGAAGTAAAATGGGAGTGCCTCAGGGTAGCGTATTGGGACCATTGCTATTTATTAGTCTAATGATTGGGAGCTGACTATATCTTATTGCAGTAAGTCAACTAATCACAAAAACAGACGTCGGCAGTAAAAATAACTGTGCTTGAACAGAAATTTCGTTCATAATATGTTCGCGGAGCAGCTTTAAATTCTGCCTCAACTGTTTTCTAACGCCAGTTGTGTGTAAAGATACTATTTGTAATGAATAAATAGAATGTATGATTTTTTTTTTTTTTTAAATCTTCTTTTCAGTTTGCGTTCTGTTCCAAGACCGCACAAAAACGTATTTTAAATTAATAGAAACTTTTAAATCCAAAAAAATTCTTAGCACTAGAAAAAATTTCGAAAGTAAAATGTAACGTTCCAATTATGTGTATATATTGGCCACAACATCTTCACAGATGATAGTTGTAGTAACTCAGTTATGTAAAATTACCAAATAAATAAACTGAAAGAAATAAAACAACGGCAAGCTTTTCATTTGACATTATAACGTCAATTAGTGGGATGTATGAAAGATATTTCGGATGAAATGAACAAGTGAGGCCAAATTGATAGTGTGGCACAAGATATTTCAAAGGCTTTTGACAGAGTGAGCCATAAAATGGCAGTAACTAGGTTAAAAACTATTGGCCTAGTAGAAGAATTTTTGAAAGATAGAAAACAAAAAGTTAGGGTAGGAAACGCAGTATCAAAAGAAGAGGAAGTAAAATGGGAGTGCCTCAGAGTAGCGTATTGGGATCATTGCTATTTATTGGTATAATGAATAAGTGTGTTGATCGTTTACTATCAGAAATTAGATTTTTTGCAGATGACATAATCCTATATAAAAGGATCAAAACAGTAAAGGATTTTAAATAGCTGCAGGACAGGATATCGAGTTGGGTTGGTAAACATGGATGAAGCTAAATACAAAGAAGTCAGCTTATTATAAGCACGGATAAAAAACTAAAGGTTGATTATGATTATAAGATGTCGAAGCTTGTAGAGGACTTGAAATGGAATATCTTGGGATTATATTTGATAACAAGCTTAACTGCGTAGGACACACTGGACAGGTAGTATGGAAAAGGTTGTAGGAGAGAATGATGAGGGTATATACGAGAGAAATAAAGGAATTGGGTTACAAAAGATTGTGAGACGATTGCTTAAATATGGTAGTGTAGTATGGGACCCACATTTTGAGTATTACATACAGGATTTGGAGAGGGTGCAAAAAAGAGCTGCTAGATTTGTTTCTGGAAATTATCGAAGCACGCAATCAATAACAGATATTGAAATAGAGCAGGAATGGGATTCACTGGAAGACAGGAGGAGGGTGAAGAGGGCCATGGGAGTGTACGAGGCGTATATTGGTGATGTGGCATGGAAAGATATTGGTGTAAGAATTAAAAGTAATGCATGGAGGGGAAAAGAAGACCATGGCCTAAAGCTGGCACTCGATTTCAGGCACAAGGATGTCAGGGATTGGAATAAGTTACCAAGAGATATAAATAATTTAACAAACACGTTAAAAGAATTTAAGGCTTAAATTTGTGGAGGGCAAATTTAGGAGGATGCAGGAATATGGGAGAAAAGGGGGGGGGGAGATGGGTGTGCCACCGGAGCGTGCGGTCCATTACATTTTTAAATACTCACAGAGCAACCCAATTCTCCTCAAATTAAAACATTGAAATAGTATTTAAGTGACCATACAACTGTAAATTTTTAATTTTCTTGTGAATAGAGTCGCTACTTGAGATATACAATCAGGGGCTCCAAACATAATCATTAAATACATTTGAATTAGCAACCAGGTCCTAATGCCCTCCCATTATCAGCCACATTGGTCTTTTAGCCAATCAAATTCACTGACGTTCAACACATCCTGTTGTATTCGCCAAACATTAAGAAATTAAAAGTAGGAAAATGGCCGCACTTTACACTTTCTTCAAACTGCTGAGTCTTTCCCGTATTTCTAAAATGTTTATTTCTAAATTAAAGGGTGAATGTAAATCTTGATACTGCCCAAATCCTACACAAAAGTCATCTTTATTATTTTTAAGATAAACGTCCAGATTTCTTGACTTTTGAATTAAGATTCACGATTTCCACAGAAATGGTTCACAGAGTCTTAGTAAATGTACTTCAGTAGAGCGTCAGTTATCTGAACAAAATTTTTATATTGTTTACTTTTTTTTAAGAATCGCGCACTATTTTACAGAAGCGTCAACATTTATTTCTATTTACAGGTTTACAGTACAGTGCAGCACAAGTTTTCACTTGATTTGTTCGGAAATTCCACTAAGAAAGAAATCGGCAAAATGGGTTTACACCTTGCGTTGGTATTGTATTATCGCCGCAATATCCTCTTGATCATCCTCACATTGGCTTTCATTCCGAATGTTGTTACCGCGATGCGACAACAAACCGAGCGTGATGGGTGAGCGCCTTTGTTATTGATTTGCTGTTTTAATGGGTTCACCGAGCGGGGCGGTGTAACGGTTAGCGTTCTCGCCTCGCATTCGGGAGGACGGCGGTTCGAATCCCCGTCCGGGCATCCAGATTTGGGTTTTCCATGGTTTCCCCAAAACACTCCAGGCAAATGCCGGGATGCTTCCTTCAAAAGGCCATGGCCGAATTTCTTCCCATTCCTTGCCCCCATCCTTGCCCCCCATTCTTTCCCGTCTCTAAAGACCTCGATGTTAAAAAGAGACGTAAAGCAGTCACAAAAAAAAAAATAATGGGTTCTTTTGACTTTAGTATCTTGTATCAACATTATACGCCTATAGTAGCATCATGGTCATCTTCTTAAAAGAAGCATAAGTGCCTCCACAATGAAGCAGAATTAAATAAGAGACTTCTTTTGCTTGGGGTACGTAATGTTATAATGTACTTAATGTGATTTCAAAGACAAAATAAAACCTAAACTATACAAATCGAAAATCCAAACAAATCGATAGTCCGGTCCCAATTAGTTTGGCTTATGGACGCTCTACTGTATTTACAACTGGAATTAGATTTAAAATTAACAGACTTTTCGTTTAAGGTGCAGCAAAAATCCGAGTAAACTCTTCATCAGGGATAAGCTTATCTGCACGCATGGTAGTGCGCCTGCCAACTCGAATCTACGAAGCAACAGCCTAATTTTTTGTCAAAACGATTAAGGCCAGTTTTGTACCTTAATATCTTCGGTCTGGATAATGCTGTGTGCCGTCAGGTTTGTATTATGCATATATATCAGCAAGCTTAGTTAAAAAAAGTTTTAATTCTGTCCTTTTGGAAATGATTAATATGCAAAATTCATTGATTTTGTACTCAGTCACTGTTTAACTGAAGATCGTAAAAACTTTAAAGCATTTCCCGCAGTCGTAGAAATTTGAAATTTTGTATAAAAATGTAGTTTTACCCCCCCCCCCTTTCCCCTATCATAAAAGGTCTAGAATGGATGATTTTCATATATAGGGTGTCAGGAATGAAAGGGTAAACCTTCAACCGCAGATAGGTTACATCATGCCATACTATATGAAAAAATTTTAATTTAGTAAAACTCTCACCATTTTAGAAATATTGATTTTTTAATCGCCATGCCGATGTTGAGATGGGAAACGTCAGGTTGTAAGGAACAGGAAGAATTTCGCCCATGGCCTTTTGAAGGAACCGTCCCGGCTTTAGCCTGGAAAATACAAATCTCCCAACTGCGATGCCAGAGCGTTAGCGCTCACCCACCAGGCTCGATTTTTACTTCAGAATTATTTTCAAACCTTATGATCGTGCTTTCGTTGTTGGTGTCGCTGATGAATACTGGCGAAGCTATGAGATGTTAGATATGACATTAACCAACTACGAATAAGTTTCTTGGAACACAAAGTTTCTAATATCCGTATCTCGAAAATTTTGTCATATAGTGGGACACGATGTGACCTATCTGTGGTTGGAGGGTTACCTTTCATTCCGGGACACCCCCTGTATTTACCCTTTATCTACCCAAAACATGAAATCGTTTGCTATCTTATATGCTATTGATTTAAATTGTAGATAGAGCTTACAAAGTAATGTGTTAATTTTTACTTCGTCCCTCTCCTTACTTTGGATGTTAGTGGAATTAATTTTTTTTTGCCGGCTACAACACTCCGTCATTGTAATTCATCGCAATTGATGGAAAACATGGAATGAGAGCTAACCTTGAAGTTGGTGATCCTGATGGCCTGATCGATAGTCATCTCGACTCTGACGCGCTCTCTGAGGCGCAGCGACATGGTGCCGTATGGGGTTGCCACAGCGGCGCCCACTCCGGGTCCCGATTCCACCAGATCCGGCTCCCGCCATGTATCCTGTACCATAAAAAATATGAGAAACCGTCACAAAATTATTATTTACTAAAATAATTCAGAACTAAAAGCTTAAGATTCAGAAAAATTCTGTGTATAAATACCTACCATAAACACCATTTCTCAAACGCCATACAGAAATTAGTGTTATGTAACATATTTTCAATTACGATTAAAGGCATTTAAATGTTTAGTAAGGTCTTAAGAGACACCACTCACCGGATAGGCATCTCCGGCGACTGCTGGGATCCCTTCCGGTGGGTAGAAAGCGTAAGGCTTGGCGAGCAATGCCCTCGGTGGCCTCCATAGAGGCGCCACCGGCGGCGCAAGCTGTGGCGGCCACTGTTCTTCGGGCAGCAGTTTCACCAGATCGTTGAAGCGCTATGCATATCACAATAGACAGTAGTGAAAGGCACATTTCTTTTCGTTGTATATAATTTACTTATTTAAAATCTCTTGGTTGGTTTTAATGCGATCTTTGACTTCTAATAATCTTCCTTCCACAATCTATTGTAAAGGTCATATTAAACCATACTTAGTTGTTGCAGTTTGATGCAGTAATTAGTTCAGGTATAAACCGCAGTGTGGCACGCGTCTGGAATGTACAGGTGCAGGCGCTGAGCTAAGGGGCTAATGGCATTAAGGAATTTGCTGTGAGTCGAGCGGATAGGAGCTTTGTAGAGGAGCTAATCCAGACGGTGTGACGTCACTACCGAATTTACTTTTGGGCAACGAATCGATACTTCAAACGGACCTGCTGGGACACACTTCTCCCTGCCTGCCTCTCTTCCTCCAAGTTGGACACCGCCCAGCCTTACTGATCTGTTCGATATGGCACATCACCGGCTGTGTATTCCAACCTCTGATGGTGCAGTAAACCAAGCGTTCTTTCTTCACCTCTTTCAATCATTAAACTAGTTTCCCCACCTGATAGTTATTCAGCGTCAGGTGTTAGCAAGATTTCGCAGTTGACTATAGCACAGGGAAGAAGATCAGGTCTGTAGTTACAACACTACGATTGCCTTCAATACACAGTCAGCAGCGAGACCGCGTAATCATCTCAAGTAAGTGATTGGTCCTGAGCCACCCACCTGGCACCGGGTCAGTCCTGGCAACACCAACCACACATACCGAGTACAACTATGTCAGCTACATTGTTTGAAAGTCACGCACCTATTTTACTGGGCGAGAGTAGTGTAATGTCATGAATTATGGGACTTCCTTTGGAGATTAAATATGTTGGGGATCTACTGTAGCCGATGACATCTACGGTAGCTAGGAATAACGTAGGGAAACACTAAAAGTAGGAACAGCTAATGGAGTCTGGTTTAGTTTGGACCGAAACTTCATTTGAGTGATCACTTTCAGTATATCGCCAATGTGATAAAAAGCGCCTGACCCACATTTTGGTACCGATTAGGGAAAACATCCTGGTGTACAAACGTGAACTGGTAGATTTTTCTCCGGATAAAATTTTATTAATCTCTTACTAATATGACAAAACTATTTTAACGTAGAATCGGCTCTGCATGTTTTAGTAATAATTTCTAAACTAATCTGATTTTTTAACAGGTGACGAGCAAGTGGATTCTTGTTAGAGATCAAAATTAGTCTTGAACTCATTACCCATAAATAATTTTCTGAATCAATACTTTTATGAGAATATATAAAAAGTAAAAAAAAAAAAAAAGGTGGTATGGCATTTTTGGCCGGGAGACCCTGAAGGGCAGTTAGGCCGCAGGTTGACAGCGTTTCGATTTGCCGTGCATGCGCCCCTGTCGCGGCTACCCTAGCCTAACCTGGTAATCTTACCAGGTATAGGGGACCTACAGTTTTACGTGGAATCCATTTTTGTCTATTGTTTCCTATAGAAATTATATTTTGCAAGTAAGCAATGTGTATGTGTATTGAAAAATGAAACTAAAAAAAAAAATATCTCAAAGCGCGTGGTTCGAACCCCAGGACCAGATTTGTATAGACAACAGATATCGGCAATTCTACTACCACACAAAACAAATAGTAAATTCAGTCTAATTTAATACTCGGTGATGATGGTTTAATTTCATCGTTTTGGTTTCAGAAAGTATAGGTCAATCTATATGTCGGTGGTAGTCCATTAATATGATGTCACTGTGTATAGTACATATTTTGAACGTAGAGTAAGTTTTGAAGTCAACATATCAAGATTACGGTATCCATTAGTCGCATAATGTGTTTTAATAATAAGTACTTATATATATGTGCGAATGTGGAAGGTGTAAAATGAACAGATGTAAATGTTGAGCCTCAATGTTACTGTTTGAGACGTGCTCAAATACACGGAGGCAATGGATGTAGATAAAATCAATAAGTTCTGACTGATTCTGGGTTTTCTTTTTTCTTTTTTTTTTCCCCCGCTAGAAATTTCCTTCACATAACTAAGGATATGAAGAAATAATAGAATCACCAGGACCTTCGGTAAATATTTTGTTTAAATGGTAGGTATAATCATATTAATTATCTTAGCAGGTTAATAGTCGAGCTGTACTAGGAAAGTGTTCGTAACACGAGTGACGAACTGCAATAGAACGACATGTAGCCAGTTGTCAAATTGTGAAAGGTGATTTTCGAATAATCTAACTCAGAGACATCGAAAATTATACATGAGAAGGCAATGTAATGTGACAGAACACTAACAATTTTTAACATTAACAATATTAAATAATGTAAGTAAGAAAATCGTTAGTAACGTTTGGCGGCGATGGGCAGTGCCTTCCCGATAATAGTGAGCTTTTGATAGACGTCCTGCTTTAGGGGACCCCCTGAGCTGAGCGTGGGCCCCCTGAGCTTGGGGGTCCCGGTGCACGGCACCACCAGGTCCTCCGATAGCTACGCCCGTGGCTATGCAGTCCAGGCTTTCATTCCTGGCAATAACGAGAAGCTTTGGACGCGTCAAAAAGGCTATAGTCGCAATGCAGATGTTATCTGATCGGGGAGTCAACTGAAAGCAGAAGTGCGTATCCCACTCAATGAGACCATGGATTTGCATACAGAACCTTGTTATAGAAGGAATTTATACTTATAATGTGTGAGGCTATATTCGAGCTTAAGCTTTAAGCAAAACTTTCTAAAAGCCATGAATATTTCAATGATCGGAAAAAAATCTTGTATTTCCAGGATATGGCAATATAATTGCATTTTTATTGTAATACTAATTCTTCTCCGTCAGTATCAGAGAGAGCCGCGTCCCTTTGAGCATTAAGTTAACAATCATTTTCTAAGGACCTTTAGTAAGTCTTAACGGACGACGGTACGCGCCGATAAAAATGGGTAAGATTGGCTCGTAACAGGCGCATGTAAGACCTAATAAACAAACAATCTGAATCCTCATTTTCGGACGTTATAAATAAATTGTTAGATGATCTCATTTATCAATTCATTTGGTATTTGATTGTTTATGACAGTCTAATTCCAGCCTATTCCTTCAATTTTATGAGATTTATGCGTAATTATAAACATTTGTTCATAATAATAAATCCACGGCACCCAACTTTTAAATATTATTTTGATTAATACCCAACCATTAACATTTCAATATTAAGTGACACATTTTGAAATTCTTCTTATTTTCACGACGTCCTACAAAGTTATCACGTAATTGACATTTTCGATATTTTCCTTGCCGAATGTGTAATTTTCTAGATTTTATACCGTCTTACATCACCTCATCTCAAATGTATCACCTTTTTTCAATGCTAGGTACACTGGAAGGTGACCGGCAACCCGGTTCCTACCAACCGACGGCGGGTTGCTACGGAGTTCTTGTATTATTCTACCAGTACTGACATGTTTACTATCCACTACTACCAACATGTCTGAGACTGGATGAAGATACCAAGAAATTTTTTGCGAAAATTTAATACTTTATTTTTTCATTAACCTTGAATTTTTTGATACGAGTTGTACTTGGCATCTAGCTTAAAGTCATAATCACATAAAAGTTATTTAAAAAAACACACACACACAACAACAACAACCGTTTCTCATTGATGTTAGTATGTTGACGACTAACATGTCCCTTGACAATAAATAATTCAGGTAAAGATATTTTAAATGAGCTATCTTCTTAGCGCAAACGGTACAATTTTGTATATTGAGTAGCTTATTTCTTGAGCTCGCTACCTGTGCATATGTCTCCTCGGATGGGACCTCATCCTGCTGGTAAGAATATGCCGAGTAGAGAGACCGAGGCCTGGGTACTTGTTCTGCCGTCGGTTCTCCCATCGGCATCGGCATAGGAGCTGTCAGCGGCAACTGGGCCGGAGTTGGTTCCAGCAGGGCTCCAGGCACGCTCTCTTTCTTCTCCTCCAACAGCGACATCTGACATCAAAATCAATCCATCAAGGTTAGTATTATTTAACTTGGAATATTTTGGTTGAGGTTTGAATTAATTTAATTTTTTACGGTGCGTAGAAAACATTACGCACTTTAAGTTTCCTCTCTCCCTCTTTGAATGTCTTTGAAAGAGAATTTGCTGAGAATCGTAGCTCCAGAAATTATAAAGACTATTTTTCTTTGTGATAAGACTACAAAAATTAAATTTTGTTTTCATGCGGCAATTTTAAGACTCTCCTTCAACATTAGTTTCTTTAATAACTCAGCTGAAATACGAACTGCAATTGACAACAGAATCTGATCGAATTCAACCAGTATTGCTAATAAAATTTCTATTTCACTTAAAGAAGGTTCTATTTAAGTAATTTAAAATAAATACAGAAATTATTATTATGTAACGAATGCACTTCAGTTAATAAGTTTCACACAGCAGAAAAAGTGGCAGCTTTCTCTCTCTCTCTCTCTCTCTCTCTCTATATATATATATATATATATATATGTGTGTGTGTGTGTGTGTGTGTGTGTGTGTGTGTCTGCATTTCACTTTGCAGCCACAGCTACCTAGCGCAGACCTCTGGCGTTTGTGTGTGGTAGTAGCCTCTAGTCTTCCGTCGTGCTCTATGGTTGTTGCATTTCGGTAGCTGTGGGGGTATGTGAGACACGGTGGTTGAAAGTGGTCAACCTAACTGACATGTGTATCCTATATTTCACTTTGCAGCCACAACTATCCATCGCAGACCACTGGTGCTTATGTGTGATAGAAGCCTCTAATTTCCATCGTGCACTATGGTGGTCTCATGTCGGTAGCTAGGAGGGTGTGGGAGTTATAGTGGTTGAAAGTGGGCGACCTAGGACATTTCGACCAAAGTGTTCTAAATTTTTTTGGAAACCTCTAGAATGTACTACAATGTTCTAGAATGTACTAAAATATTCCAGAATGTTCTAGAATGCGACACACGTTTTTCAGCTATTAACATGTACTAAAATATTCTAGAATGCGACACATTTTTCAGCTATTAACATGCTGCAACACTTTGCTCCAACAACTACCCAGCGCAGACCACCGGTGTTTGTTTCCAGTTGTAGCCTCTAGTCTCCCAATACACTATGGCGGTGCATATCGGTAGGGGTGAGGGAGACATGGTGGTTGAAAATGGTAGACCTATGGCATTTCATATTTCAACCAAAGTGTTCTAAAAATATTTGGTATTTTCTAGATTCTACTAGAATGTTCTTGAACGTACTAAAATGTTATAGAATGTTCTACAATACACCTTTTTGCATCTTTTGACAAATATAAATAATTTATATGCAACATATTTCGTGTTTGATTTTTACAGGGCTTTCACTGGCTGGTTGCTGATTCGGTAGGGAGGATACATTTACCACAGAAAATTTTAAAATTCCGTACAGAAACATAAAAACCTTCCAAATTCTTGACAAACAGGAACGAAGTCGTGGAGACAAGCTAGTATTTCTATAACTTTCTACAATCAGTTTAGTTAAGCAGCTTACTTCTCTTCATTTTATCAGCTATACATAGGGTGCACCTTTACTTAAAACATATTGTGACCGTCGTTTTATAGCTCATTCTGTTAAAAGAATTAGATGTCCTGTATAGCGGTAAAAATTATTTTGAAGTTATGCTGGCCTTGCTCCAAACTGAATGCAATAATATTTATCAGATTCATGCAACCATCGTTTGGATTTTTCATAATAGTGTTCCAGCAGTCATCCAAGCTACGGCTTTGATCACTGACGTTCTTAATATTTTTATTGGGTCTATGGAGCACCTCAGCTTTTAGGTGACAAAAAAGTATACTAATCGTACCAATAATCATCACCTCATTGATACAACTATTTTGGCTGGATGGTGGGAGTCATAGAAGCGCTAACAGAGGTACACATACAAAACGATTTTAAGGTTTTAATTCCTGATTTAAGACAAATTTGTATAATATTACCATAACTATGATGGAAAAAGTTTTGACTAGCTGTAGTAGAATTCTAGATAAGACAAATGATAATTACCTAAAATTTTCGCTATATTGTCAGCCTCGTATTTATAATAATTAATGAACCGTTTGTTAAGTCCAAATGTAACATCTAATGAGAGGTGACATATTGGTGGAGGTAAATAACACCTCATTGGAATTATTCAAGGGCAAAGGGACAATTCCTTGTTCGAAGGTGAGTAAGAACAATATCAACCACATGAAAGTTCTGCTCGACAGTCGATCTGAAATGACCTGCCGGATCTCAATCTGTTGGTTTTCCAGTCCTCGTCTCTAACAAGAACTGTAGAACTTCAGTTCAGTGATGATGAAAGTCCATTTTTTAGTCTTACTGGAAAGTCGTAGATTGTTGCTGGTTGATATGGCAGCGTCTTCTGCTACTTCAGTTTTTCTCAAATAGCCGGGAACCCAGTGATTTGAGATTTGAGAGGACGAGATGATTAACAGGTATATATTTTAACCAGCTGAAAGACATTGTAACGGGTTGATAGCATTTCCCCATTAGTTTGGAAGATAATTTGAGAAGTAAATTTAATTTGGGGGAAAATGGCTGGTAAAGGTTTTAAATAGTGGCGGATGGCATGGTCGTCTTGTGACGTAAGTGTCCGCCAAGTCCGTGGGCTCAGGGAGGTAGAGCCCAGTTTTAAAGCATTGGTTGTAAATATTGAAATACTGGTTGTCGTCTAGTGACGTCGACATCCGCCGGGTCCATGGGCTCGGGCGTGTAAACCCCAATTCGGGAGCATGGTGTGATTGGGAGCAAGACGCACCTAGGCTTCCGAGTGGTCAGTCTGCCGCAGGTCGTGGAGTAGTCGAGTCCGTCATGAAAGTGAACAGTCCGCTAAGTCGAGGATATCGCGTATTCGTGTTCAGACATTCTGATGAAGAATTAATCTCGAGGAAGGCGATTTCATTGGTGAAATGAAAGAACTTTAGTAATGAAAAAAAAGATTTGCAGAATTTTTATGAATTGCTTTCGTGGTGAGCCATAGATATGGTCTGAGAACTAGTTAGCGGTTTGATGAATGAATAAGAAGAGTGCGTTCTTTTGGTGTAAATTTTGTAATCGTAAAGGATCGAAGTACCGATAATGAACTTTCATAAAGGTCGGGAGTTGGAGCGAGTTTGTACTATTAAATGCATATATTTAAAAGACAGTGCATTTTTTACAACTTAACGTTGGTTGGCGGCCATCAGAGAAAGAATCCGAAACTACTGAGTGCGCAGAAACTTTAATGGTTCACAGTAAGTACAGTGATCTAACCGCGACCTTAACTGCGACAACATGCACATGACATGTCGTAAGTTCTTTTCTCTTGCCAGTGTTCACTCTTAAACGGCACTTTTCGCATCATATTTCAATTAACAAATTTCATTCGGGGATCATCAAAATGAAGCACCTCTGTTACGTAAAATTAGGCCTCAGAGTCAATTGCGTTAAATAATGGAGGAAATGCGAACTGTAATCCTCTAGACCGGGGGTCCCCAAACTTTTTACCCCGTCGACCCCTTGACAGGATATTTGCCTTCTTATCGACCCCCACAAGTATTTAATAAAAACATTAAATCATTTTTGGCATTTATGATGCCAAGCAATAAGGAAGCCTGCATAACAACTCTGCGAAATAATTTATAAAATGCACCCAATAACATTAATAGAAAAACGAAATACTTTCCGCTGTTATCACAATCTCAAAAAATAGGAACAGAACTATGGACAGATGGAATAAATTTCAAATAAAGAACTGCAAAAAAGAACAGATGGTTGTTGTACTGTTTTAACTTGTCACATATTTCATCATTTACTTCACATGACTTCGCAAACAGACGAGAATTGAGAGGATGAGCTTTAATTTATTGACCTGATTTTTAGTAGAGCATTCCTATTATCTTTCCCGTACAGTTTAATTGATTCTCTTTAGTATTAATTGACCTCCTTTCGACCCCTCTGTATTAATCGAACCCTGCAGATCTCTTATCGACCCCAAGGGGTCGGTATCGACCAATTTGGGGACCCCTGCTCTAGACTTATGCTGAGACTAACAGCAGCACATTACGGTTTACAGTAAAACTGTAAAGACAACCGATAATAATTTTGGAAAAAAACATGTTACTACATTTAGCAGAATATCAACCGCAACAATCGGAACAATTGTTGTTTTCACACAATTACTAAGTAGATCATCTGCACAACTGAAGACTCTGGTGATAATTTCGTCAGTCTGAAGGACATACCAAATGTAGATGGATTGTGGAGACTGGAAGATGTCCTAGCCGATCAAAATTAGTGAACTCCATGAAAACGTATTTATTTCTTATCGCAAACTCGCGGAAGTGATTCTATCAGGAAACTAGCTTCTGGATGTTCCATAATCGCGAACTGAAAGAAATAAACTTGTCCAATAACTGAATAACCAGCCTCCATACAGACTTATTCAATTATAGTCCTAAACTGGAGGACGTAAGGCTGAGTAATATTGGACTTATTTCATTGCCAGCAAATATCTTCAAGTTCAGGGCCCGCAGTTCTTCTTAGACCCGAATGGATAGTCAGGCAAAAGAGGAGGCGGCCCCCGGAAATGTTATTTGGCTATCTTACCTAAAATAATAATAATAATAGCGATAATCATGTAAACAGAGTCATAGGGAAAAATTTCAAAATGAATTTATAAAAGATTGTTATATAATTTATTCGATATATTTTAACTGTGTACAAAAAATTCATTATTTTAAAAAAAATTGCTATTAGTCAATACTAACTGCGAAACGCAAAATCTGTCCTGCGCTTTGCTTATTTTGGAATCAACTGATTCAACAATTTTTACACATCAAATTCGTCAGTGACGATACTATACGCACGTGAATTTATGATGTTATTGAGTTAATCTTGTAACAGTGTCTATCTTAAGCAACTCTTGAGTCGGCCTAAGATACAAAAACTTCGTTTATTGCAACAGGACGACCCAGGAATCGTGACGAGTAGTCGAACCAAGCGGACGAACTCTAGTATGAATTCTCTAGTTCATTTGTACTTCTTTAAAAAATTTACAACCCCTCTCAAACTTGTTTCCTGCTTTTCAAAATTTGCGAAAATATGTCTCTGTCACACAGCAATCTTTCTTGGTCAGAGCCATGGTTATGGAAATTAATAATTTTTTCAACATTTGTGCGATTCGTTTCAACGATTCCAAGTGGGTCGAATCGTACTATATCATACCTATGTATTGTATCATAAAGTTCAAAATAACATTTTTGGAAAAAATCTTGAGCAGTTTTGAATCGGAGAGTTTCGCTCTTGCCTCGTGAATTTTACGCTGATGTGGGATTTGTGGTTCGTTTATTTCAAAATTAGTAGCCGACTAGACACTTTCCTGCCTAATTTCTTCGAATTTTGAATCTCGAGCACAGTACAAAACATCGGCGTTTTCTTCTATCATCTCATACGATTCAGTAAGACATAGATTTGGTTTCTGTAGATCTACATTCAAAATTCTGACGCGATGAAAAATTTCTGTCTTCATTCCTAAATGATTCCATACATATGCAAACTTCAGAAGCCTTAGCAACGACAGCACTATCTATTTCTCTAATTGCAGAATGACCGTATAAAAATTCCATTAGCTGCTGATAACATTCTCTTACTGATTTAAGAGATTTGATTCTTTTTAATGATGTGTAAAAACGTATAAATATGAATACTAATACAAAACCATAATTTATAAAATTATGCTAAACTTATAATCTTTATAAATTCACTGTCGGCAATAGGACGCATGAAAAGACAAATCATTCTTTTTCTATTTTCCATTTTCTGAAACTGTCATTTCGGCCAGACTCGCACGAAGTTTATCCAACGAATTTTTTCACTGTATACCTCTCCCAATTCAATTTTGTACTAAGACATTAAGATTTTGAGCATTACAGTGCATAAATAAAGCTCAAGGTCCTTCTTTGCGTATTCTTGACTAATTTTTCCAGAAACTTCCCTATCGTAATACTGGCCTCTGAGTTGTGAGAGTGTATAATTTTACATGGTATAAATATCAATGATCAGATCAAATACGATTTCTACCTTGGTCTTCGCATTGGGAACCAAAAGCAACCCAATAAAATATTTATTTGAAACAAAATCTTCAGAAACAGTTCTTGGGCAAACGAATACACTTGTTCAGTTCTCAAAATATCACAAGTGTAGTCTACTGAAATAGAAAAAAATTCAGCTGGTCTTATTCTTCCATGATTTCTGACAATGCTGTAGTATCCATCTAATCAAGAATTTACTGTGACAGTCATGATGAAGCCATTTGTGAGCATCTCTTTGTAGCCATGATTTCAGTTTAGTCACAACTTGAGCTCGAGCCTCTAAAAACCTCATGCAATTTGAATTTTCATCGATATTGACTCCTATCACCGCCCACCACAGCAGAATACGACCATGTTGTTAATTTTGATGGAGGTCTATTCCCAGGAAATATAATTAAAAAAAAAAGAAGAGCAGGAAGGAATGTTGGTTGGCGCCATGGAAAAGAATGGACAGAATTTGAAATGGCACACAGAACCTGTTGTAATTTTGAGTTCAAAAGAAGAGATTATATTTTACATTGTTCCCCAAAAAAAATATTAAAAGAGGACTTTTGACGTTTGTAGAACTGGCAATGTGAAAAAAGAAATTTAATGTTTAATATACCCTACAAAAAAGGTGTGTGCGTGTTTTTACACCACAGATGTACAAAATAGGCCATGCCTGATTGCAGAAAAAAAATGTCAAAATTTTGATAGTGCCACTGCCATTCACTCTGTCTCTAACTGTCAAATGGTATTAGAATACCGTGGCTCCATCGTCTATCTTGGACCCCTGGGTTATGAGTATGTCTTATATAAGTCTATGCTTATCCGGCCTGCTCTCTGTTTATTTCTTTCTCTCAGTTCTTTCCCTTATGCATGCTCAGTCGTTCTCAAATTCCGGGTGGGTAAAATATCCAGCCGGGAGTGGATACTGCTACCCACCATACCCAAATTATCCACCGGCCCTGTTCAGGTATGAAATACAATTTTATACTTGTATAAATAATTAATATTCCCCAATCAGTACTTTGCATTTCGCATCAAAATATATATGTACTATCTCTCCAAATTTGAAAATAACAAACTAATATAAAATATTTTGCCGTTTTCGCAACCGTCACATTGGTATAAATAGCTTCACTAGTTCACGCTTAGAAATGCTCCTCCTTCTTCTTGACGATGTTTCGACCAAGACTTAGGTCTTTCTTAGGTGATTTAACGGCGTTATGAGTCTGCTAGAGACAGACTTAGAAGGCGGCTAAGTCCCCTGAGAAAGACCTAAGTCCTGGTCGAAACGTCAGGAAGAAGAGCGTTTCGACGCAGCGTGAAATTCGTGAAGCTATTTGTACCAACAATGTAATATTTTTTTGCCCATCCTTTAAAAGAAAGTGGATTTTGATATGCCTAACTATTCCGAAAATGCATAATAAACTGGAGCTTATAAGAGGTGTGCCGACCATTTGACTTGTTAAGTGTATCGAGTTTAAAACCATTTCGTAAGTGACAAGGGGCCTCATTTCAAAATTTCTCTTCTTGGGAGCATACTCATCACATAACTGCCGTCATATCCAGCAAGCTATGGTTTACTAACTTCCTCTCTTTAATTTTAACATCAGTTAATCACTATTATAGCTTTAAATAGATAAATGAAATATTTCTACTATCACTGAGAAACTTTTTTTCAGCTTGAAACTCATGAGTCTTGAGTTGTAAGGCAGTTACAATGATTAATAATAAATGATTATCCTAAATGATTCATCGGGTTTCAAAATTCTGTGTATTGAAAAGTTTACTACATGCATAGATTAGTGGTACATGAAAAGATATATAAACTCACCAATGGTACATACTATAAATGTTCAATATGTGCGCCCTTAAACACCCAGCACACATACAAAAGGAAATCCAGTTCAATCCATACATTCGCAGCATGTTGCTTTCAATGTCCATCGCAGCAGCATTGATCTGTTACTGTAATTCTTGCAGTGTTGTTGGCACTGGGGGTACATAAACTTTAACATAACCCCATAAGAAGAAATCACATGGGGTCAGATCTGACGACCTGGGAGAGCATGACAACAGAGGAACATCCCTCAAACTAGCGCACCCTATGCAGCGAAATGGCAGTTTTCTGTTGAGAAAGTCGCAGACATTTGTACTCCAGTGAGCTTTAGCTCCATCCTGTTGTAGGATTAAAATGGAGTAATCAGCAATCAATATATCCAGGTACACGGATCCTGTCACCGTCTGCTCTATGAAGAAAAGGGGCCCATACAGCTTGATATGTCACAGAAGACATTCACTTTTGGCGAATCCCTTTCCAACTCCACAAAGGTTCAGTACTCCAAAGTTTCACATTGAGGCGATTCATTTTTCCAGACAGATGAAAAGTCGCTTCGTCGCTGAATAAAAAGTTCCCCGCCAAACCCTAATCATTTTTCATAGCTTCTAGCATTCAGGTACAAAAATCAAAACGGCTGCTAAAATAATGTGGGGTCAAATGTTGTACCAATTGTACACGGTAGGGATTGAAATGAAAACGCCGACGCAAAACATTCCACACTGTTTTCGATTGGCGCGAATGGTTGATTTTTGTGGACTGCTTACATAGCTTTATCATACGAGCTCCACGGTTTCCTCTGAGACTCCTTCCTGATCACCCCGTGCTGGTACGTTTACACCAGCGGTACTAAACCCACGGCCTGCGAGCCGCATAAAATTTGTAACAATGTCAACAGTTTCACTGACGATGAAATAAGTGCTTACATTTGAATGTGGAGTTTTATTATACTGTAGGTTATTGCAGCCCATCTTGATATACTAACAGCAGCGCTTATGCGGCGCAGGAAGAAAAAAGGTTGAATACCACTGGTTTACACAGACAACCAGTGTCTCGAAACTGGTGAATGCACACTGCACATTCGTATCCGAAAGACACTTCGCATATTCTAACCATGGAGCAAAGAAAAGAGAGGAAACCACGTAAGGGACCTTCTCCATACAACGAAGTGAAGCTGAGAGAAGAGCGGTGGGGTGGGGAGGTAGAGCCAAGAAACACAGGGACTGTATATGGAACGGAAGAATTTCTTCGTTTTTAAACTTCGCATTATTAAAAATGAAGTTTTCTAGGGTCACATTTATAAATACCCTAAGTGATATTATCTACAAACATTAGAATTTAAGAAAAAAAAGCTGTAAATTATTTTTGATAGAAATTTTGCACGCCGAAAAATTATTGACGGTCATACTGCTATTTCAAATAGATTAGATAGATGTTCAAATAGATTATATTTCCACATTCCATTTCAGTAATTTTTATCCTTTCAAAATCTTTGACGGGAAAGATTACAAAATCAATAAAAATGTTTACAAACAGAAGCAAGTTCTATATCAAATTTTAAAAATAGCCTTCAGTAGAATTCACGTCTTAGGATATTCAGAAGATATTGCACTGGTATATTTATATAGGTATTTACATAGGTCTAAATTCGCCAGCAGCATCAGTGCAAGGGGATTCTATCATTACCGTGGCTCAACAATCTGATGAATTTTTATAGAACTCGATGAGACAAATCGAAAATAAATAATATTTTGTTTGTTTGTTGATATTTCGCTTATTTCTCGAGGTATACTGTCTCAAAAGTGAGGTGGTTATGTCTAAATGCGGCCTGGACCAAAAGAAAAGAGAACTAAGCGAGATATAAAATTTTTTTGTTAGTTTCGTTAAGTTACATAAGAATTCATCATCAGTTTGTGGCGCCACGGTAAAGACAGAACTTCCCAGTGCAATTACCTTGTTGCTATACATCAAAAGTCGCAAGCTTAAATGGGAGCAGTTTGCATCGCGATACACCTTGTGCCACTAACATGGTACACATATAAAAAAAAACTAAAGGTTAATTATGATTATAGGGTGAGGTCAAAATTGCTTGTTGAAAGCTTGAATTGTAAACATCTTGGCATAAAGTCCATGGGACAGAGTACATTAGGCAGGTGGTAGGAAAAGGTTTCTAAATCCTTCATTTACTGGAGAGTATTTACCAGAGAAGTTAGGGAGTTGGGTTACAAAACTTTGGTAAAACCATTGGTTGAATATGGTGGTGTAGTTTGGGACCCACATTTTGGTTATCAAATACAGGAGTTGGAAGGTGTGCAAAGAAGAGCAGCTAGATTTGTTTGTGGAAATTATCGCAGGACCCAGTCAGTAACTGATATGATAAGGGAGCTGGATTGGGGCTCATTGGAGGAAAGGAGGAGGGTAAAGCGAGTGTTGGGAATGTAGAGGGCATATGTTGGTGATGGGGCTTGGAGGGATATTGGTCAAAGAATTAGGAATAGTACATGAAAGGGGAAAGGCGACTATGACCACAAGCTTGCGCTCGATTTCATGCATAAGGGAGTGGGAAAATTTTCTTTTGTTGTTAAGGGAGTCAGGGATTGGAACAAAGTACCAAGTGTAGTGATTAATAATTTTCAAAAAACGCTTAAGGAATTTAAAATTAAAATTTGTAAATCAGAATAGTAAATAGGGGAGGAATTTAACATTCTAATCATAAAAGAAAATTTAATATATACTAGCTGACCCGGCAATGCTTCACTATTGCTGGACTTGAGTAGGCACATAGATTAAATGAAAAAATATTTACATATAAATTTTAAACTGCTGTTTCATTCATTTTCAGTTGGAAAGGGTGAGAGAGGATGCGCTTTGGAAAACGTATGTAGGCAGTATTTTTCAGTTTGTTTTAAAGTATAAGCGTACAAATTCTTATCTAAATCGGATAAAAAATGTGCTTTGCCTAAATTATGGGGTAAAAACGTAATGGGGGTGGAAAGGGGGAGAGAGGATGAATATTCGGAAACCATACGTAGGCAGTATTTTTCTGTTTGTTTTAAAGTATAAGTGTACAAATTCTTATCTAAATCGGATAAAAAATGTGCTTTGCCTAAATTATGGGGTGAAAACGTAATGGGGTTAGAAAGGGGGAGAGGGGATGAATATTCGGAAACCATACGTAGGCAGTATTTTTCTGTTTGTTTTAAAGTATAAGTGTACAAATTGTTATCTAAATCGGATAAAAAATGTGGTTTGCCTAAATTATGGGGTAAAAACGTAATGGGGGTGGAAAGGGGGAGAGGGGATGAATATTCGGAAACCATACGTAGGCAGTATTTTTCTGTTTGTTTTAAAGTATAAGTGTACAAATTGTTATCTAAATCGGATAAAAAAATGTGGTATTGCCTAAATTATGGGGTGAAAAAATTATGGGGGTGGAAAGGGGGCGAGGGGATTAATATTCGGAAACCGTATGTAGGCAGTATTTTTATGTTTGTTTTAAAGTATAAGTGTACAAATTCCTATCTAAATCGGATAAAAAATGTGGTATTGCCTAAATTATGGGGTGAAAAAATTATGGGGGTGGAAAGGGGGCGAGGGGATTAATATTCGGAAACCGTATATAGGAAGTATTTTTATGTTTGTTTTAAAGTATAAGTGTACAAATTCCTATCTAAATCGGATAAAAAATGTGGTTTTGCCTAAATTATGGGGTGTTATGTGGAATAGGGGCTGACTTTTTGGAAAAAAATTTTCACAGGAACCTTCGCAGACGCACACTCGAAAACTCTCCAAAGTTTCATTGCAATCTGATAAATGGTATAGGAATGCATAGAAGACGAACAAACCCACAAACATTGATTTTTATATATAACTAGCTGACCCGGCAATGCTTCACTATTGCTGGACATGAGTAGGCACATAGATTAAATGAAAAAATATTTATATATAAATTTTAAACTGCTGTTTCATTCATTTTCGGTTGGAAAGGGTGAGAAGGGATGCGATTTGGAAAACATATGGAGGCAGTATTTTTCTATTTGTTTCAAAGTATAAGTGTACAAATTCTTATCTAAATCTGATAAAAAATGTGGTTTGCCTAAATTATGGGGTGAAAACGTAATGAGGTTGGAAAGAGGGAGAGGGGATGAATATTCGGAAACCATACGTAGGCAGTATTTTTCTGTTTGTTTTGAAGTATAAGTGTACAAATTGTTATCTAAATCGGATAAAAAATGTGGTTTGCCTAAATTATGGGGTGAAAACGTAATGGGGTTGGAAAGGGGGAGAGGGGATAAATATTCGGAAACCATGCGTAGGCAGTATTTTTCTGTTTATTTTAAAGTATAAGTGTACAAATTCTTATCTAAATCGGATAAAAAATGTGGTTTGCCTAAATTATGGGGTAAAAACGTAATGGGGTTGGAAATGGGGAGAGGGGATTAATATTCGGAAACCGTATGTGGGCAGTATTTTTATGTTTGTTTTAAAGTATAAGTGTACAAATTCCTATCTAAATCTGATAAAAAATGTGGTATTGCCTAAATTATGGGGTGAAAAAGTTATGGGGGTTGAAAGGGGGCGAATGGATGAATATTCGGAAACCATACGCAGGCAGTATTTTTCTGTTTGTTTTAAAGTATAAGTGTACAAATTCTTATCTAAATCGGATAAGAAATGTGGTTTGCCTAAATTATGGGGTAAAAACATAATGGGGTTGGAAAGGGGGAGAGGGGATGAATATTCGGAAAACATACGTAGGCAGTATTTTTCTGTTAGTTTTAAAGTATAAGTGTACAAATTCTTATCTAAAACGGATAAAAAATGTGGTTTCCCCAAATTATGAGGTAAAAACGTAATGGGGGTGGAAAGGGGGAGAGGGGATGAATATTCGGAAACCATATGTAGGCTGTATTTTTCTGTTTGTTTTAAAGTATAAGTGTACAAATTCTTATCTAAATCGGATAAAAAATGTGGTTTGCCTAAATTATGGGGTGAAAAGGTAATGGGGTTGGAAAGGGGGAGAGGGGATGAATATTCGGAAACCATACGTAGGCAGTATTTTTCTGTTAGTTTTAAAGTATAAGTGTACAAATTCTTATCCAAATCGGATAAAAGATGTGGTTTGCCTAAATTATGGGGTAAAAACGTAATGGGGTTGGAAAGGGGAGAGGGCATGAATATTCGGAAACCATACGTAGGCTGTATTTTTCTGTTTGTTTTAAAGTATAAGTGTACAAATTCTTATCTAAATCGGATATGAAATGTGGTTTGCCTAAATTATGGGGTAAAAACATAATGGGGTTGGAAAGGGGGAGAGGGGATGAATATTCGGAAACCATACGTAGGCTGTATTTTTCTGTTTGTTTTAAAGTATAAGTGTACAAATTCTTATCTAAATCGGATAAGAAATGTGGTTTGCCTAAATTATGGGGTGAAAACGTAATGGCGGTGGAAAGGGGGAGAGGGGATGAATATTCGGAAACCATACGTAGGCTGTATTTTACTGTTTGTTTTAAAGTATAAGTGTACAAATTCTTATCTAAATCCGATAAAAAATGTGGTTTGCCTAAATTATGGGGTGAAAACGTAATGGGGTTGGAAAGGGGGAGAGGGGATGAATATTCGGGAACCATATGTTGGCAGTATTTTTCTGTTTGTTTTAAAGTATAAGTGTACAAATTGCTATCTAAATCGGATAAAAAATGTGGTTTTGCCTAAACTATGGGGTGTTATGGGGAATAGGGGGCGACTTTTTGGATTTTTTTTTCGCAGGAACCTTCGCAGGCGCACACTCTAAAACTCTCCAAAGTTTCATTGCAATCTGATAAATGGTACAGGAACGCATAGAAGACGAACATACAAACAAACAAACATTGATTTTTATATATAAGATAAGATAAGATATAAGGGGTAATTAGATGACCAGGGAAATTTCCACCTGAGTGTTGGCTCCATCGCAATTAATAATAATAATAATGAAAACAGACCAATGTTTTGAACCCGCTAATGTGGCCGCCGTACTTGCGCTGTCGGATCCAGAGTTTACAAGCTGCTTCGCAATTTTAGCGTCACCATGTTTCCTCTCTTACACACAAAAACTCTTCTCCTCTTTTTCCACCATTTTTCCACTGCTGCCATCTAGCTTTCAAACGAGAACCAAGTGGGTTTTTAAATTTGGGGAGTTTAAATATCTTAGCATGTATCACTCATCTTTGTAGGTGGTATGCGTTTCAATATACAGAGTCTTGAAACTCGATGAAACATTTAGGCTAATCCTGTATTTACATTAAAAATGCACTAAAATATTGAGTAATGTGATATCAAACACTGATATTCTCAGACATAGCTTTTATGAAGTTTCAAGCTCAATTTCATTTTAACAATATTCGAAATTCTGTATTGTTTTTGTTTAATGATATCTTTCTTTATATGAAGGAATTTTTATTTCAACTGTCCACTGGCATTTAGAATAGTCTAAACTTACATTTTTCGTGATTTTTAAAACAATATCAATTTCCATAATAATTAAGAAATACTGAAATGAATTTATTGAATTGAAAACTTCTATGGACGCGTTACGCGATATTTAGACGAGTTCAAAGATGCCACCTGTTGCGCGTATGATATTCACACTGGACGCTTTTCACAAAATCTTTATACAAACACAGAGTTTTCATTCGATTTTGATGGAACTTTGTATATGTATACTTTAAAAGAAATAGAAAAACAGTGTTACGTTTACTTTACAGAAACCTTAATCCTCTCCTCAATTCCCCCTCACCTTAACTTCTGTCACCGTTGTTCACACAAACCCATAGTTTTTATCCGATGTTGATAGTAGACGTATACTTCAAAAGAAGGCGGTCTGGTAGCTCTGCGGTTAAGGCGCTTACTTCCGAAAGCTCTCTGGCCGGTTGCCGGTTGAAATCCCGCGGCAAGTAGGAGTTTTTAGGAGTTGTATTTGCTTATATGAACTAAGCCGGGACGTTCTGTTGCTCTGATTTCACGTTAAACTGCTGGCCCTCAAGAAAGGAATTTGCCTTCTCCTTCGGGAAGATTTGACGAACCGTCGGGTTTAGGACTAAGTTGGATTTTTTGTTTTTGGAGTGAAAACTTCTTTTGGCGCGTTGGGCGATTTTTGAATGGGTAAAAATCTTAAAGAGTTCGCATTACCGACATGCTAATGTTAACAGTATATCTGTTGCGGTCTGGTAACTCAGTGGTTACGGTGTCTGACTGGCGAACGAAAGATTGCCGGTTCGAATTTCTGTTTCAGCGGGAATTTTCATAGACCATTAACCCGACCTTCACCTCTGGCTTGCTGTGTAAAGTGAAGTACGTCAGAAAGCTTCTGTTTTTCGTATTCCACTTAGTCGCTTGTACCTGATAGCGCTACCGGGTTAGGTTAAGGCGGTGAAGACAAGGAGATAACGCGCAACCAATAGAAACCTGTCACCAGGTCATTGTGTCCACACAAAATTATATCTGTAGCTATAAGTATTGCTCGTTGCGCGTTTGATATTAATAGTTTTAAATTTTAATTCTGTCCTCAGTTCACAATGACTGCCAATTTTTTTAATTCTTTTTTACACCTAGTACGTGTAACTTGGCACTGTTACATTATTTCTTAAGTCATCTAGTACTATCCACTATGGAAATGGAAATAGTCAAAATGTAAAAAAAAAAAAAAAAAAAAACCTGAGATACATACTATTTTTCCATGCATGTACAAATGGGGTAGGTTCAAAATTTCATATCACGGGCCAGTATACCAACAGCCCTGACTGCACTTCTTATACTATTTTCTGCAATCTTCTAGGTTATTGCTGGTATGGTACCCAATATCTGCCTCCTAAACTTTTCAGATAGAATTATAACTTACACGTTATAAGACAGATAGCAAAATATTGGCTTCCCAATCAATAAACTGATCTTTCTATACAACCTTCCTAACTGTTGCAGTATGACCTTAGTGTTAATGTAATTAGGATGGTGTCCAGTGATTTTATTAATAACCAGGAACACTTTTTGTGCTGCACTTTCGGTATGTTTGTATATTTGTACTATTTAAAATAATGTCTATGTCCCTTTTTTTTACGTGAAATTGAAGGCATGATTAATAAGCTATAATAACATGAAAGATGGAAGTATATACAGTTCTTCTCAACAGTAGTGTCTCAACATGTTTGTTATTATTATTATTATACTTTGTGTTTTAATGGTACTTTAGTGTTTTTGTTTTTTTTTTTTTTTCCTTCGGAGACAAGCTTCTATGATAACAGTTGTTTGTTAAATTAGGAGGAATTGGCATAGCCTGTCATTAGATGGTCTACGTTGCCAGAATAAACCGTTGGTCTGTGGAAATTCATCCTTAGGTACAGTTGGTAAAAGAGGTTTGTAATAGCTCACGTGGATTATCCCATGGTGAAAAAGATTCCTTTGTTGTAGGAATGGTTGCAGCGAGGTAAATTGTATGGGAATGACCATGGAGAGTGGAGAAAAATGTTTTTGACCTGATGGTCTGTTCAAATATGTACATGGGGGAGTGACGATTTTGGTAAGAAGGATGCACATTTCAGGGAAGGAAAATGCACAAGGCAAAAGATTTGGTCAATAAACTCGACGACAGGAGAGAACTGGGTGACGGAAGCAGAGTTGCGGTTGGTTAGCTTAACAGAGTGCAGAACGAGATTTGGGTGCCATCATAATTTCTATATTTCATGGTTCCTGGAATTATTCAAGGTGAATGCCGCGATGATTTCGTTTCCATTTCGTTCTTAGCCCCTGGTTCTTCCCCAAAAGACAACCCGTGGGGCCACATTTTGATGATAGATTCATATGTAACTCGACAAGACAGATCGAAAGTGAATAATTTTTTGATATCTCAATTCTTTCTCTAGATATACTGTCTCAAAAGTGAGGTATTTAGGTTGAAATATGGTCTGGACCGGAAAAAAAAATCACCAAAGCCAAATTTGATGATGGATTCTTATAACCTCGACCTGACAAATCGAAAGTAAAGAATGATTTTTTTTTAACCCTGCTTAGGTCTTGAGAATATACTGTCTCAAAATTGAGGTGGTTAGGTTGAGATATAACCTGGATCAAAATCAATTTCTGGAAAGCCACGAGGAAATACACGCCGCATATGCACAATGGGCGTTTTGTTTTCTCACTACCGGTTGTGGGTAGGTCTAAATACGGCCTGAACCAGAAGAAAAAGGTCGCCAAAGGCACAAAGAACTATTTTTCTTTTGTTAGTATGGGTGTCAGGGATTTGAACAAATTACCAAGTGAAGTGATGAATAATTTATCAAAAACGCTTAAGGAATTTAAAACTAAAATTTGTAAATCGAAAAAGTAAATGCGTGAGGAATTTAACAGTTAAGATATGAAAGGCAGTTTAAAAAATATAAAAATGGGTAATTAGATGAGTAAGGGAATTGACATCGGAGCGTTTCTCCATCGCAATTAAATTAATAATAAAAATTAAAAGTATATGATATTCCACCAATAACCTTGGGAGGAAGAAACAAAGGAGTCGAAATACATTGTCTGGCATTTGCAGATGACTTCGTTTTCCTTTTAGAAAGCTTAAAAAATATACAAACACGAATTAATGTCTTGGAAGAAATAATAACTAACAAAGCAGGTTTGCAAATCTCAGTGGAAAAAGTTAAATTCATTACAAACATAAAAGATTCTACAAAATTTTTAATGACACATATTAGACAAATTGGAAAGGTAAGGAATTTCAAATATTTAGGTGAGATAATTGAACAAAATGGATTAGAAAAGTTTGCAATAGAAGAAAGGATACGCAAAGTGGAAAGAACGTATGGTATCATATATATTATTTCTAAAAGGTATTTTTTTTGTCACAAGCCTGTATCTTCCTTCATACTTAACCGAAATCAATGAATGAGGTGCCATTTTAAAGCTTATGGTCTTTACTTTGGTTACATCATATTTTAAGAAATGAAGTTTTCGGAATTCGACCCTTAAAGGGAAAAAGTATAAATTTTTCTACAACGCAATTTTGTGTCACGAGCGATTTATCTCCCTTAATATCTAACCGATATAGATAAATGAGGTATCTTATTAAAGAATAAGGTCTCCGCCGTGGTAACATTATAGTTTAAGAAAGGAATTTTTCGTAGTTCGACCCTTAAAGGGCAAAAATGTTAAAATGTTAATTTTTCTAAAATGAGTTTTTTGTATCTCGAGCCATTTATCTCCCTGGATATATAACCAAAATCGATAAATCAAGTAAGATTATGAGGAATAATGTCTCAGCTTTGGTGACATCATATTTTTAGAAAGAAGTTTTTGGAATTCAACCCTTAAAGGGAAAAAGTATAAATGGCTCTACAACGCATTTTTGTGTCACGAGCTATTTATCTCCTTTGATATCTAACTGATATAGATAAATGAGATATCATATTTAAGACTAAGGTTTCCGCCGTGGTAACATTATACTCTAAGAAAGGTATTTTTCGTAATTCGACCCTTAATGGTCCAAAATGTTAATATTTCTAAGATACTATTTGTTGTTTCGAGCCATTTATCTCCCTAGATTTTTAACCAAAATCGATAAATGAAGCAGGAGTATGAGGAGTAATGACTCAGCTTTGGCGACATCATATTCAACCTCACTATTCATCGCATTTCATTCGCGAAATTTTCGCAAGGGTTGTCTAGTTATTAAGAATTTTTACAACAAAACGTGCCTCTCTAAAAGCCTTAAAATAAGACACTATAATACAGTGGTGAAACCGGAATGTCTCTATGCAAGTGAATGCCTGGTATTATAAACTGGATAAGCTTGAAGGTTATGTAGAGGAGAATTATAAGGAAAATTTTGGGTCAATTGAAAAATACAGTACAATGGAAGTTAAGAACGAATGAGGAAATATATCATAACATTGAAAAAATAACAGAATCAATCGGAAAAAAGAGAATTATATTTTTCGGACACATCTATCGCGTAAATGACACCAGGCTAAAAAAAAAAATATATATATATATATTTTTGTGAGAAAAAAAAATCAACTATATCATGGATTCAACAGATTAAGAAAGATTTGAAACGAAGTAATGTCGGTGAACTGGACGATATGGAAAGGGAAAATTTTCGAAAGTAGATTTCGAATATGGCAGGATTCCAAGGTAGAGAGGAGAAGAAATGCAAAATGGGCTGATGAGAGAAAGAGAAAACACGGTGCAGTGAAGGAGTACTGGAAAGAAAGAAAGAAAAAACAACAGGAGAGGAATTGAAATTGGCACGTGGTCCCTAACTAGCCATAACGAAAAGAAGAAGAAAGAGTGGTTTCTGCAATTAACTTGGTGTTACCGGACAACAGGAGTATACTGTCGGGGAACATGTAAAATAGAGAGTCCTTTCAATGTCTTTATCAGAAAAATACTGGTTTTATTGATTGTAAAATTAAATAAATTAATAAAAGTTTCTATAATTTCTACATGTGACTTTAATTATCCTAATGTTCTTAAATTTTTTGATTCAGTTTGGAAATATTTTTAGGTTAACATAAACATAGGCAAAAATTTCGAAACGTAGATATTTTCTTCTCGATACATTTTTTCCATTTGCTCATCCCTAAAGAAGTGTTTTCGGAGCCAGACATATTGTGACACCGAAATTACAGAAAGAAAACGCGCAACAGTTTAGAAATTTGTAGGTTAATGAGTTGTAAAGTTGAGTTTATCATAGTGTCTGTGGGACCTACAATTTTCAAACAGGACACCAAACTGAGAAAATCTATATCAGTTGATGAACGAGTTACGGCTACTCGATTTTTTGCATAAGGTAAATTTACTTATTGCAGGATATATCGATTTCATTTTTTTAAAATTATTCATTACATCGTCTTGACACAATTTTTGTGGAATTCGTATTCAAGCCTCCATTACATTAAACTTACCGAATTATGTTTTGTTGGAAACACAGTCAATTACGGAATTACACACTTCAGGGAATTTAAATAAGGGTACTTACATTAATAATTTTCGTCTGCCCCACTTCCACGTTTTTTATTTTTAATTTGTACAGTTTTTGAGATACCTTGAAAAGTGAATAAAATCTTACTTCATTTTGGAACTTTTTACGGTCTTTACAACGTGTCTATAATAATTAAAGACACATTGTCACAAAAATAAATGGGGATCAAGCCCCCCCCCCGAAAGTATCTAGGTCCACCCCCGATCTCATAATTTTGGAGAACTTTTTTTTTTATTAAAGCTCTACTGATCTTTTAAGGGAGCAGCAATCCGAGGAGACTAAGAAGACTACCCTTTTACCCTTGCCCGACTCAAGGCTTCCTCCCAAACCAAAGTCCACTCAAGCCCCTCCCCCAACCAAAATCAGCTCAAGCCCCTTCCAAACCAAAATCCTGGATCCTGCTAGTAGCGAAGTATTGCCATATGTTTGAATGTAACACGATCCGATCAGTTTGCGGGTAGTTTTGAAAGACTCTAGTTAAAAGCAGAGCTATAAATTGTTAAATAAAAATATATACAACGGTAAAGGGTTAAGTTGATTTCGGAAATAATTATAAATTTGTGTTAGGACGTTATTAAGTTTCTAGTGATCACAATACTCAAAAAACAACTTAGAAACTCTATTGAGCAGACTTGGTACAGGCTTCATTACAATAAAATCGAAAAAGGTAATAATAAACACTTTTCAACTGTCAGCAAAACTGATTTTTTTAAATAAATAAATAAAACCGGAATCTGAGGCGTTATGTGAGGAGAATCAACCCCCCGACCACAGTACAACCTAACTGTGTACACTTGATACCTGGATGCCCTTATAAATCGCCCAGTATGTCGCAGTTAATGTGGTAATTTAAAGTTTTCTCTCTTCCTATTACATTCATACAGGCTACATGACAACATTTGATTGTGTCATTTGTTTAAGACTATTTCGTTACATCCGAAAGCATATTCTACTGTGTACACTTGATACCTGGATGCCCTTATAAATCGCCCAGTATGACGCAGTTAATGTGGTAATTTAAAGTTTTCTCTCTTCCTATTACATTCATACAGGCTACATGACAACATTTGATTGTGTCATTTGTTTAAGACTATTTCGTTACATCCGAAAGCATATTCTACGTGGTACCTGGATAATGACTGATGCTTTTCCGTCATATAATAATTTATCGAACCTTGATGGCGGGATTTCTGTCATGATTTTGTTGTACACAAAGAAAATTTTGTAGATCCACACGATCCTAAAATGCATATACAAGGGGTCAAAACTCAAAAGTGTAGTCTAAAGTTCAACGGGAGATACAGTTTCAGTGTGGAACCTGCAAAGCCTTGTTCCCAAAATATGTGGATGAGTTTATATGGCGAAACTACTTTGGGAGAAAACAGTCCTTCCAAGGCCGGTGTTTAGGGGGGGGGGGGGGGGTAAGCGGGTCAAAAGTACCCGGGCCACGCCGGCTGATGGGGGGCCCGATCACCGACTATAGGGGCTCTCAGGCCATGAAGCCAAGAATACACTCATTGGCCATTTTGTAGAGCGAAAAAAAAAGGTCCCCCATTTTACCCCGGGCCCGAAATTCCTAGCGCCGGCCCTGAGTCCTTCCCAAATTTCATATCATACATTTGGGACCAGTACCCTCTCGTGTAAGCAAAATCATTTACCAATAACCACCCAATAACCATCTCATTCTTCCTCAAGCTCTAGTTCCCGGTTTATTATTTTCACAACCTTTAGCAACATTCAGCAAGCTCCTCTTTTCAGAGCCCAAACTACAACGGTTCTTTTCAGAGCCACAAATTTCTCACAAAAAAGCAAATTGAAGTCGCAACCTGTAGACATTATCCAGAAGAACCATGTTTGGCAGAACTGCAGACAAAATTCACAACCTTTGGACATCAAAATGTAGAAAAATCATGCTCAGTAGAACTGCAGAGAAAATTCTCAATTTCATAAAATTAAAATGTCTGTGAGGATCTGATTAATATTTTTGCAGTATAAATTGACGTTTTAATGTTCTATTCATAAAAGACTAGCACCGCTGATGACAAAATAATAATACGTAATAAAACCGGAATCTGAACCGTCATGTGTGGAGAATGAGCCCTGAACCACAGTAAAAACTAACTATACACACACGAAACGTGGATGCCATTGTTTTCTTACTACCAGTTGTAGGTAGGTCTAAATACGGTCTGGACCAGAATTAAAAGATCGCCAAAGGTACAAAGAATTATACCTATGACTAATGTTTGAAAGTAGATAACCCGAGAACTAAGCGAGATATCAAAAAATTTTATTCTTCACTTTTGATTTTCCTCATCGAGTTACATAAGAATCCATCAAATTGCGGAGCCACGGTAATAATAGAGCTTCCCAACTTGACATCAACGAAGCGTAAAAGCGAAAAAGAAAGGATCTTCGGGATTGCATCATAACGAGAAGGAATTTTCCTTTTGTTTTAAAATTTCTTACAAATGTTTTGGATGTAATATTCGAAAAAAAAAATGCGCATTAAACCCACCAAGTATATATTAATGAAGTAAAGTCGCTCGAAATGTGGATAGATTACACAAGTTATTCACATGTCAGTGTGAGGATAGGTTGAAATGAAGCCTGGATCAGAATGAAAACTCACGCACTTTGTCTAAGTAGGTATATTTACATCGCATTGTATTCACCATGGAGGAAGGAATATATGGAGACGACGCAAGGGACCTTCGCCACATACTGGAGTGAAACCGGGTGGAGACAAGTGGGGAGGGGAGGCCGCCATATTGCTTGACCAGAGAAACACGGAAATATGCACAAAAACCTCAAGAGAATCATAAGACAACCTTGGCACCGCAATTTGATGATTGATTATTATGTAACTCGACGAGACACATAAAAAATGAAGAATAAAATTTTTTGATATCGTGCTTAGTTCTCGAGATATACTGTCTCAAAAGAGTGGAGTTTCTGGTTGAAATTCAGAAGAAACGTGTCCCCAAAGTCAAATTTGGTGATAGATTCTTATGTAATACGACGATACAAATCGAAAATAAAGAATAAAATTTTTCGATATCTCGCTTAGTTCGCGAGATATACTGTCTCAAAAGTGAGGTTGTTAGGTTATGAGGGGATTCAACGAAAACCGTGGCGCCGCAATTTGATGACGAATTCTTATGTAACTCTATGAGGGAAACTGAAAGTAAAGAATAAAATTTTTTGAAATCTCGCTTAGTTCTCGAGATATTGTACCTTATATTTGACGTGGTTAGGTTGAAATGCGGCCTGGACCAGAAAAAAACTATCGCCATATCCATATTTGATGATGAATTCGGAAGTAACTTAATGAGCAGGTAATTCTTTTTAACTTGAATAACAAACTGTTTATTTCTACAGTCCTTAAATTTTAGTTGATGTTCAAATAGGTTATATTTTCACATTCTATTTCAGTAATTGACAAGGAAGATTTCAAAATCTAGAAATATACTTGTAGACATATTTACAAACAGAAACAAGTCATATCTGAAATTTAAAAAAAAAAAAGCATAAGTCAATGTTTAGAGCTTTAAAAAAAAAAATACTTCATAAAACCTCATAGTTTCTGAGCTTACTTAGAAGCTATTGTACTGGTAGTGGCCTATATAATTTTACTAGAAAAATCAGTACATTCAAAAATCAGAAGCTAACAGCTAATAATAAATAAATTGTTTGTTCTCTTCAGGTATACACCGCATTTCAACCTGCAACATTTCCATTAATAGTGCCGCTACAAAACCAAACTATGTAGACACATCTAAACACAAGAAATGCATCGCGAACTACATTTCCGTCAACAAAGTTTATTTCATCACGTTTAGTAGTTCGCACAGCACGAATTATCACGATTAATTTCATCGTGCAATTTCAGTGCAAACTTAAACGTGAGTAATGCATGCAGAATACCATATTCACTGTGTCGCAATGTAAACATGACCCGTTTAAATTAAATTTCCAACATTTGTCTACAATAAGGCTAGCTTTTCAGGTGCAAAATAGTAACATATGCTAATTGTCTACACTACACCAACAAAAATTTGAGAATAGGCCTAATATGATCCTATTGAGAGCAATGAATAAATTTATAGCGAATGGCACTAATGTTGCGGTTGCCTGTCAGATACTTCAAGAACGATAATTACAATGTGACTTACTTATGAAACGCTATTCAAGGTTTTTTCCTATCTCGTCTGTTTGTGCAACCATATGCATCACAACTTGGCATTATAGAAAACTTTAGAATATTAGAAAATGAAATATTCTCAGCAGCTGACTCAGTGCAAACAGCCCAATGTTTTGGTACTCCTACAATGTCCGCCGCGCAGACAGAGTTTTTTCACGAGGTTTCACGGATTTCGCGTTATCTCGTCTCCATATATTCCTTCCTCCATGGTATTCACGCTACGTTACATTCGCTGAAACGAGATGGCAATATGTTCATATCGTTATCACGAAAACTTGCCAGCCATCTTGCATTCCCTACTGCCATTGATGTCAAAGATGTTTGAAGATTCTGCCGTTGACGTCAAAGTAATCGCTAGTGTTCAGCTGAAATTGCCACTAATCGGAACAATCTCTTGTGACATTAGGAGTAAGGTAGGTTTCTTTTTAATTTAATGCGCACTTTTTCTCGATTGGTTCCGCTGATGGAACATGAGTGTCAAATATCAGACCAATTTCAGGGCGGTATTGAACAGAAACCGAAATACCAACTTAATCACAACCCCTGCTGATATTGTTACTTGAAAGTAAAAGCTTTTATAACATGTGTAAGAATACATTAATTGTACCGTGATCTGAAGCAGAAATTTTACCTAGATCGTGTGAACGTATTGTAAACCGTGGGCTTTGCTTATATTAACTTCATATTCTAAATTATCATGGCATACTTTGCTAAATAAAACGTCTAACAGTAGTCTTTACCTATAGAAGTAGTCAGATGTAATTTGAGTAGTCTATGTCGATGTGAAATTCCTTCCTACTGCAGAGCGACTCCTTGTATATTATTTTTATCCTTTATGTGGATAACGATGTGCCAATAATCTATACACAGTTGAATCTGAATCAGTTTTCTTGATGCTGATAAGTTCTGCAGAAAGTTATTTCAAATCTGTTGATATTGTTGTCTGGAAGACAGAATAATTCGATCTAAGAGCACAAACATGGGAAGGGCAGAGATAAAAATTATTTCGATTATAATTATTTATATTTGTATTTAGGTTGAAAACCATTTTTAGTTTACAGTAATATTTAGAGTAACATAAAATTAAGTTCACACCATATACAAAAGTTATTTATAGCTAGTTTAAATATCTACTCCAATATTCGATGCATGCCGGTGCAAAATCTTATTAACAGCGTAGTCAATGTAGTAGATCAAGCCGGCAGGAGAAGTCCTGTTTTTATGAGGTTTTCTATTAAATAATCGATCTCGATCTTCTTCAATCTGCACCCAATCATGAGGTGATTTATAACTCCTATTATCCCACAAGGGTATTTTTTGGTGTCTGCGGCGTGTATTCTTTGAAGGTGTTGTCTCTGAAAAGACATTTAATGATTTCGTACACTCCGGGTTTATTCGCCCATAGTGACCTTTGGGTGCTAGAAACCCTTTCATGCCATATGCCACTTGAGCTTCATGTTTCTTTGGTTGGAACAACTAAGTCTGTCCATGGAATTGTTTTAATGTATATTAAACAAAAACAATACAGACCGAAGTGGTCGGAAGAACGCAAACAAGCTTTCTAGGAAAGAACGAAAGCCTATTGGAACAACAAGAACTCAAAGAAAATTTGATTGTGTCATTTGTTTAACGTCTTCCATTTATTAAGAGAATTCGACATTAATAACAATAATATTGCTGTTTCTTTTCGATGACTGATTTCTACGAAAATAGAAAAAGTAGTGAATAGAAGGGAACCATTGTGGCCATTTACAAATTTTAAAAAAATATCGGTTTAGCTGTAAAAGACTTACAAATCTATAACACCATACGATAAAACTTTTTTTTTTTGGCTGTCATCTGTCTTTGGACTAGCTTGATGCAATTCTCCAACCCTTCCTATCTAGTGCTAACCTCTTCATCTCTACATATCCCCTACAACCCACATGCTCAACTATCTGCTTCATATATTCTAATCTCTGTATTCCTCTACAGTTCTTACCTTTTACTGTTACCTCAACCAGCAAATTAACCAATCCAGCACGTCTCAAAATATGACCTACCAGCCTGTCTCTTCTTTCTGTAATCTTCTTCCACAAACTTCTTTCCTCACACATCATTTCCAAAACTCGTTCATTTCTTAGTTTGTCTCTACACTTAATTTTCAGCATTCTTCTGTAGCACCCACCACATTTCAAATGCTTCAATTTTTCCAGTATTCCTAAAGTCCATGTTTCGCTACCGTAAAGTGCTGTGCTTTACGGTAGCGAAATCTTTCTAATTCCAAGATCAATATGTGAAACTAAAAGATTTCTCTTTTTCATGAAGGCCCTATTTGCTAGTGCTATTCTGCTTTCAACATCATTCCTGCTTCGGCCATCGGTTGTAATTTTGCTTCCCAAGCAACAGAATTCACTTACTTCTCCAATTGCATTCGATCCTATTTTTATATTTAATCTACTTGCTCTGAATTATAATCAGTCCAAAATCTTCCTTTAGTATTTTGTTCACGCCTTTCAGTAATTTTTCAATATCCTCTACCAACAAGACAATGTCATCAGCAAATCGTAGCATACTGATTTTTTTTTCTCCCTGAACGCTTATGCCATATGGAAATTTTTCTTTTACTCTCTTTATTGGTTCTTCTAGATACAAGTTGAATATTAACGACTACAACCTTGTCTCACACCCTTTATAACTGATGCTTGTCTCTGATGATTCTCTACTTTTATTACAGCCACTTGATTCTTATATAGTTTATAAAGTATTCTTCTATCTCGATACTTTAGGCCAGACTTCTTCAAAATTTTGAACACTGTGCAGACAGCATATTAGATTAAGGTTAAAATTAACCCAGCCCCGGCGGTGGATAGGCTTGCAACGGGTTTTACCATCTCACTTTTTTCTCCTATCAAGAACAGATTAACAAATAGTTGACAAAATCAATTAATCCACTTTCAGGTAATTAGTATAGCGTGCCCTAGCCCCGATAACGCAGGGGCGAAGGCGGTTCGATTACGTGGCTGTCTATATTAGAGCTGTGTATGTTTTAAATCGTCTTTCATTTGTGTGAGCAGAAAAGCGCTTGGAAATTAGGAATTGATAAAATGATTCTGAACTCCTTTCCTTTAATTTTTGCTTTCAAGACGATCACCGTCGGCTCATAAGTAATACTGCTCTCTGTCTCTTCTTATATTGTCTCTGGTCTCTTCCCCTAGATCAAGTAAACTACACTACTGTGCTCATTTGTATGCCAGAGAAAACAATGCAATTTATTTATTAGTCCTATCAGCTGTGATCTACATCGAATGCTATGAATATTTTAAATTTTTTGTGCTATGCATTGTAAAGTTTTGCTTATAACTTTATGTTTTATATATGTTGTCTCAGCTTTTTAATGGCACTGACTCACTGAGTCTCTGGGAACTGAACGCTGAGTATAATTGGATTCGTAAATAATTATTTGTTACATTCTTCGTTATTAATGAATCCATAATAGAATTTAAGAGAAAGTAAAAAAAAAAAAAAAGTCACTCAATTTATTGGTAAAAATTATTTTCTATTCCATAAGGCGACATGTTTTCAGTAATTTTATTGTGAAAGTTATAATCATGGTTATGTTATATCCTTTACTGGGGAGTCTATCGAGGCACTACAGTTTGATTATGGATTCTTACGTAACTCGGTGAGCTAAATCGAATGTGAAGAATTAATTTTTTTGGTATGGCGTTTTGTTGTCGAAATATACTGTCCCAAAATTGAGGGGGTATGGTTGCGATACGCCTGGACCAAAAAATAACTAAGCCACAACACACTGGACATGTGCAATGGATGATTTGTTTTCTTTCTGGCAGTTTGGTTAAAGGCACAAGTAACTATATTTACTACTAATTTTTAACAGTAGATATCTGGAGAACTAAGGGAGGCATAATATTTTGGGAGTAATGGAGCTCGCGATTCCACAAGGAATTGATGTCATAATACTGCAGTAGTCAAACGCAAGACACCGCTTGAAATACTTTCAATAGTACATTTAACGGTGTCATGTTGGTCCAGGATGTATTACAACTGAACTTCTGCTTGAAAATAATTGTCCCGACTCCATAATACATTTTGTGATTGACTACATGACGTTATTAGTGGATGTTGATCTCCAGCAGACCCAAAATTTTATTCTTCACTTTTGATCTTTCTCGCCGTGTTACATAGGAATCTGTTATCAATTTGCAGCGCCACAGTTATGATAGTTCTGCACTTTTGTTTAGTACATACTGTCCATTATAGTCAGAGGTTGACTATAAACTGAATTACCATTTAATCACAAAAACAGCAGCTTTCTGAAATTCCATAGTGCATTGTTCGTAAGCATGTAAATTCTTTGAAGTTTATGCTGATTCCGTGTAGTATGGAAGTGTAATTTTTTATTGACAAAGATCTGCTGTCAGTATCTGTACATTTGTAATGTAGGCTACCTAATGCACACTATTGATGAGATTTCAGAGATACCATCATACTTTTATCTGGTATTACCTGACTGTTTAGAATGTGACGTGTTCTGTGAAGATGATAGTTGGTCTGCAGGCAGAATATTAAAAGCTTAATTCTGAGTAAATTAAAAAAAACAATATAAAAAAAATTAACTTGAAATTGTTCATATAAAATGGGTAGGCCTACCTTTAGTATAATGCTATAAGTGATAGTAGGCCTACTAAGTTACAAGCCAAACTTTCTCAAAGTGTTAATATGACTGCATTGTTACTATAATAGTATCTTTACATATAATGAAAGTGTAACTGGGTAGAAGTCTGTAGATTTAAAATATTATTGAAAAAAATTAGTTTAGGGCATTGTTAATGACCTATAGTAAAGGAACAAATGGTTTTTAAAATTTATTTCTGTCTGTCTATTCATATGAACTGGATTCATGCAGAAACAACTCCGATTTATGGTGGTGTTTTGTAGTGTATTGGAGATAGTGGTTCTGTTACAACAACATTCACTAATGACGTCATAATACTGCTGTAGTCAGTCGCAAGACTTATTATTTTCAGGCAATAATTCTGTTATAATACAGCCTAGACATTTATTTTTGAGCAGAAATTAGGTTGTAATACACCCTGGACCAACATGACAGTGTTAAATATACTTCAGAAAGTATTTATAGTGGTGTCCTGCGTTTGACTACTGCAGTATCAGGATACCAATTCCTAATGGAATTGCGATCTCCAGTAATCCCCTGGTTTTGAACAATGTACAGCAACCTAGGGCTAAATTTCATTTTGAAGTGGAAAGTTGGAAGTTGAGCAATTTAGGATAAAAGTATAAACAAATTAATATCAATTTTCTATGGAACAGGATTCTTCCAGAAATCATTGGTCAGATTTTGATAGCATTTTGAATAATATACAGCCCCTGGTCCTGGCGGTACAATAGGTTATATTTCTTAATGATGTGATGTCAGAAATCTGACAATTTTAGGATAAAAGAGTAAACAAATTAGTTATTCACATTAAAACTACTAGCCAGTTGTGATGGATTTTAAAAACCTACATCCATGGTCCAGGGGGTAGAATAGGGTGTGTTTCTTTATGTTGTGATGTTAGAGAACTGAGAAGTTTATAAGATAAAACTGTCTACAAATTAGTATCAATTGTTTTTACTGAACAGCGATTCATGCGGAATTACTTTATTACTTTCTTTCCTCTCTGGCAATATGTAACTGTGACATAGTCTTTTTAATCTGTACATTAACATTCCACCTATACAAAATTACAATTAACATCAACTATTCACCAAATACATTTCCATTCGGCATCAAAGAGAACAGTGTTATAAACAACTGTGGTACATGGTGTAACAATTGGTTGTGTTGGTTGATAATATTCACATGGGTTAAAAAAATTAGGCTGGTACCTAGAATGGGTCTACTGGAGATCGCGATTCCGCTACAACAACATATAGTAATATCGTTGGAATACTGATGTAGTCAGTCGCAAGACGTATTATTATCAAGCAGTAATTCCGTTGTAATACAGCCTGGACCATTATTTTCAAGCACAAATTAGGTTGTAATACAGCCTGGACCAGTATGAAACCGTTAAATGTACTTAGGGAAGAATTTATAGTGGAGTCTTGCGTTTGACCACTGCAGTATTATGATGACAACTCCTGGCGGAATCGCGATCTCCAGTAATCCCCCTAGAATTATTTTTGTCCTTGGGTTGAAAAACATTTGAGAAACACGTATGTAGAGTACTGTTTGGTACTTTTCCACTTATTTGTTGGTTAAATTACTGAAGTGTCTGTTTCAAACTGTTATTACTTATCAAACAAAAATGTCACTTATACAAACCATAACATTCCAAGCTCCTTTCTGTGGCCAACCAGCAATCTTAAAAATTGTTATCCATTATATTTCAGGTGACTGTTGACCATTTATGATTTGTAGACCTGAGTAACACACCTATCACTTGGTATAATACTGTCCTTAAAGCTACACTCTTAAGTACTGCATCAAGGTTGAATTAAAAAAAAAAAAAAAAAAAAGACAAATTTCATTACTTCAAAACAAATTGGAAATACGATAACAGAATCTATCAGCAAAAATTGGGTAAAACGTTCTCACATATATCTTCTCTGTAAACAAATGTATTGAATGATGGGTAGTTAAATAGTTTTTTTCACACAGTATTCTGTGATGAAAATAGTGTAACAGATTTAAATCATTGTTTTGGATTGTTTCTTGAAATTAGGTTTCAGTGATATTAAATAACAGTAAAAGCAGCAGAATTTAACTGAACATAGGATTGGTTGATACAATCCTCCATAATGTTCATAAAATAAGTTGTACTTTTTTTTTTATCTTCTTTCATTTGGGCTGTTGTTCAGCAGTAGCTCTTTTCAGTCTGATGGTGTTCTGAACTTTTCTTGCTTTTATAGTGCAGAGACTATCAACCAGCAACCGAGCCATGGTATTCGGTGATGTAATGCTTGAAATTTTTTTCACCATAGTGTTATTTATTTTATTAAAGCACATTGTCATATTTAGACTGTGTGCACCATCTTTATGTAGGTTGTTGAATATCTCATTAACTTCTTTATTTTTTCCAATGTAGCCCTATAGTTTGTCCAAAGATTTTATTTCTCCCTGTAGTGGTCAGATGTTTTGGAATGGCTAGTTTTATGTGATGCCTTGTGTAGTTGTTAAAAATATGCAGGACCAGCACTAAGATTCTCGGGCCCCGAGTAAACATTCGTAGCAGTGATATTATTCGATTTGGGCCCATGGAAAATTCATTTGATGGGGCCTCTTTAAAAAAAAAAAAATCTCCACCACTGCTCGGGCAGATTTTTGGGCTGGGGGCCTCCAAACATCATTCTGGCCCGGGGTACATTTGACCCACATACCCTCCTTTCCCCCCCCCCCCCCCCCCAATGCTGGCCCTGCAGATATGTTTGCACATTTAAATGCAACAGCACATTGTTTTTCACATTTGTATACTTTGCTACAATCATTTGGCCCTTCATAAACTCAACTGCTTTGTAACTGAGTTTTTCGCTCTTTGCCCACTCTCAATTTTTCTTTTATTTTATTACCACTTTTAAATATGGGTTAAGTATTAACAATGTTAGTACTCTCCTGATTCTTTCTGTGGTTCCTTTCACATGAAATTTATGTGATGTAATTAATGGATAGTCCCTATCCTGTTGTGAGAAATGTTAGTGTTCTCAGGCCTTAATTACATTTCCACATAATCATAATTCCTCTAATATTTCAACTTGAAAATAAAAATGTGAAGTTATATCACGATCTGAAGTAGATCAATGAATCACTTCACAATGCAGAATAATGAGAGAGTATCTCTGAAGTAATTTGCTGCATTCTGCTTTAGAAATTTAGTTTGGTTTTTGTTTCCACCTTACATTTATAATCAGAAATTCAGTTGAATTTTTTTAATACCTACAGAAATCACCAATGAAAGCCATCAAAGATCTTGTGAAAAAATTGAGCCAATTGGTTCTAAATTGATCAATTTATTCAGTGATATTTTATTGCTTCCATATTTTGGTTTACTCTGTTATATAATATCGTAATTTCAGTATAGAAATATCGTCAAATCCACCACTGATTTTCAACTTCTTAGTTATGACTTGACTGGGTCATATTTTGTTATTTGTATTCATACAAATAACAAAATATGATCTAGTCATTACTGTTACTGAGCTTGGTGGGTGAGCAGAATGATCAGGTCTTTGTGCGAGTACAAAGCCCCATCCAACCATTCAGATTTTGGTTTCTCAAATTCACTCCAGACAAATGCTGGGATGATTTCTTCAAAAGACCGTGGATGAATTCCTTCCCATTCCTTGCTCCAAATCCTTTCCCACCACTAATGACATTTGCAAGATGTAAAATCCTAACTAAAAAAGAAAAAAAAATTGAGTTAAGTTTGATAGCAAGAATCTAGGCAGTGTAGATGAGTGACAATGGTGTCATTTTTAAAGGCCATTGAAATACTTACATATAATATTTTTTATAATAACTTGGAGCTTCATTGTTGTAAGGTTGCTGCTAATTAATTAATTAGTCAGTCTGACTTAAAAAAGGGTGGTTTGCCATATTTTACATCAAGCACACTGTAATCCCTTCACACCTTTGCTTACCATCTGAAAACAAGTCATGGACTCCCTGCCACATTCAGTGTCATCTCATCCCACACCTCTGGTCAGAGACTAGCAGCAGCTGACTAGGGAATTACTGCCCCATGCGTAGGCTACCAATACCACCACACAAACGACTGTGTTTGGAGTGGTGCAGTGACCGGAAACTCTGGACTGCTAATGAATGGCGTTGCATTGTGTTCAGTGAATCGTGGTTCTGCCCTCCTTCAGATGACCATGGTCCCATTTTTCATATATTCTGGAAAGGCATAGTTGTGTTACTCATGGTGTGGAGAGCCATCGAGTATGCCTTCAGGTCATGGCTGGCAATGAATGAGGGAACCCTGATAGCGCAACTGTATGTCGTGGAGTCCCTACCTCCTCATGTGTTACCTTTCATGTGACAGTATCATCATGGTACCACAAAAATATTAGTAAGGTCACAAAGAACTATATGCTGGACATGCAGAATGAGTATTTTGTTTCCTTCTTACGTTTAAACTCTGCCTGGGGCAGAAGAATAATGTCACCAAAGGCCTCAAGGAACTAGACCCAGGGGTCAAAATTTGACCTAATTCTTTATGTTATTTAGTTTCTTTCATGAAAGAGTAATAATCATTATTTGAATTTGTTCTATTGGATTTGCTGAGAGCATAGATATATTTTACACTTGTATACATTGACATTGTTGGCTGCGAGCGTGTACCAATATGTTATTAGCTTGTGTTGTTTGGCTTAATTCCATGCATTACCTATAAAATTAAAACGATACACACCATGCGTGACTGTATTCTAAATTTAGGTTTTGAACTAACTATAGCAAATGATGAAATGTTTTTATTGGTGGTTTATTTGAATTTGGTCCATGATACAATGATTTAAAATATTCACTGCTTTAGCTTTATGACAACATGAAGTAAATGCAGTCCTTTGGAAAGGAGTGGGAAAATTTCTTTTGTAGATAAGGACTATAAATTACCAAGGGATGCGCTAAACCATTTTCCCAATATACTGAAAGAATTTAAAATTAAAACTTGTGAAGTCCAAGAGTAAGTGGCTAGGGAAATTGCACTCTAAGAATTGAAGATTAGAACCAAAAAATGAATAAATAAATGTGTAGGTAATTGCCACCAGAGTTCACAATGAACTGTCCTAAGGAAACAATGTGGTACAAGCTCATAAGAAGAACTGGAACTAGAGAATATATTAAAATTATCTTTTAAAAGAAGAAATAGGTACTGCAATTAAGCATGAAAAAGTGATATCATAAAAGATGTACCACAAAGAGAGCCAAGAGAAATATACCTGGCAGTTGGAGACTGGAATGCAATTAGAAACATTAACATAAGATTGAAATTGAAAAACTGGTTTCAGAACTAACAGCTTTTGAGCTAACACAATTTTCTTATTAAGGAAAACTTAAGCCAGCCATTGAAATATTTCTTTCATATTGTGGTTGTAAGATCCATTTGCAATATTGCAATTATCTGAGCACCTTTGTTTTGGCTGATCGAAAGAAAAAATTCTCATGTGTCATATTTTGGCAAATACTAAACCTTCCTGTCCTTTCATGCTTTTTGTAATAATGGTTCTTAATATTTATGGTAATGCGAGTATTATTCTACTAATGACGTGGAAGGTATAAAAAATACATCCATACTTCTCTTAAATCAGTTTTTCAAATCATGTAGAAAAAAGTTTATAATATCTGGGATGCTGCATTTTGAAACAAGTGGATAGGCTGATGGGATATGTGGAGAAATAATATTCATGCTATAACTGTGGAGGAAATTATAATGCCATGTTTGTACCATCTTTGTATCTACAGTGTTCTCTATCATGTTGTATTACTCATATAAAACACATGGCATAGAAGAAAGTAGTTTGTGTGGATCAAATAGCTCATTATTACTGAATTGTCTGTATTGTTATGAACTGTTGCATGCATTTATTAACTGGACTGCTGTCTACTAATTTAAAAATGATTATAATTTTACTAAAATTACAAGTTGAATCACTTACTTGAACACAAAATTAATGAATAAAAATAATGATGTAAAAGTCAAGATTTTCAGGAAAGTCAATAAGAATAGTGAAACAATTCCAACCCTTAGTTACACCAAAAATAACAATAATATTAAAATAAAAAATCACTCAATGTTATTTTGACATTATGAATTGAACTGATAACAATAAGCTGCATAACAACAACAGTTTTTACCTATGTGATTTGAAGTGTTTATGGAAACTTAGCATCAGCTTTCACTAACAGTATATATCATTTAGTTATCATTTATTGTCATTTGACTTGGCAGTAAAAGCTTACTACTGTCTGGTTATGCCACCCCCTGTCTAACTACAACCAGTGGTGTATCTAGGAATTTTCCGCGAACCGGGTCATTAGGTTATCGCCCCTTCGAACATTATTTTGCCACCACCCCAAGTGTCATCGCCTGAAGAAAAAAAGGTAACTGCTACATAAATTTGCCGCCCTCAATCATTCGATTTGCCGCCCCCTGGCCCCTGTGGATGTGCAGGCTGTGCCCGCCTGCTTACGATATATGTGGAAACAAAAAAGTTTTTTGCTTCAACATACCCTCTAGTTTCAAAGTTAACATTATTCTCCTTTTATTCTTGTTTCAGAATCTGTTTGTAACTTCAACCCATAAATTTGAGGCTAATATATAATGGTATGAAGGAAAACGAAACTGCTTTTAGGGAACAAAAAAGGACAGGGAAAATAAACCCAATACTCATCAAAGTTGAAGGCTACAACAAGCATAGAACAAAATTAGAAATTTCCAACTGTACAGTATTCTGTTCAATACCTCATTCATGTAGATGTACAAACCTTTCGAGAAGTGAGGTACGTGCAAAATGATGCCTGCTGTATGACTGGGTATGTATGGCATGAAGAACATGATGGAAGGATTGAGATTGGAGTTGGTTGAGTAAAACTGAGTAAACTATCACTAATTGTGTGAAAAACAATATTGCTGGTGGAGGTGAATCACATGAATAGCAGGAAATATATGCAGTTGAATAGTAATGGCAAATTAAAACATAAATAATGAAATGATAATGGACAAAATATGCAAAGAATTAGTAAATAGATGAATAAACTATAAGTGGATCCATGGTTGTATGGACGTTAAGGTCAGGTGTAAAGGATAAATAGGTAAGTACTTCCCATTTACTGATTTCAGAAGTTGTGCTAGTTTCCAAGAAAACTCTGAAAGCCCTTAATGTATAACAGTTGTTGAGATTGTGAGAGTTGTGGCAACTTGCGTGGGCTGTTAATGGATGCTCTAGGTTGGAGGTACAGACTGTTTACCTGTGGATACTCAGATTGGTTGAAAGCTGATAGGTGATGAGGCCTATAGTGAAGTTGAGGCAAGTAAGTTGGTATATTGTGTGCATAGTGGCACATGTATCATGAACAATGATTGTCAGTTAGGAATAGGTTATGGTGGCTGGATGCTTGGAAAGGATCCATGTAACAATTTAGGGAATTCTTGAGGGGCAGAATCTGGTCAGTGGAACCAAACTGAGCATACCACCCAATCTGAAGAACATCTTGATTCACAAATACCTCATTTCAGACTCTCTGAAACCATTACATTGATCTATTCCATGCAGCAAAACTTGCAGCACGCATTCATTGATGACAATCTATTCCAATCGAAAACACAGAGGAAATCTTTCCCATCATTGGAAATGCTACATCTGCCACTACATAGGTCTCACCACTAAACAGCTCTCAGTCAGTACAAATGGCAGCAGGCAAATCTATATCTCCAACCTAGACCGTCCAGTGGCAGCCCATGACAATTCCCATAACTCTCATCACTTCAAATGCCGTTTTGCTGTTAGACTATGTGAGAAACAAAGCTGCGCTGGGGTTGATCACAGACTTCATAAGCTCAACTAGTCGCCAGGAAACGACTAAATCAAAGGTTCTGTTCCTTTTATGACTCGTGCACCTAGGATGTTTAACTGATCGTGATGGTCGCCACCGAATTTTGATAACCTAAAATCCGGAAAAGGTCTGAAAACTACTCGAAGATAAAGTCAAGTTTCTAAGGTTCCAGAGTTTTATTCACAATTGCATAGTCAAATTAATCAGTTAACACTTGAGGCAAATCGAAACTTCCTTACCAAAAGATTACCGGTTATGAAGGACAAGCAGCAAGAGATCCCCAAATTTAAAAGTTACATTGCCTACCACGCTTCCAGTATGGTGTCGAACACACACGGTTTTCTCAACTTCCTGTGCACGATGATTTCGGATCACAGCCCGAACATCCACTCCCTAGGACACCCGACCAAAATGTGTCCTGAGACAACATGGCCTCCTCTATTTATTGCCGCGATGACGTGATTCCCCTGTGTACCAACTTATCAACAAAAATAAGCTCGCTAACTGGATTCCTTAATCTACCCTACTATGTACCGACCTATAGCGCGAGTCCTATATCAGTCCCATGATCCTCTTCATTGCCGGTAATGTTTTGAAACATAATTCATTGTTTTTGGTAACTTGTAAGTTATTCAAGCTATCGTCAAGTAAAAATTATTTTTGGATTCTCTGAATTTTTTCCAACTCTTTAAACTATTCCTCAAGTCTGTATGTTCACTGTACGGTGTTTTAAAAATTATTTCCCAACCCTCATGTTTCAATCAGTACAATTAAACTTATAAATTCTATTGCTCCCCTGTTACTACTCCAATTTTGCTAAAAGGTACCTCAAAACGTTCCCAAGTGAGTGTAGTTTCCTGTGGTGTATAAATTATTACAGTGAAAATGGAGTTCTCTCCGTTATGAATTTTCAAAATGTTAACTTGTGTTGTGGCCTAGCTAATTTAATTTATTACTCATTAAACCTTCCATATCTAGAGCTAAGAGTTACCAATTCTTAATTCTAGGGTGTTTTTACCCCTTAATCTACCCTTTGCAGTACTGAAAAGTGTCTAATATTATCAAAATACGGGCTGCAAATGATTAACATGTGTGCTTATGGCGTTACCTTCTGATCCTTATTACGGCCTACTTTGGTAAGTTTTTCATCTAATTTATCTTTTAAAGTGTCTTGAATGTCTATTCCCACTAAATGTGCTACTTTATCCCATCAAAATCGGTGTTATAAGTGAACAGTTATCTGTATCAGTGTCAGTATCGTGTCCTAGGGGTGGGCCTATCTGATCTGCATTAGCCGATTCTAGACGAAGATACCGGAGTGGAACATCAAACTTAGAATGAGAAACTGATACTTCTACTAATAATGACCTGAGGGGACATTATTTAACTAAATAACAGGCACCTTACAACTATCAGAGTTTTCCTTGTAACTACCATCACTTCTGAAATCAGTATATGGGGTCTAGCTTACCTATGTGTCATAATTTATACATCTGATATCCTTGTGGCCTTAACCTCCTATGAGATCATAGCAATAAACCCAACACTTATTGTTTATTTATTTATTCTTTGCATGTTTTGTCCATTAATGTGCCCTCACTTGTATAATTATTTATTATTATTTAACTTCTATTTGCTTCTATTCCTGTGTTTGCTTTCACCAGTGATATTCTTTTTCCATAGTTATTGATATTTTACTGTTTTATTCATCCACCTTCACCACCACTTCTCCCACCCTATTCTCCACGCCATTCCCATTACCATACAGTAGACCAAGTTGTGCATGCATCTCCATTGTGAAATGGCTAATACCTCTCTACACGAATTATATATATATATATTTAAATGCCCTTTTCTGTAAACTTATTCTAGTTAAGAAATCTTTGAGTTTATACCAACAAAGGCTTTTGTGTAATTAAATGATGGGAACATCTACATTCTAATGTAAATTGAATTTAAATACTTATATTTTTAACATAATTCAAGTCTGTTGTCATTTAGAAGCATTCCAGACAAGCTACATCTTGAAGATACCACTGATAATGATTAAACCCAAAAATGTGATTCAGGGTTGAGTGTAAATATATTTGTTCAGTTTAGCTGTGGATACTCGCTGGTGATCAAACATGAAATAACTAAATTAATTCTGGTGCTTAATGTGTTTGCAATCATATTTTGTGTATTTTACAGACAAAAAGGTGCTGATTAGAAAATTAATGTAAGGATTACACTACATTGCACAGAAACATGATGATGTCCAAACGATGAAATTTTCTAGTGTTAATACTTTGTCAGTGAACAACATGGTGTCCTCCAGATGGGAGGCAAAGAGGTTTTAGTAGCTAACTTTGATGTGTCAACTGAATTGCTAAATGGGGAATTGGTGTAGCGAAGGTTCAAATAAAAATTTCGCCCTTCACTAAGTAGTCTTTGCAGATAATGCCATAAATATCCCAGAATAAAGACAGTCATCAAAACCTTTCCTGCTGAGTGAATAGTTTTCACTGTCTTTGGTGCATAATCCTCACTTTCACCTCATTGCTTTGGTCCCAAGTAGCCCTTAACGAATCCATGTTTTATCACTATTATCAAATGACATAAGGGTTTCCTTGCTATTTTGTAATTTATAAAGATATTTTATGAATAATATTAACTCTGCAAACTTGTCAATTGATTGATATCTAGTGTGAGACATTCATCACAAGAGGAGTAGCCATAAACAGTCAATTGGAGCCTAGTAATAAGTACAGTAATGTGCAATGTATGTTTTGAATAGTGATATAGGAAATGACTGCGAGTCTCTTTGCTGTTGTCAAAGTGAGATTAAATCACTTAAACAAAAGTTTTGTATATGAAATATGAGCGACAAAGGTTATTTAAAATATGGTAATAGCAGTGAAAGAGGAATTGGCATTCTTCTGCAAAGTCCAATAATATCTTTTATCCTGGTCTTTTGCTTCTCAAGAACCAAGCTTTTCTACAGATGGAAGAGGCGGCGGACCCAAGAAGAGAAATATACATACCTGAGTAATTCAACATTCAGGCTGAGTAGCCTGGACCAACAAGTAAAATCCAGTTCTACTATGTGTGGCTCCAGTGAAGAGAGTCAAGTCGGACAAATACATTATGTAATGGTCATTTGAGAATATCAAATGCTTAGCAGTTTCATGGCATTTAATTAATTTTTCAACTATTTTGTTATTAATCATCACAAAAGTCATCCTGCGCATTCAGTGTCAGTTGCACTGATATAATCATCTTGAAAGTTACCCACTTATAAACTGTTGTTGAAATTGCTGGCTTACAATTATCTTTATAAGAGTAAACTTTGATTTCTTTATTATTTTTCAAGAGACAATGTCTAATCATCATTTTTCAAAATTATTGGTGCTTTATTTATTGTAATGAGCACCAAACACATTGAGATAGATCCACTTTACCGAAACTTGGTGAATATTTCTCTGAGAGTTGGCAGCATCTTAAAGTAATATCATTTCTTACTAATGGTACCATCTCATAGGCTCTACATGAACTTAAAACTTCCTGCAAGTTAAGAAACTGTTGTGCATTCCTGTGGCACATACAGGAACCAGAGAATCATTTCATTAGGTTGAAGGTTACCATACCACCTCGTAGCAGGCAAGAGGGTGAGATTATTTTTTTGTGGAAGCTATAATATATAGTGATTTGGTGCCATATTTGAATTCAATATTGTAATAAGTGTATGTCATGCACAAATTTACAGCAAGACAAAAAAAAAAAATTTCAAGAATGTTATCTTGCCATGTAGGAAGTGACAGTTCTGGAAATTTATAAGTAAGGTTGTACTGACTTTGTTCTGAGATGACAAGGTGATGTTGCTAGAAAATTAAAAGTCTAGGAATCTGATCAGTGCCCTATGCAGAAACTTTATTTTTTCTTACAGCATTACACCTTTTAGCGATCAAGGTCAGATGAATGGGGACCAAGAACAGGAGGGAAGTCAGCTATGGTCTTTTTGAAGACACCATCCCAGCATTCACGTAGAGTGATTCTGTCAGGATGGCCAGATGGGGATTTTATTAATAGCAAGAGTATGTTTTTTTCTTCCTAACAATGGAATACCATATACGCTTAGGGTAGTTGTGTCAGCTATTGAGCACCTGCAGTTTAACTATACTCAGCTTCCTACATACTCATCCAGCAAATTTCCATGCACTGATTGGAAGTAAGCCTTGATGATGAGGTGAAATAATTTTTCTCATTGTATCTTCGTGCTTATCAAATTATTACTGTAGTTTTATTTAATTTAATTATAATAAAGTACACAAGCCCCAGTTGCAGTCTCCCTGGACCCCACATTTCATGAATTTAAATCTTAAATTACTTTATTGTTTCAAGTAAATTGTTAGCATTTTCCTAGTTAAAATTTTCCCATCTTTGGCCCCCTACCTATCCGCTACCTTACACCTGAAATCAATTACCACTTTGTGTTCAGGGTCACCTCTTCCTCCACACATACAACTACTAATTAATCTGCCAGTATCCACACAGGGATCACATCAATATTTAATTTATAATATCCTAACAGTCTACTGTTTTCCAATGATTCCTGGCCAAGACGCTCTATGCTCAGTTACTAATTGTGTTCTAGTGTGATTTCCACAAACAAAACCAACTGGCTCCCTTTACACTTACTCCAACTCTTATATGTTTGATACCGATGGTGTGGCTCTAAACATGCCTGACAGTATTCAAGCAGTTGACTGACCAGGCTTTTATATCCCAATTCAATCTTTTTCCTGGTACTTCACTTCATCATTTGTCTCAGTAAATGCAGGATTTTAAAAACTTTTATCGCCTGCCAACATGTGTTAAGTAGAGGAATTTATTATTGAAAGATATACAAAGATCTTTACATTTTGACAAACAAACTCTTCCACCGTATAATAATAAAAAATATTATCATCATCATGTAATCTTTGTATTTAATAAGCTGACCTTTTTTTTAGCATATTTCTTCATTCACAGTATCCTACTGTCTTAAACTCTCTCTAGTTGTTCTCAGTCTTTCCTGTTTTAATCATATTATATAATTTCATCTGCAAAGAACCTAATTTGTGAATGGAAACTATAAACAATCTTTCATTACAATAATGAACAGCAGTGGTCCCAATACACTACCCTGTGGCACTCATGTTATCACTTTTACATATTTTGATACTGCATTTCCTACCACCACTCTTTGCTTATAAGAATTCCTCCAACCAACGTTATCACCTTTTCATCCATTCCATTGATTTTTGTCTCATTTAACACCATTTTACAGCTCATTTTGTCAATTGCCTTGGAATGCTACATTATTGACTTGGGCTCCCTTATCCATTTCAACTGAAATACCTTACATGTAGCCAACTAATTGAGATTCATATCATTATCCACTCTCAAATCCATCCTCCTGACTGGGATTTTCAAAGAGGCTCTCTTTGGCACAGCTTGTTGTGTAATGTGAGAATGCTTGCAAGGTTCCTCTATATCTGGTAGGATTACAGGGTTAGGTTAAGGCAGCTATGATAGGCAGATTGCACAGCCAAATAAAACCCTGCCACCAATTCATTATGACTACATGAGCTTTTACATTTCCTTTCTTATATCTGCAATACATACTATAGACCTCCAGGAAAGCTCATTGTCTAGCACTTCTCCTTTTTTATCAAGCCTCTACTTCCATTAACTATTAATCTACTGTACCTTTCTAGTTACCAAATTATTTTACTTTTTCCATTATTTTCTTACTATTAGCAATCTTACTGTTCTGTCAAAAAAGTACCGGAAATTGGTCAGTAAAACACGAAATATCTATTGTTCATCCAAATTTATTGTATTGCCTTCAAAGTAGGCCCCTTTCAAGATAATATACTTATGGCAGCAAATAATCCAACCATCAAAACATTTTTAAATGCTTTTTCTGGAATCAACTTTCAGTTCTCACTGTGAATTACCTTCAATGTCGTGTATCAACTGAAAACAAGAGCTTCAAAAAGGTAATTTGAGTTTTGGAAAGAGAAAAAAATTGGCCGGAGCCATATGAGGTAAATACGGTGGTTGTTCGTTGGTATTTGTCGAGATTTTGGGCTAGAAATTCATTCACAATGATAGCTTTATGAGATGGTGTGTTATCGTGGTGCAAAATCCTTAAGTTTTCTTTCCACAAATCTGCCCTTTTTCGATGAATTTGCTCTCTCAAACACCACATAACACCGAGATAATATTCTTTATTACCATCTGACCTGGCAAGAATTCTGAGTGCGCAACACCACAATAGTAAATGAAAACACTCAACATTACCTTGACTTTTTGATCGACTTTGACTTTTTTTTTTGCCTAGTTGGAAGGCGCTTTTCCAAAGCTTGTTGACTGCATATCAAACTCATCTCCAGTTACAATGCGTTTTATGAATGTAAGGTCAGAATTGACTCATTCTAGCATGTCTTCAGTGACCTTTAAGCAATTGAGTTTTTAAAGAAAATTCAGATTTTTCAGAACTAGTCAAGCGGTAACACACTTTATGCCCAAACAATTGTTTAGAATGGTATAAATTCATTGATGAAATAGAGAAAGCAAGGTGGCCATCTCTCTCAGATTTAAAGGATGATTTTCAGTCACCATTTCCTCCACTTTAGCAATGTTAACTTCAGTTGAAGATGTTGATGGCCAACCAGAGCGAGGCAAGTCTTCCATCACATCTCAACCACTTTTTAATTCACTGTGCTACTCATATGCATGTGTTTTTGTTGAGTTTTTAAATATGGTACAAGCAATTATTGAGCATGAGAAGTATTCATTATGTATTAAAAATACACATAATGACACAACAGAAATCTAGCTGAGAGCAGTGAGCACAGAATAACAATTGAAACAGTTTGTACATTCATCAGAGTATAAACTTTGCTACAACAAAGATATTACTGAACATTGAAGGTGGTAATTCTATTTAAATTAATACAAACAAAACAATACTTTAACACTCCCACCAAATTACAGCCTTCTTGAAACAATTATAAACCAATGTTTTTATCACTGTTGTTCAAGTAACAGCTGCTGTATTTTTATATAACATAATGTCGCTGGCAATGTCATCATCACTGTATCCAACTAAGTCAGTAGTGTCTGTGTGAGGTAAGTAGCACAATCCATAATTATTGCTTTCTTTCAAGTATTTTAGTATTTTCTTGACAGCAATCCAGTGAGATTCATCAGAAGAATGTAGAAGTCTACTCACCTTAATTACAGCATCATAATATCTGGTTTACTTACTATTGCTGCATGGATAAGTGATCCCACTGCTTCTTTGTAGAGATGATTTTTGTCAGGTACTCCATTAGCCTTTGAAAGTCTCACATGTGGATTAGCAGGAACACTGTTAGGATTTGCATCAATTCTACATACTTAGTTTGGTGTATAAAGACACACTATTTAAATCTCTCTACTTGCATGCCAACAAAATTAGTAGAGGGCTAATCTTCGAATCAAAATTCTTTTGCAGGTCATTAATTACTACATTCAAAACAGTTTTATCTCTACAAATCAAAAGGCCATCATGAACATACAGATGTCATTGATTTGTCCAGTATAAATACACCAATGTCCATGTTCCATTTTGATGATGAGATTTTAATTCCTTGTTTATAGACATCTTCCACTTTTCTGAATTAGATGATGTTATTGTTTCATTTTAGTTTTGTGGAATAGGAATTATTGTATCTATACTGTAGCACAGATAATACTTTTCAACTTTACCTTTTCCTTTAGAGAGCACTAGTTTATTTCTAGGTCTCAGAGTCATATTTGAGGGTAAAGGTGTTCTCAACAGTCACTTCTGGTTTATACTCACTGCTGGTATTGGTATCAGAGAAGTATTCAACAGTAGTAATTGTGGAATCTAATTTGTCACTGGAGCTCTCTGGTGTATGATTGTCATTTGATTCAGATGATGTATCACACATTGGTTCCAGCAAATCAACAGGGAGATAATTTCTTTTGACAGTAGATTCCAGAAAAATAGCATCTCTGCTTTTAATCACTATCTGAGAAGGAGGTATTATAAATCTGTAACTTTTTGAATTCTCACAGTATCCAACAAATTTAGCTTTCTGTGCTTTAGGATCCCATTTCCTTTGTTTTTCTTTAGAGACATGCATCATTGCATCACAGCCAAATATTCTTAAGTTACTCACATCTGGTTTTCTTCCTGACCACATTTCCTCTGGTGTTTTAAATGTCAGTGATTGAGTTGGAGCACTGTTGATGAGGTAAGCAGCAGTAGGTACAGCTTCAGCCCAATATAGCTTAGGAAGATTAGCATTGATCAACATACATTTTGCTCTTTCCACTAATGTCCGGTCATTCAGCAACACCATTTTGTTCAGGAGTGTATGGTGTGGTTGTTTGATGGATTATTCCAGCACCTTGTAAGATTTCTGAAAAGTTATTGTTAACATATTCAAAGCCATTGTCTGAGCGCAAGCGTTTTATGTTGCATTCTAATTTTTTTTCAACTTGCATTTTAAAATGTTTGAATTTTTAAAAAGCTTCTGACTTTTTATGGAGAAAATAAACAAATACCTTTCTTGAATAGTCATCAATGAATGTCATGAAATATTTAGCACCTCCTAATGACATGGCTTCCATTGGACCACAAATGTCAGAGTGTACCAGTTCAAGTACCTTTGTAGCTTTTGATCCATTGAATTTTAAAGGTAAAACCTGTTTTGTTTTCCTTCTAAGCAAGTTGTACAAACTAATTTGTCTTGTTTCTTGGGCAATTTTACACCTTCTGCATTCTCCACTATTTTCTGCACATCATTAAAGTTCAAATGACCCATTCGTTGGTGCCATAAGAAAAAATCTTGCTCGTCAACATCAGATATGTATGCTTGATGATTATATACATTTAATCTATACATATTGTTGATTAAACTGGCTGTCTCAACTATTTCATTATTATTGTTCATTATTATGCAGCCCTTACTGTTGAACTTTACTTGACCATTTCTAATTATCTGGCTGACTGATAGTAGATTTGTTGATAACTCTGGCACATACAGAACATTTTGAAACAAAATTTTCTTACATTGACCATTAGCGTCACACACATATTCAAACTCAGCTTACCTGAGCTTTATACTGATAAACATTCATTTTCAACCTTTATTGAGTTGATGACTGGTACTGTTTCTTCTTATAATATATTTCTGTGCATGGTCATGTGCACAGAAGCACCATAGTCTAGATACTAGGAATCACTGTTACTCATCCAGTAGCTGTCCATGCCATCTCTCATGAAAACAAAAATTTTAATTCTTGTTTCACGGTCCATGCTACAACAAAGATACTACTGAATATTGAAGGCAGTAATTAATGGATGCTCCCTAAGTGAGTATTGTTTGTAACCGTATCTTTTTCAGCTCTATGGGCTCTAGGCCCGAGGAGACTATAAATACTAAAATACTACCCTTTGCCCGACTCTAGCCTCCCCCCCAAACCAAAATTCTCTCAAGCCAAGCCCTCCCCCCCAAATCAAAGTCCGCTCAAGTCCCTCCCAAACCAAAATCCTGGATCCGCTCCTGTCTCCACACCTGAAGAAGACGGCGCAGCTAGCCGTTGAAGTATCGTGTTTCCACAACACAGTCCTGCAGTACACATGTGAAGACTACATTGAAGAAAACTAAAGTTAATGAGCATTGCAGACAGAGATGATAAGATTATGTATAGTTGTGAGAAGGAAGCAAAATGATCGAAACCATTGAAAGGCTGTATGCTAAAACAATAATCAGAAATTTATAATTTAAAAGCAGAATAAAGTTAAACAAGAGGATATGGGTGAACCTATCAATGGTAAAATACAGTGAGTGAGCTGGAAGGAAGGTACCAGCAATTGATGATGTGCAAACTGAGTTGATTACGAAATGCAAGTGGAACTTTACGTACTACTGAACAAAAATATATGAGACAGTAGAGTTGGCTAAAGATTTCACAATGCTACATTACATGAATACCTAAAAAAAAAAAAAAAAAAAAAAAAAAAAGATTAATGTTTTTGCAAAAACTAACAGCCACAGCATGAAATGTCATCTGGTGAAAATAGTTACAAGAATAATACTTGACAGAATAGAAGATAATACACAAGAATTTACCAGATCTGTTTAGTTTCAAGAAATAGGCAATAAGAACACTCTTAGCATTAAGACTAATAAAAGAAAATCAAATGAGAATGGGCAAAATAACATTTGTTGATTTTCAAAAGGCATTTTAAAATATTAAATATAAAATATTTATTTAGTGTATCATGCTAAGCGGAAATTAGGTCGAAAGTAAGAAGACAAATGTACAATCTTTACAAGCATGAGACTCTTAGTTTTGAAAGGAAACTAGAAGCATATCTTAAAGGGATTGAAAGACGGGGATGTTTCCTATCACCATATTTATTTATTTATTTGTATGTTCAGGAAGCAGTAAACAAAATGAGAGAAAATGCCAATCAAAAAATAATAGGTATTAAAATTTTCTGATGTTCATAGCTGTAATTGCTGAGAAAGAAGAGGATATACAGAAATTTTTTTATATAATGGCTAAAGTTGTGGAAGATGATCATAATGTAACAGCCAGACGCAAGTGACCAAGCTGATAGTATGCAGCAGGAATGATGAACAACTACAGCAAACAATTGTTAATGATGTCACGAGTAAGTTCATTACAAGAATACAGTTGTTAAGCAAGTAAAACTAAGAATAATGACAAAAATACAAGTATATTATCATAATTATTATTAATTTAACTAGGATGGAGCACATGCTCCAGTGGAAATTTGCTTAGTCCTCTAATTACCACCTTACTTCCATATTAAGTTGGCAAACCCTTAGTGAAGGTCCAAGGATTCTTGCCTTTTGGTTCTGATAAGAAGTGTTAGATGACATGAGGATTAGTGTGCTCTGGCAGGCCAACTGTGTAGACAATTTAGCCGTGCACGCACGTTGTCCAAGGTGTACCATGAGGACGGTAGTCTACGTGTCATCCCTCCAGAATTTAAATGGGCAAAGATCATAGCCATTCTGAAGCCTGGAGAAATCCCTGATGTTCCAGAGAATGTTAGACCAATTTCACTCCTAAGTACTACTTACAAGTTATTGGAAGGATCATTTACAATTATTCCAACTATTTTCTATAACCTACCGGTTGCACAGGCAGGTTTTATACCCACAAGAAACTGCAAGGATCAGGTCCTATCCTTGGCAACCCACATAGAAGCAGGATTCGAGAGATGATTGAAGACTAGTGTAGTATTTGTTGTCCTTACCACAGCCTACAATATGGTGTGGTGAGAGGGCATAGTGTACAAACTGCTGAACATCCTGAATTGCAAGGAAAAAACTCACTTTTCTGATCAATACCATGCTAGCTAACCAAACTTTCCAGGTTGTCTCAGATAATAAGATAAGCAAAGTAAGAAGAGTGAAGTCTGCCTCAAGGCTCAGTTCTTTTTACCATATATATTTCCGACATTCCTCAAACACAATCCAGACAATTCTCTTATGCTGATGATATGGCACTAGTACAACAATCCCATTACATTCAGAAAATTGAAAATATTTTAACAGCAGACCTCAATACCCTTAGCAACTATTTTAAGAAATGGTGACTCATACCCAGTTTCAGCAAGATGGAAACTAGTATCTTCCATCTTAACAGTCAGGCAGTGAATTTCTCGCTAGTCATTCTTCTTGATGGCGCTTCCCTCTGACACAATGACACAACCCCTTTCTGAAGTATTTGGGATTCATAATGGATCACACCTTGTTGTACAATAAACATCTAAACAACCTTGCAGCAAAACTATGAACTAAAAATAATATTCTGCAGAAGTTAACTGGCACCTCCTGGAGAGCATCCACCTTCACTCATCACACCTCAGCACTGAGTCCTGTGTTTTCTGCAGCTGAGTACTGCTCGTCTGTCTGGATCGATAGTTTTTAACCAGACAATGCAGATAATTAGTGCATGTATCAAGTCCACTACACTGTACTTGCTACCTGTTTTGAGTAACATTGAACCGTCTATGATAAAATGACACAATCGCCTAATTGCCCAATATAATAAGATCTATCATAACTTGGATCTCCCCATCCACAATGACATGGAAACCTAATTTCAGAGACTTAAATCAAGAAGTTGCAGCATAAAAACTTCAAAACAGATTACATCTAACAATTTTAATGGGAGAGAAACATGGAGATTTGAGTGGATAGCCTCAGACTCACCAGAATGCCACTCCCCATTTGACAATCAACAGGCACTAAAAGGACTTGACCTTCCCTGCAAGACATGGGCTGCTCTCAACAGAGTTAAGTATGGCCATTGCAGATCTGCTTTATCTCTTTACACATAAGGAAAGAGAAATTCACTGAGCTGTGACTGTGGTGAGGAAGAACAAACTATCCATCACCTGTCCTTTGACTGCCCACTTTGAGCCTTCAAGGGATCACTGAAAGACTTCATAGATATTTCAAATGAAACTTTACATTGGCTGTGTAATGTCAATTTTGAATTTTAGCTATAACTTAATGTTACATTTTGTTAATGTGAAACAATTGTATATAATTGTATTATTGATTATGTGCGACAGCCAACAGATAAATAAATAAAAAAATACCAACCTTTTTTTTTAAATTATCTTATATACTTTGAGTGTTAAATTCCTCCCCATCTACTTTCGTGGTTTATTAATTTTAATTTTTTCAGTGTCTTAGATAAATTATTCATTGATTCACTTGATAATTTGTTCCAATCCCTGACTCCTTTACCCAGGAAAGAAAATTTTTCCACTTCCTTATGCATGAAATTGAGAGCTAACTTGTGGTCATGGTCGTCTTTTCCCTTCCATGTATCATCTTTAATTCTTTAACCAATATCCTTCCAAGCCCCATCACCAATATATTTCTTATACACATCCAGAACTCTCATCACACTTCTCTTGTCTTCCAATGACTCCAAGTCTAGCTCCTTTATCATATTAGATACTGACTTAGTCCTGCAATGTAGATGCTCTTCTTTCCACACCCTCCAAGTTCTGCATTTGATACCCAAAATTTTGGGCCCAATCTACACCACCATATCGAAGCAATGGCCTGACTAAAGTTTTTTAACCCAGAGAATTTGGTTTCAAAACTTCTTCTTCATCCTAATATGCAATTGTCTAAGTCGTTTCCTTCTCCTCAGTTTTCTATCATAGTCACAGAAATTTCAAAGTGTGTCATTCAGTGTTCTACTTTACCCATAGTATTTATAAATATGAGGTTTGATAAAAAAGTAACAAGAATTTTAATTGTACCTGCTGTATCTTGCTTATTGAGTTGATTGTTTTTTTTGTGTGTTGGTAGCATTGTCAGTAACATACCTGTTAATTTTTGGGTTGCTGTGATGTTCAGTTTGTGTTTAGTATGCGAATGAGGAAAATTTACTTCAGAGTGCTCGGAGATTTTTTTGTGCTATGAAATGCCGGATCAGAAAGTTTGTGTGGTATTTTGTGCTAAAAAATGGATTTAAGGGCTGCAATGCTTTCAGAATTTTAAATAAGGCCTTTGGAGATGATGCTTTGTCAAAACCATGAGTTTATGAATGGTTCAATGCTTTAATTTAATTTGATATAATTGCGATGGGGTGCATGCAGTGGTGGCATTCTCCCTACACACCCCACCTTTCTTTTTCCCATGTACTTTTGCCCTCTACTAATTTGAACTTTAAATTCTTGTAGTGTTTTTAATAGATTGTTCATCATTTCTCTCAGTAATTTATTCCAATTCCTTTTACCCTTTCCTACAAAAGAAAATTTTCCCAAACACTTATGCCTGAAATCAAGTGCCAATTTGTGGTCATGATCATCTTTACCTTACCACGCAACTCTCTTCATTCTCCCATCATTATCTTTTCATGCCTCAACATAAATATATGCCTTGTAAACTCCCATGACTCTCTTCACTCTCCATCTACTTTCCAACGAATCACACTCCATCTCCTTTATCATATTAATTACTGATTGTGTTCTGCAATAATTTCCAAAGACAAATCTAGGAGCCCTTCTCTGCATCCCTTCCAACTCCTGTATTTGATACAAAATTCCAGTAAGAGTATTTTCAGAGTATGCGGCGGAAAGAGGGCCATTTCTGTCTGATATATTCAGTAAATCATTAGAAGAGCGAAAAGTACCTTCAGACTGGAAAATTGCGCAAGTAACTCCGATTTTCAAAAAATGTTATCGAAGTGATCCTGGAAACTACCGTCCCATATCTATAACATCTGTTTGTAGTAGTTATGGAGCATATTATATGCTCGAACATTATGCATTTTCTAGATGATAATTTGCTTACAACAAATCAACACGGATTTCGGAAGAAAAGATAATGTGAAAAACAGCTGGCCCTATTTACACACGACGTAATGAAAGTTATTGATGCAGGTTCACAAGTAGATGCAATTTTTTTAGATTTCCAGAAAGCCTTTGACTCTGTTCCACACAACCGCCTTTTAGCGAAGCTTCGAGCGTACGGTATATCAGATCAGCTTTGTGACTGGATAAAGGATTTTCTAACTGGTTGGTCACAGTATGTTGTCGTTGAAGGAGAAAGTTCTTCTAATCTAGATGTTACATCGGGTGTACCTCAAAGAAGTGTAATAGGACCACTCCTTTTCTTAATTTTTATAAACTATCTCGGAGACAAAGTGAAAAGCCTTTTTAGATTGTTTGCTGATGATGCGGTTATTTATAGGGAAGTAAGAAATTTGGCCGATTGCTTAGAAATTCAGCGTGATCTGGATGTTATTTTGGCTTGGTGCGCTGAGTGGCAACTTACTCTAAATTGTAAAAAGTGTAAGACAATGAGCATAACTAACAAAAAGAATCCAATTGTTCAGAAATATGAGTTAAACAATACAGTTATTGATATGGTCGATTCTATGAAATATTTGGGAGTAACATTACAAAGGAACATGAAATGGGACATACAAATTAATTCGTTAGTAGGTAGAGCAAATTCTAGGTTGCGATTCATATGTCGAATCTTGAAAAATTGTAATGAAGAAACAAAGGAGATAGCGTACAAATCTCTTGTGCATCCACATTTGGATTATTGTTGTGCTATCTGGGACCCGTTTCGTAAGGGATTGATCGAAAGTATAGAGAAAGTACAGAGAAAAGCCGCTCGATTCGTAACCGCTTGCTACAGTCCTTATGAAAGCGTCTCAGAACTGATTAGTAGACTAGGCTGGGAGTCTCTGGTAGATAGACGACAGACATTTCTTTTAAAGTTATTGGTAAACATGCGTACTCCCACTTTCACCTTTGAGTGTAGTGAAATACTTCTTCCACCAACCTATTTGAGTCAGAAGGACAGGAAAGATAAAATTCCCTCATACCATTAGGGATTGGAATGCACAGCAAAGAGATTAGCTTTGGTGGTGAGCACCCTCTGCCACCCACAATTTTGTGAATTGCAGAGTATATATGTATATGAAGATAAAAAAATGTGGGTTCCTTACTACACCACAATATTCAAGCAGTGGTCTAACCAATGATTTGTAACCCCCTTAGGTCTCTCGTACATCCTCTCATCACTCTTTCCAACAGGCGAATGATTTTGAACCCTTTTCGTACCACCTGTCCAATGTGTCCTGTCCAGTTAAGTTTGGACCGAGCGTGGTGGGTGAACAGTTAACGTTCTGGCCTCGCATTTGGGAGGATGCGGGTTCGAATCCCCGTCTGGGAATCCAGATTTTGGTTTTCCATGGTTTCCCCAAATCTCTCCATGGGAATGTCAGGATGCTTCCTTCGAAAAGGCCATGGCCAAATTCCTTCCTGTTCCTTGCCACCAGTCCCATCCCGCCTCTAATGACCTTAGCCGTCAACGAGGCGTAAAGAAATAAGTTAAAAAAAAGTAAAAGTTAAGTTTGTTATCAATTGTTATGCCAAGGTATTTGCATTCTGAGTTTTCAGCAAGCGACTCCTTCTCCACTTTACAATCATTATCAACCTTTAGCTTTTTATCAGTGTACCTAATAAGCTGGCTCTTCTTTGCATATAATAATGGGTAGCAATAGTCCCAATACACTAACCCTGTGGAATCCCCATGTTTACTCCTACTTCTTTTGATAGTGCATTTCCTACCCTAACTTTTTGCTTTTAAGAATTCTTCTACCCAGAAATCACTTTTACATCAACTCTAATAGTTTTTGCCAATATTTAGCACCATTTTATGGCTCTCTCTGCCAATGCCTTTGAAAGCTCTAGTGCCCCACTATCAATTTGCCCTCCCTTTTCATCCAAAATATCTTACATGTAGTCTTCTAACTGATATTTGCATGAATATCTTTGCCTAACACCATGTTGCCTACTTGAAAACCACTTACGCTTCTCACAGACATGTCTGATATATTTGCATATTAATCTCTCCATTAATTTTCCTACAACTGATGTCAAGCTGATTGACCTTTAGTTACCTCCCCTATTTGTCACCCCACATTCACGGACCGGTATGACTATCGTACTTTTCTAGTCAACTGGTAAGCAATAAATATCCAGGCTCAATTTACATAATGTTTCCAGATAGGGTGCAATGTCACATCCTGCTATCTTTTAGACATTTGTAGTAATATTATCCACACTGGCCTCTATATGCTTTTTTTTTTTTTTTTGATTCCTTAGTTCCTTCATGATATCTTCATATTGAAATTAAATTTTTCTAGTCTGTTCACTTCCAACTGTGCAGATAGACTCACTTTCTAATATGCCCCCTACCATTGTTGAATTACAGTCCCTAATGGTATCACTAAACCAGTTACTTAATAACTCTGCCTTCTTTAAATCCTCAGTTACTGCTTCTCTATTCTTATCTAAAGGTGTCTCAACAGCCTCTCTTCCCCTCAGTTTTCTGAAATAGCAATACAAGTTTTCAGATGCATTAGTCAGTGGTCCCCCTGCACCAATAATGTTCTTCATAAATTCATCCTTGGCCAGTTACTTTGACAATATTAATTCCTTGTTTACTTGTTTCAAGAATTTTATATTGCCTTGCCGTCTCTTATCTCAGTAATATTCTCACCTCATCAACATCTTAACTTCTTCATCTCCATGTTGTATTTTGTAGGTTCTATACTTCTCATTATTTTCTGTTTTGGAATAAATTTTTCTTCACCCCCTTTTTTTATTATTTCCTTAAATTCTTTCCACTTCATCTCCACTGTATTTTTGTCATTCTTCCATTTGCTGAATTAAACAGATAGTACTTACTAATGGAAGAATTACCATTAGAGAGATCAAACAGTCAACTAGGAGTATGATCTACAAGTTTTCTGCAATTTTTGTGAGGCAATGCGAAAAAAAAACTACCCGAACTCATGAATTTTGCACCACGACATTTTACTGCCGCAAACTGCTTTGCTTGTCCAACAGTTCTTGGCAAAACATGACGCCACTGTGATGCCACAAATATCTCTGAATATGCCACCCTGTGACTTTACCTGTTTCCAAAACTCTAAAGGACACTCAAAGGACTCTTTTGAACAATAAATGAGATAAAGGTGAAATAACAAACCGAGCTCAAGATCATACATAAAGAGGCATTACAACAACGTTTCTCAAACTGGAAACTACATAGGAAAAAGTGCATAATATCAAAGGGTGACAGCATAAAAATTTATGATTAAATAAGTACTTTCTGAAAAAAAATTAAAAATTCTGATTTCTTTTTGATCACAACTTGTATTTTGTTCTTAATTGGTTCTTATGACCAGATAATTCATTCCATCACAAAAATAATAATTAAATCATTTAATTTACTTGTTGTATGTGTGTTTACGTTTGTCACTGTGTAAAAACCAGCGTTTTTGAAAGAACTTGATCATAATTAATTCTTCTGACGCACTTTTTTTGTTCTATCTTTCTAGGTAGACAGTATGGACGATCTAGTCACAGTGCATGTGCAAAATGGTACAGTGAGGGGCAGGAAAATGAAGACCATATCAGGGACTGTATTTTACAGCTTCCTAGGTATTCCATATGCTAAACCTCCAGTGGGTCCATTACGCTTTAAGGTTTTGAAAAATATATATATTTTTGTTTTTAAATTAATGAGAGCATGAAAGTACATTTCTTCCTGAGGGTGTTTAGCAGTGTTCACTTTGAGTTTTTTATAATATGCTTCATTGTTGTGCACTTGTTACTTAAGTCTCTCTGATGATTGTTTTCGAGGCATTACCTCTTTTTTCAGATATATAGCTGTTTGTAGTAGTTTCAAATGTCTTTTGTTTTAACATCCTTAATACCTAGTATATTGTTTTACTGTCTAATGAATGCAATAAAATTATTCAGCCTTACACAAAAGCTTAAGACTCATTCAAGTAACACACAACAAACAATAGCAGATGATGTTGGTACAGTAATGCCTACAGTGGCGGATCCAGGATTTTGGTTTGTGAGGGGCTTGAATGGATTTCGTTTAGGGGAGGGGACTTGAGTGGATTTTGGTTCCTCGGGGGAGGGGGGCAGCTTGAGTTGGGTAAGGCTAGGTTTTATAGTCATACTGTCATCAAGAGATCAGTAGAGCTAAAAAAAAAGTGTCAAAATCTCCAAAATTATGATGTCTGATGTGGACCAGACGAGTCAGCCGTCGTGATGTACACATCCAGCTCCACCTGGTGTCTCACTTCTGCAGGATATATATACAAAAAATGGATGGCAAAATGAACCACCACTTTATTTAGATGATGATTTCATGGTGTGAACACATATAAGAAACACAAGAACAGGAAAAACAATGAATATTTTGTGTCTTAGACAGGAGAACATTATGGAAGGAGGGTGGTGCAGGAGACTGGTTCACAGAGTGTATTTATATATATAAACGATGAAATAATAGGAGCTAAATAATAATTTAATTTTCTTGTTCTGTTCATGGTGCACCAAGATTTTTTTTTTTTTTAAAAAAAAAAAACAATTCGGACAGATAACTGCCAGATTTGACTAAGCTAACATTCAGTGACAGAATGGTAAAATGAAGAGTTTTATATATAACTGTCAGACGTTACTGGGCTAATTCTCAAGGATAGCATGCTTGTAGTAAACTCATTGTTTCCCAGGCAGTATGGGACGTTCAATTGGTGTACCGTATTGGGTTTGTTTGTTGAGTAGTATTTATCTAATTAGTTGGGAGTTACATCTGCCTTGGGAATGACATCTCCTTTGGTCATAACATGTTTAGGGAAACTTCTACTATGTATAGGAATGATACAGTGATTACACCAAAGGAACTGATTTACAAAGATTTTCACAAAAAGGGTAATTGCAGATGAAAGTATAGGTTGTAAGATAGTGTACAGTAGTTAAAGGTCCAATAGATTACAACAGTAATTTTTACTGTTTAGTTTGAGCAGGAGCTGAAGCAACACACGCACACTTTTGGAGTCGTAGGTTGACCAGAACATAACATGATACTACTCGATGCTAGTCTCTCTCTTACTGCTTTGCTCCATGACAACTAACTGCCTACTGGTATGACCTTTAAATACTCAATTTGCTCTGATTCATCAGTTAAGGTCATATTTCCACAGCATGGCTTCATCCTTGGCCATCATTTCTAGAAACTTGGGCATGGTACAAGATGTGGCCTTCACACAGGAGGGTGATTTCCAAGTACAAGAGCTTAGCCAGGATTAGCTTCGGGGTGGAGCAAAAACAAGAAAATATAATAAAAATACTTGTTGAAAATAATTTTACCTTAGAAAAAAAAATTAACATTTAATTAAACAGTCTGCAAGGGTTTTGGCTAAATTTTAACAAAATTTATCTTGTTAATATTAAAACTAGGAATTTTTATTTTCATATTTTTTGCTCAACTAGATAAGAAAGGGAGTCAGGGTGGGCAAGTGTCCTATCCTGCCCCATCATGGCTACATCCATGTCCAAGAAGCATTTTTTTTTCACATAATAGTCTGTAAATAACAATAAAGCTTTGTTATAATTGTACTGTGCCTTAACATAGTTCATTATTGAATTGCAAGTCATATGTAAAAAATACATGTGTCTCATGCTGATGGGATGTACAGTTACACAGTGCTTAAAAAGGTCAATTTAAGCTTCATATCTCTGATACAGCTGTCTAACAGAAATAAATAAAACAGTTTTTGATACATCAAAATAACAAGGGATGACAAAGTGTTCACAAAACTTACAGAATGACTTTCAGTTTCTTGAAAACGGATTTATTCATTTAAAAGTTTTCAGATTTGATGACTGAATGTATAAAAACTTTAGAAAAATCTCATTAAATGATAAGTATTGCTACAGCAACTTCTATGAATAAACTTAAATAAATTTTTACAATGGTACTCTTTTTATTATTGTTATTCAAATGCCTCAGAGACAGTTTCTCAGTTCAGAGAGTCATTGGGCGCAATGGCTCTTCATTGCTGTGGCACAAAACAGCTGCTGATTTGTAAGATCAGAAGTGGTGATTCTGTGGTCACCCTGGTTTCACAGTATATTGAATTGCAACATCATCTCATTGACATTGAAACATTGTATTCAGCTAGCCATATTCAAAGTACAAACTGCACACTTGTTTTATTATTGATTCCTGAATAAAGTCTCAATTCTGATGTTATTTAATAAATCAATCTGAACAACATAATAATTACAGTATTGCAGGTGCAGAGGCTTCACATAATAAAAAATAAAATTCCTCAAACCAGTCTATTGCGATGTTCATACATATAAGATTGGTGACTTCAAAACAGTGCTTACTGCAGCTTCTATATATAGTAATCTTGTTAATGTTGCACTTTCACCCTGGAATGGCTGTCAGCTTAAATCTCAAGAAGATCAATTGTGATAATTCCTTCTTATTACCAAAAGATTTTAAAAATGTAATGTTAAAAGTAATGATGCAACTAAGGAAAATGGAAGCGGCTTCTAGGCGATATAAATTAGAAAAGAAAGGGAAATTAACCCACCACATACCAAAGACGACGGATGCGATGAGAGACACTAATGCGGACAAACAACTACACAATATTTCGGCATCTGCCTTGCTCACAAATAGAAAAAAACGGGCCATTAGGCTCGGAACATGTGCGCACACTGAACGTTACCTAATGACTAACCGTGTAGTGGTGGAGGGGGGGGGGGGACGGATAAGGAGTAGATTATCGATATCGATATACAATGTCTGAGATAATATATGTAATATTTTGGCAGGCGATGGTAAAATGAGCAAATGTAGTGATGGTACGGTATAAACATGGCAAAAAAAAAAGGTAGTGATGGGTTAATTGGATTTTAACGGTGGTTAAGTTCCAGGTGGGTGTCTCATATCCAGGGATATTCTGGTACGCTAGTTCCCCATCTCCGGAAGTTCTGCTGCAGTGGTGCTGTCAGGGAAAACTCTGACTGCTCTCACAGTGAAACAGTCGTTGAGGTTGTTGGAATCATGGCTATTGGCATGTTCTGGTACTGGAAGGTACAGGTTACGAGTATGGACTGTTTGTCTGTGGCCATTCATTCTAACAGAGAGTTGCTGTGTGGTGAGGCCTATGTAAGAACTGGTGCAAAAGCGGCAAGTTAGTTGGTATATAGATGAGTGGTTGAACAGGTGGCATGTCCAATAATGGGGAAAGTTTCTCCTGTGGTGGGTTGGAATATGTAGTGGTGGGTGGAAGCATGCTGCAGGTTTTACAGCGGGGTCTATTACAAGGATAAGATCCATATGGTGCTTTTGGAGAGTCTAACGGAGGGTATTTGTGGACTAAGATGTTCTTAAGATTGGGTGGTCTGCTAAAACATGCACGAGGGACATTGGGTAGAATTTTGGGTAGGAGAGTACGCATTTCCGGAAATGAGCGAAGGAAGTCATACCCCTGTCGCAAATATGGTTGATGGACTCGAGGCCAGGAGAGAACTGAGTGACAAAGGCAGGGCTATGGTTGGTTTTTGTAGGAGACAAGTGAGAGTGGTTACGTGGAGGGTGGTTGATCGCGCGGGAGATCTGTTTATGTACAAGATCCCTGGGGTAACAACGGGAAATAAGGGCTTGGGATAGGTTTTGTGAGTATTGATGGAGAGAATGAGCGTCAGAGCAAATGCGACTTCCACGGATGGCAAGGCTGTATGGGAGGGAACGTTTGGTATGGAATGGATGGCAGCTATCAAAGTGTAGATACTGCTGTAAATTAGTGGGTTTGATGTGGACTGCGGTATGAAGGACACCGTGCCTGAGCATGATGTCAACATCGAGGAATGTGATGTGTGAGGGAGTAAGTCCAGGTGAAATTGATGGAATTGTTGCTATTGTTAAGGGAGTGGAGGAATTCAAGGAGGTGGTTTTCGCTGTGGGTCCAGATCATAAATATGTCATCTATGTATCTGAACCACACAGTGGGTTTAAAGGGAGTGTTGTTCAGGAAACGTTCCTCCTGACGACCAAGGAATAAGTTGGCATAGGATGGGGCCATGCGGGTGCCCAGGTACCGCTTTGGTGATATACTACAGAATTAAAGGTAAAGAAATTTTTGGAGAGAACTATATGGGCCAAGGTTGAAATGAAGTATGTACTAGGCAGGCTATGTGGTGGTTAGGTCTAGGTAGTATTCTAGGGCACTGAGGCCCTGGCTATGTGGAATGTTGGTATAAAGGGAAGTTACATCAATTGAGACCAGGAAGGAGTCTGGAGGTAGAGGTGTGTGGATTGTGGATAGGCGTTCAAGGAAATGTGGAGTGTCTTTCACGTAGGAGGGAAGATTTAGGACAAAGGGTTGGAGATGTTGATCCACAAAAGCTGAAATCCTTTCAGTGGGCGATCCATATGCCGCAACTATAGGTCGCCCAGGATTACCAGTCTTGTGGATCTTAGGAAGAAGATACAGTGTGGGAGTGCGGGGATTCTGGGGAGTCAGGAGGGAGATGGACTGAGGAGAGAGGCCTTGCAGGGGGCCTTGTAGGTCAAGAAGATTTTTTATTTCCTGGCATATGGAGGTAGTGGGATCTGTAGCTTGTGGAAGGTAGGTGTTAGTGTCCGACAGTTGCCTTAGGGCCTCAGCCACATAGTCATTGCGGTCCATCACTACTGTGGTTGAGCCTTTGTCGGCAGGGAGGATGATGATGTTCTGGTTTTTGGACAGTTCTCTCATAGCTCGAGTTTCCATATTGCTGAGGTTTTTAGAGTGTGGGATGGAGTTTAGGAAAGAAGGTGAGGAAAGAGAGGATGTGAGGAATTCCTGGAATAGAATAAGGGGATGGTTTTGTGGGAGCCGGGGAGGATCCAGAGAAGATGCAGGTTTAAACTGTTGTAGACTGGGCTCAATCTCCTCTGTCGACTGGTGTGTTCTCCTGTGACGGTAAAATGGTACCGCCAGAGAAGAGAGCGGCAGAACGCCAATGAGTCCCGGACCAAAGCAGCATGGTCGAACTTGGGGGTCGGAGAAAAAGTGAGTCCTTTGGATAAGACCGAAATTTGAGGTTCAGTCAGGGGGGTGGAGGAGAGATTAATCACTGACTGTTTAGGTTTAACTGGAGGAGAGGCGGGGGGTTTTTGAGCAGGTGGTAAAGGGTTTGGATGGGGTAGGTTGAGGAGGTGAGCCAAGCATGGAGTCTTTGCAACTAGGGGTGGAGTTGGTGTGTGATTTACAGCAGTGGAATGTTGATAGGGGAGGGACAGGAGATAAATAGCTCCTAACAAGAGCTGAAAGCTTCTGAAGATGTTTTTGTGCATGATTGGTCTGCAATTGTCTGCACTCTGACAGGATCTGTTGTATATGATGAATGAGGTGAGGGAATGAAAGGCAGAGGATTTTGTGGACTGAGACAAGTTTAGAGGAATGTTAATACGCCATGTGAATATACTGTTGAAGAACCTTCTCCTACCCAAAATTCTACCCAATGTCCCGTGCATGTTTTAGCAGACCACCCAACCTTAAGAACATCTTAGTCCACAAATACCCTCCGTTAGACTCTCCAAAAGCACCATATGGATCTTATCCTTGTAATAGACCCCGCTGTAAAACCTGCAGCATGCTTCCACCCACCACTACATATTCCAACCCACCACAGGAGAAACTTTCCCATTATTGGACATGCCACCTGTTCAACCACTCATCTGATATACCAACTAACTTGCCGCTTTTGCACCAGTTCTTACATAGGCCTCACCACACAGCAACTCTCTGTTAGAATGAATGGCCACAGACAAACAGTCCATACTCGTAACCTGTACCTTCCAGTACCAGAACATGCCAATAGCCATGATTCCAACAACCTCAACGACTGTTTCACTGTGAGAGCAGTCAGAGTTTTCCCTGACAGCACCACTGCAGCAGAACTCCGGAGATGGGAACTAGCGTACCAGAATATCCTGGATACAAGACACCCACCTGGACTTAACCACCGTTAAATTCCAATTAACCCATCACTACCTTTTTTTTTTTTTTTATGTTTATACCGTACCATTACTACATTTGCTCATTTTACCATCGCCTGCCAAAATATTAAATATATTATCTCAGACATTGTATACCGATATCGATAGTCTACTCCTTATCCGTCCCCCCCCCCCCCCCCACCACAACACGGTTAGTCATTAGGTAACGTTCGGTGTGCACACACGTTCCGAGCCTAATGGCCCGTTTTTTCTATTTGTGAGCAAGGCATATGCCGAAATATTGTGTTGTTTGTTTGTCAGCATTAGTGTTCTCTCATCGCATCCGTCCACTTTGGTATGTGGTGGGTTAATTTCCCTTTCTTTTCTTATTTATATCGCCTAGAAGCCGCTTCCATTTTCCTTAGTTGCATCATTGTTGCCTAACGGCCACCTTACGTGTTTGTCCCGCTTGTTCCTTTTCTGTGTTCTATTACTTTTTCCTTCCTTCTTTCTCTTATTTGTATGTTTGTTTCACGTATTGAATTCGCTACGCTAGGTTCCTCCCAAAGTTCCCGCCATTCTGTTTGTTTTCTCTGGCTTCAGATAACTTCGCGACAATTGATCCATGTTCCCATGTTTATATTTTTAGCTCTGTTTATCCTCCTAATCGGGTATTTTTCCATTATTAGCTTACATATATTTTTCCAAATCACTTTTTAAAAACTGCTTGTCTGTGGCCATTTAAATTTAATTTTGTTTATGCCGATTTTCGTTGTTTTCAATACAGTTCGACCATATTGTCGTTTTTGTTTGGAGTTTTCTCCTGTTTACTTTCAGGACGAGAATGTCCGAATACTTCCCACGTGTCTTCCATTGAATGTTTCATTTTTTGTTTTTGTTTCTCCTGATTAGTGGTTATTCTCAATTTAACCTATAAACAATTGGGTTTTATTAGATCTTACAGGTTTTCGTTTGTGGTCCAAGATATTATTAGCATCGCGATCTCAAATAAAACATACTTCCGCCTTAGCCAGCGCAAATTTTCTGTTTGTTTTTATGAAGTTTTATTCCACGTTTTTGACGTTGTGAGAGAATTTTTTTTTTTTTTTTTTTTTTTTCCCGCTAGATATTATTAGCATCACGACTTCATAAAAACCAACAAACATTTCTGTTTGGACGTTTATACTCGCGTTTTGGACGTTGGAAGTTTTTTTTTTTTTTTCCTCTCCCTAGTTATACATAGGCTATCGGTAGAATTGTCATTACTTTTTCTTTTTGTGACTTTTTACTGACCCTTATCTTTTTAACCCAATATGCTACTTTCAGAAATCTATCTGTCCAGTTACCATTTCCACGCCGCACATTTGGCCAAACTAAATTCTCACATTCTGTTTCTTCAGTCTTGCCTCTCTCTAAATATTCCGCCAAATGGTTTAACTATTAAACTTCCAGTTTCTGGCTGCCATCCAAAAATTCACCCATCACTTCATGCTTTCCGTTTCAGACAATCCCTTTCTCTCACCCAGCTGGTTCTTCAACAGTATATTCACATGGCGTATCAACATTCCTCTCAACTTGTCTCACTCCACAAAATCCTCTGCCTTTCATTCCCTCACCTCATTCATCATATGCAACAGATCCTGTCAGAGTGCAGACAATTGCAGGCCCATCATGCACAAAAACATCTTCAAAAGCTTTCAGCTCTTGTTAGGAGCTATTTATCTCCTGTCCCTCCCCTATCAACATTCCACTGCTGTAAATCACACACCAACTCCACCCCTAGTTGCAAAGACTCCATGCTTGGCTCACCTCCTCAACCTACCCCATCCAAACCCTTTACCACCTGCTCAAAAACCCCCGCCTCTCCTCCAGTTAAACCTAAACAGTCAGTGATTAATCTCTCCTCCACCCCCCTGACTGAACCTCAAATTTCGGTCTTATCCAAAGGACTCACTTTTTCTCCGACCCCCAAGTTCGACCATGCTGCTTTGGTCCGGGACTCATTGGCGTTCTGCCGCTCTCTTCTCTGGCGGTACCATTTTACCGTCACAGGAGAACACACCAGTCGACAGAGGAGATTGAGCCCAGTCTACAACAGTTTAAACCTGCATCTTCTCTGGATCCTCCCCGGCTCCCACAAAACCATCCCCTTATTCTATTCCAGGAATTCCTCACATCCTCTCTTTCCTCACCTTCTTTCCTAAACTCCATCCCACACTCTAAAAACCTCAGCAATATGGAAACTCGAGCTATGAGAGAACTGTCCAAAAACCAGAACATCATCATCCTCCCTGCCGACAAAGGCTCAACCACAGTAGTGATGGACCGCAATGACTATGTGGCTGAGGCCCTAAGGCAACTGTCGGACACTAACACCTACCTTCCACAAGCTACAGATCCCACTACCTCCATATGCCAGGAAATAAAAAATCTTCTTGACCTACAAGGCCCCCTGCAAGGCCTCTCTCCTCAGTCCATCTCCCTCCTGACTCCCCAGAATCCCCGCACTCCCACACTATATCTTCTTCCTAAGATCCACAAGACTGGTAATCCTGGGCGACCTATAGTTGCGGCATATGGATCGCCACTGAAAGGATTTCAGCTTTTGTGGATCAACATCTCCAACCCTTTGTCCTAAATCTTCCCTCCTACGTGAAAGACACTCCACATTTCCTTGAACGCCTATCCACAATCCACACACCTCTACCTCCAGACTCCTTCCTGGTCTCAATTGATGTAACTTCCCTTTATACCAACATTCCACATAGCCAGGGCCTCAGTGCCCTAGAATACTACCTAGACCTACGACCACCACATAGCCTGCCTAGTACATACTTCATTTCAACCTTGGCCCATATAGTTCTCTCCAAAAATTTCTTTACCTTTAATTCTGTAGTATATCACCAAATCCGCGGTACCGCCATGGGCACCCGCATGGCCCCATCCTATGCCAACTTATTCCTTGGTCGTCAGGAGGAACGTTTCCTGAACAACACTCCCTTTAAACCCACTGTGTGGTTCAGATACATAGATGACATATTTATGATCTGGACCCACAGCGAAAACCACCTCCTTGAATTCCTCCACTCCCTTAACAATAGCAACAATTCCATCAATTTCACCTGGACTTACTCCCGCTCACACATCACATTCCTCGATGTTGACATCATGCTCAGGCACGGTGTCCTTCATACCGCAGTCCACATCAAACCCACTAATTTACAGCAGTATCTACACTTTGATAGCTGCCATCCATTCCATACCAAACGTTCCCTCCCATACAGCCTTGCCATCCGTGGAAGTCGCATTTGCTCTGACGCTCATTCTCTCCATCAATACTCACAAAACCTATCCCAAGCCCTTATTTCCGTTGTTACCCCAGGGATCTTGTACATAAACAGATCTCCCGCGCGATCAACCACCCTCCACGTAACCACTCTCACTTGTCTCCTACAAAAACCAACCATAGCCCTGCCTTTGTCACTCAGTTCTCTCCTGGCCTCGAGTCCATCAACCATATCTTGCGACAGGGGTATGACTTCCTTCGCTCATTTCCGGAAATGCGTACTCTCCTACCCAAAATTCTACCCAATGTCCCCGTGCATGTTTTAGCAGACCACCCAATCTTAAGAACATCTTAGTCCACAAATACCCCGTTAGACTCTCCAAAAGCACCATATGGATCTTATCCTTGTAATAGACCCCGCTGTAAAACCTGCAGCATGCTTCCACCCACCACTACATATTCCAACCCACCACAGGAGAAACTTTCCCCATTATTGGACATGCCACCTGTTCAACCACTCATCTTATATACCAACTAACTTGCCGCTTTTGCACCAGTTCTTACATAGGCCTCACCACACAGCAACTCTCTGTTAGAATGAATGGCCACAGACAAACAGTCCATACTCGTAACCTGTACCTTCCAGTACCAGAACATGCCAATAGCCATGTTCCAACAACCTCAACGCTGTTTTACTGTGAGAGCAGTCAGAGTTTTCCCTGACAGCACCACTGCAGCAGAACTCCGGAGATGGGAACTAGCGTACCAGAATGCGAGACACCCACCTGGACTTAACCACTGTTAAAATCCAATTAACCCATCACTACCTTTTTTTTTTTTTTTTTCCGCAATGTTTATACCGTACCATCACTACATTTGCTCATTTTACCATCGCCTGCCAAAATATTAAATATATTATCTCAGACATTGTATACCGATATCGATAGTCTACTCCTTATCCGTGCCCCCCCCCCCCCTCCTCCACCACTACACGGTTAGTCATTAGGTAACGTTCGGTGTGCGCACATGTTCCGAGCCTAATGGCCCGTTTTTCTATCTGTGAGCACGGCAGATGCCGAAATATTGTGTAGTTGTTTGTCCGCACTAGTGTTCTCTCATCGCATCCGTCCTCTTTGGTATGTGGAATGTTAAAAGTAAGGAATTTGTTGTAATTTTAATTACGGTTTGCTTCTGTACTTATTGTCAGACTGGATTAGTACAATTCTGAGTTTTTTCTGTGATGAAATGTTTTAACGTGTTATAACATATTTTAGTAAACTTTTTATTCGGTACATTTTATGGTTAAATGACCAGAAGTATGTTATCTTCTGATAAAATACTTTGCTCTCTCACATAATTTTTGCTTATTTTTAAATCAGTCACAAACTCAAGAGTAGTAGATTAGATTTTATACATATTGAATAAAATAATACCTGTTAGTACTCCTAATAATATGAAATTCAACATTTGAAATTTCAAATTTTCACTGATTGTAATTGGCTTTCCAAAATATACCTGATAACAACATTTTAAAGTTCTGCATTATTGGATCTACATCCACTAAAAAATAGCATGCTATTTCTAAAACAAACTTCTGCACATACTTCCATATTACACATATTCATTTTAAAGTTCAGTCAAGGGTTAAAATCATTTCAAATTTCAACTTCCAAACTCTATCACTTAGTTCTCATTCTACAACAAAACAATACACTGACCCGTACAATCCAACAGTTGATCAAACAATGCTTGTTGTTCCTACTTCTCTGCCTCTATATGATGTGGGAAACCCTAACACCCCCAGTATTCTGGATCTTTCTGTCTAAAATCCTCCTTGTGGCTTGGGCACACCATCTTATTAGCCAGGACCTTAAATTTTGAATTATAAGAAATTTCTGAAAAAGCAACCAGTCTTTTATAAACTTTCCTAAATTCCACAAACTTTTCTTTTCATTTTATTTATCTTTTCCTTTAAGAAATTGCAAATATTTTCACTGCTTTTAAATTTAAAATTTCAACTCTCTGAACATAACTAAAATCTATTAGTTAATCAATCTCACCCTTAAAACATTATACGTTCTAAAAACCATATTTTAATTATATTCTTTGTCACTCCCCATTTTGATTACTTCACTTTCTCATAAAATCTTTTAAGTTCCAAAATATCGTCTATTTCCTGAAATTAGGCCTATAATTACCCTGTTTCTTATCATTTTTCAAAATAAAATTGTCATTTTAATCCCTATTATTTCCCCTCAAATGTTTGTAGCAGCTTTTCTTTGTTACACAACATCCTTTGTTTGAAATGTAATATTTCCAAGATTTTAAAAATGACTGTAGCTTTCTTTATAATTTCCACCAGACATTGGCGTTCCTTTACTTTACTAGAATTTCTCACATTGCTCTGAATAAGAATTGTGATCTAATTGATTTTTTTTTATTTATTTATTTATTTTAATTTTTTTTTTATTTTTTTTTGCAAATTGACCCATTATATTACTACGCTTTAACTAGTCATACATTGAACTGCGCTCAAGTATGCTAAATAATTCACATAAATTACAAAAGTATTACAAATTGCATTCCAATAGGATGCAAGGATTTTTTTTTTTGCTTATTTTTTTTCTCTCTCTTAAATATAGTATTTATGGTTTCATCAATGTGTCTATTTGAATTTTTATCAGTTGATGTTCTTTTTCTCTTGACATTGTTTACTATCCATCTGTACTAAACCATCTTTTGAAAATTTCTTACGCACCAATAAACATTTGGCACTGATTTGGCAAATGCACAAATTGTACAGTTAAATCACTTGCTGTCTTAATTATGTATTAAAAATCAACAAAATTATTGTAATTATTAAATTTAACACTTCTATGTCTTTGTGACCCTTTTTACTGTAGTCTGTTATTAAAATCCTATTCAACAATATTACAACAGATCAAGCTTCATCTGACTTCCTATTTGGGGAAAAAATTATGAATAACAAGCTGACCCGGCGAACTCTGTTCCGCCTTAGAGGCAATAAATAAGCAGATTTTTGATTTTATTAAGTTCAATTTTTTATTAGGAAATACAAATAAAAAAAATAAGTATTTTAATGATTCTTTATTGTTTATGTACTTTGGTGCATAGGTTGCACTCTTCAGTTAAGTACCTTGTGATACACGACATTTTTTGTTTTATTATCAAGCGCAAGAACAAACAACACAGATGGTCTTCCGACCTGTGAACATGCCACATATAATTGACCATGGGAGAAACATGGATATTCCAGATTCAAACCACAAACTTTCAAGGATTGGCCTTGTGATTTGTTAATGGTTGTGGTGAATGCAAGACGGACCGGAAATTGAAGTCTTTTAAACTCAAACAGCATATCGGTTGGGATCATCGGGATCTTCGGAATGAGAACTTCCTCACCTCCGAATTTCCCTTTGAGTATTGTCGCGTAAATCACATTATTCATCAATTTACTTACCAGCAAATGCGTACCGTTGCACAGTTTTGGTTGGTTTATGTTTCGAAGCATCATTACTACGGAGCCAGCCTTTAGGCGTAAATTGTGCGGTGGTAAGCCATGCACATCCAAGGAGTTTAAAAATTCAATTGGATATTTGGTGGTTTCATCTTCATTTGTTACACAGTCAATAGATTTGAATGAATGCATTGTTCCAATGATCTCATTCTGAATTATGTAGTTTAGGTCATCTACAACTTTATTCTTAGCTGCTAAAATTGCTCGCTCACTCAACCGTTCATTATTTTTGTAGTTAGTAATGATATTTGGGAATACTTTGTTGATAAGTTCGTCTTTCGATGAGACAAAGTTACAGAAATTATGAGTAAATGAAATCAATCCGCTCAATTCATTACCGATAGTCAGCAATTGCTCAGAGAAATCTTCAGCAGATGTATCATTAAGCAATGCAACACTCATGTTTGTCGCCAGCTGAAGTTTCTTCACATAGCGTTATAGATTCGATGATTTGAGGCAAGCGTTTATTTCGTCAGCAGCCGTTGATCTTGGAATTACTTGCAGTGTTTGGCGGAAATCGCCAGACAGTAAAATCATTGCTACTCCAAAACATCTCGAGTCATTGTGTAGATCTTTCAATGTTCGGTTAAGTGCTTCTAATGCACGTTTAGGCGCCATTGTGCATTCATCCCAGATGATGATTTTCGATGCTGATAAAACTGAGTTTTTTGCAATATTACATGTTGGTTCTTCAATAGTTTGAAGATTTAACGGCAATTTTAATGCTGAACAAGCCGTACGGCATCCTTCTAACAATGTGGCTGCTATTCCAGAAGAAGCAACTGTACCCGAAATGTTGGATCTCGTACGAACAGTGGCTAAAACTACTGACATGAGGAATTTCTTACCAGTTCCACCAGGGGCATCCAGAAAATATAAAACACCATTTCCATCACCAATTGCCTTGATTAACATATCATAAACTTCCTTTTGTTGGGGATTCAACAGGGGTACATTCGTTTGAACTACTAAATCTAATTCCTGGTGATCATATTCACGTTCCCATTCCAATTCTCGATTATATGCGTCATTCATTTCACGATTTGGTGCTGGCATTCCTAACCTGACTAATAAACTACCTCACGTGAGGTAACACATGTCTTCGATCAAGAGTAAAGCGCAATTATGTATCTCCTCATTCATCTCAAGGTCGTGACTTCTGGAACTGACACGAATTTGATGTAAAATATCTTCTGACATATTATCCTTGTATTTGTGCCACAGGTTTGATGGGTTCGATGGAAAGCATGTCGAAATGATGATAGCAAATAATGTGCGTATCTAACTTGGAGATGCAGAGATAATGGCTTAAATGATTATCGTATCCCAATGGGTATCGTTTTCTAGTAAACTGAGTTCTTCATATGCAGCATGATATGTTGGGAATATTATACCATTAACAGTCCGTAGTGTCTCAAATGACGTTGGCACACGCACATTTACTAGCAACAACTGCAAATAGAAGCATTCATCATTCTTTGGATGAACTGTGTACATTTGACCAAGAGCATCAGTAGAACGCACATCCGAATAACCAGGAACCGCATCGCCTTGCTTGTATCGTTGAAAATTCTTCGATGAAGGATTACAAGTGTAATAACGTGGCATCTCTTATTTTTTTTTTTTTTTTTTTTTTATTTATCAATCTTGTTCCATGGATCCCTGCTGAGGAAATACCTCTGGGATGTGAAACATGTCATTGTTGATACATATACACATAATATGAGTCATATCATAGTAAATATATATATATATACATATTTTACAAATACAAGAAATAATAAACATACATTTTTGCAACTGAGTTTTACAAACGTCATAATGAGTACAATTAATTATTTTCTTCAAATTCTTGAATGGAGTAGAAGGAGTTGCCAATAAGATAATCTCTAAGTTTTTGTTTGAATACATCTTTATTATCTGAAAGCTGTTTTATACGATTAGGTAGTTTATTAAACAGATGTATCCCAGAATAATTAACTCCTCTTTGTACTAATGACAGAGACGTTTGTGTTTTATGCAAGTTATTTCTGTTTCTTGTATTGAAACTGTGTACCTGTGAATTAGGTGTAAACAGGTTAAAATTTTCTACGACAAAGCTCATGAGAGAATATATATACTGAGAATACATTGTAAGAATATTGAGTTTCTTAAAGAGTTGTCTGCAAGAAGTTCTTGAGTAAAGCAAAGTTTGTGCAAACAGATTGCTGTGGCAGATCGCAAAGAAACTGGTCAATGTTGTCGCTGGAGGTGTTTCAGCGCGTTGAACAACATTCGAAGCTGTGAAATATACTTGTTGACCATTCTACAGATGCACACCCAAATGCACAACAGTAGGACGACGTTCGTGAATAGGGAATGCGAATTTACGCCAAATCACTTCATTACAGTTCACATAACGACCAACTTGATAGCCCACAATTTTATCATTGGTATTAGAGGATTGGATGCCAAACACTACCATATCGCTGCCTTTCGTGACATATTTGCAAATGTATTTTATGGACTTTACTGAATTGCAATACTGAACGTTGCAATGTGTCTTGAACGTTTTGGAAATAAGTGGTGAATATGGAACAATCCAACTGTTGTCAACAACGAAATCCATTCTTTTCACTTTTGTTGTGATAGTTCGACTGTTATCATCTGGTGATCGATGTCGATACAGGATAACCATCGTTTTCAGTGACGGTCTCCGCCGTTAATTTCCATGGATATCATTTGGAACACTTTCCGTCGGCCATGCAAGGTGATTGGGGATTGATGTAGGTTTGGATTGGCTTCGTGATCGGGAATCCCGGCACATATCATATCGTCTATTTGGTCTGGTTGAATTCTTTCCACTAACCAAATAAGAATGTGTGCGTGCAGCAAGCCTCGTTTTTCCCATTCAATTCAATACATCCAGCATCGAATATCTCCAAAGACGTGTTGTTTAACAATGTAGTTCATCAGGGACAGCATTTTTTGCCTGAATACACGTGCTGTGATGTCGTGTCGATCACTTGATGTTTGTGCGGGAAGCAGCAATTGAACAAGTTCTATCCATTTTGGATTACAGGTAAAAGTAATAAAGAGATCTGGCCGACTGTAATGACGAACATATGTCATTGCATCTTGTGCATATTCATGCATACGACGTGGACTACCTATGTACGTTGCCGGCAGAATAGTTAATCGACCAATATTAGCTGCATTTCCTTCAATACGAATTGCATCACGTATGGATATACTGCTCAGAACGCAGTTTGGCTTGGTTCAACCTAATGAAAGTTAAACGCTCCTTTTCTATTTTGATGTACACGTCGACGCAATACTGCTGAAACAATCGACGAAACTGCTGCAAATAGTTGTCAGCGTTTTGATGACTCATCAAACGATATGCGTACAGTAGATTTAATATTTCAAATATAAATTTTTAGCATAATTATAAAGGGGTGAAGATAAATGATTTTAAATCGATTGCCAGTCATTTGTCCAATTTTATCTATACAAACAACTCCTAATCTTTTCCTGGTAATTAGCAGTGTAATTGGTTTTTTTATTGTAAACCAAAACCAATCAATGTAAAATGTACGTCATGTTGAACTATGATATTGATACTCACCATTCAATTGATTTATCATTTGATATTAAAATGATATCCATCATCTCCTTGCCAAAACATCAGCAGGTATTGCAACGCGTCATATGAACGATGTGTTTCAGATATTTGTTGCAGTTGCCCAGTATCACGACATGTAAGCACAATATCGTGTGTTTCCAAGTGTTCGCCAACAATCAGGATGGCAACTTCATCTATTGTTGGAGCGTTAAATGTGTGTTCGTGTGTTCCAGATGGTCGTTTATCTGCTCTGATCATGACTTTGTAGTCATCATTTGGCATGCGCTCCAAAGCACTCTTGAACAACCTGACCAACTCAAGATCTTCATGATGTAGTTGCTGCAAATCTTGAAGAATTGCTCTTTTCATTGCTGCATTGATCTCTTGACATCGATCAAGTTGTTCTTCCATGTTGCCCATGAAGTATATTTGTAAAAATTTATTCTGTGCATCTTCAAGAGGTTGCAATGATCCAATTCGATGGTGAATCTGTCCTTGTATCTACAAAATAAAAGGCAAAGACAGTATTACTGATTTATAAACACTTTTTTTGGAATTAGCAAACATAATACGTACGAATAAGTATAGTAAGTTATTCTTCTACTATATATACTGTATTAGTACAAAAATAAATAAATACCTTGAACGTCGGATTAAATCCTCGTTCTTCGATGATGTCTGCCCCAAATGAGGTCATTTGGAAACAACCATTGTATTTTTGAGTGTTTGCAAGAAAATGACATGATTCGGGTGTTTCGCCACAAAGCAAGTCAGTAGTGGCAATTTCACTTTCCCACTAAGGCAGCACAATCCGGGCGTTTCTCCGGAAAACTTCAATGCGCCACAATACTCACAAACAACGTTCATTGGCCCAATGCAAACGCTAGAATGCAAGCAGTAATCAGTGCTGCAATAGTATCAAAACACTGCTCGATTCAAATCAGCACTTGATAAATCTCTTCTTGTGCCTCGAAAATTATCTACTTGTTGATCTCTGTTGTTCGCTCGACGATTTCGCATTGCCAACTGAGCCGTTTCACTGGCTGCCTCACTTTTCTCTTGTATTTGAAAAGCACGAAGTCGAGCCATACTAACGCGGCGCTCTTCACGGGCAATTTCTCGTTCTTCTTCAGTCCTTTCATTCACAATGTTTCATATCCTTCTTGCATTACAGCTTTGTCGGGAAAGATTTGATCGTCTTGGTCGTGGCATTGTTAATGATAATTTAAAGAGAATAAAAATTACTGATTATTGATTTCTGACAAAATTTATAGTTATCAAATTTTTTCAACCATACTTAACCATAGACAAAATTATGTTTAGCTGTCATTTGCATTTTGTTATTCCAAGTCAGATGCATTTTTGTTGTACCACTTTTTATAGTGACTTGTATTCTCTTTGATGTTTTGTTATTCCAAGTCAGATGCATTTTTGTTATACCACTTTTTATAGTGACTTGTGTTCTCTTTGACGTTTTATGTCATGTCACACAAGAATGCGATAGAACGGGATAAAAAGTATCCTATGTCTGTCTCCTGGTTCTAAGCTACCTCCATACTAATTTTCAGCCGAATCGGTACAACTGTTCTTGAGGTATAAATAGTGTAACTAACACGACTTTCTTTTATATATATAGATCACTTCACAATACTAAGGTATCACTCATTATTATTAACACTGAAATATTTTGGTCTGGGAGAAATGAAAAGCTCTTTTAACTAACAGAGTTCTTATATCACTATTACTAAATAACATTGTATTCTAAACTTCTACCTTCTTGTTAAAATTATTGTTTGATGATAACTACAAATGATTTAACTTGCCTATATTGTCAACACCATTTCAAATTACTTACATACTCCAACAATTCACTCGATACATGTGTGACTCACGAATACAAACACAATTTTCGCCAGATTGAAACACAAACTTGATATGATACAATGCACATGCCTCATCTCATTACATGACTTGATGGTGAAATCTAAACAAGTGAGCTGTTTACATTCTTTTCCTGGTGCAAGCTTACATTATGCTACTAGTATGCAATTTATTTCTTCCATCAACTTTTACACATTATAATAGTTTAAACAATTTTCAAACGCTCCTAATTATTTCACATCAAGTAAATGTACTGTTTCTCTCTCAGTAACTTAATTTCACCATTGTTACGAATTCTGATTACCTCTGCTTCTGAGACATACATTTAGATGATTGGACATATTTATTCATTTATTGTAAATCTAGGCATGGGATCCGAACAACCATTCCATCTTTATAAACTAAAGAAACATAAATTTCATTCTTAATATCTAGACACATTTAATTTATGCTGAAAAATGTCTGCTATTACATTTTTTTGTAAATGTTACCTGCATTTTACACTCTTTTTTTTTTTTTTTTTTTTTTTTTTTTTTTTTTTTTTTTTATAAGAGCTTATGTTCTTTACACTATTAGTACTGTCTTTATTATAATCTATTGTCACATTTCACACAGCTCATAAATATCATTTGTAATATTGACTTGACTTGCATTTTGGTCACCTATTTTTTGTTTTTTGTATAATATGTTCTGCTCTAGCCACAGTTAGTTCTGTAGTCTTCCATATGTCTACATATGCCACATAAATTATTTTCATCTGTGTTCCAGTCTATGTATACCTACACTTACTTCTACATTTAGCTTATAAGTGGCTTCTGCTATGCACAGTCATAATCATTTGGACTATTCTTACAATTATTCTATTTGATGTTTAACGTAACTTACACTTCACACACAAGAAGTAATGTCAATTTTCAGTACATCAGTTGTTTCTGCTCGATTTTTGTGCTAATCCTTTGCCCAAAACTTGTGTGTTATGTCATACGTACACTATACTTTTTTTTATTATTCTACTTTACCAATTTAATTCTTTTAAAACCTATCCATTCTTAATGTAGCTTTTCAAGTTTTGCTTCCTACATGCAACTGCGTTTCTCTCTCTGCTCTTGTGGGACCATCTATCATTGGACCATGAGTTAAACTGTGGCAACATGCAATTACATTTTTTCTTTGCATTTTACTACTGCTAATGTAATCTGTTACACCCTCCCTCACATCTATTTTAATATAATTTTCATATACTTCGAAACCATGCACATTTATGAGTACTTTTTTTAAACTGTGTATTGCTGGACATACCCCAATCTCTATTTCCATTTCTATCCTGTTGCTTCTTACTCTTGGAAAAATTTCCAATCATAAGAACTGACATTTTTAAACCATTTAATTCTCCATTTTTCCAGAGCTACTCCGACGTTTATGCTATCTGCTTTTTTTATGCCACATTTGGCATAGACCTCTGCGCCTCTCTGTTTCTACCTATTTCTGTGCAAGTTTTCTGGTACCTAATCCATTCACTTTCATCTGTATTAATAGAATACAATGCAGCTTATGCTGCCGTATTTGCAATTACTTTCCTCTTATATAGTTTTTATCCGTAATTTAAACTTTAAGGTTACCATTTTTATGCACCCTTTGCCACTTATATAAAAACCATTACAATGTTTTTCTTCCAGGTTAACTGGCCTCATCTCTACTGCTTCATTCCTGACTTTGCTAAGGGAATTGGTATTAAACCTATCTCTATACCCTCTTTACAACTGCTATCTTATTCCTGACATGACTGAAGAACCTGGAGATGCATCAGAATAAGACTTCTTCACCATACTTAACATACTACTGCCTTATTTGTGACATTGACATGGCAAGAATTATAACTTTAATGTTGCCTAGTTCTAGTAGCTTCTTTCTTCTCTTAATTAATTAATATCTGATTCAAAGATTGCAGTTACATCACTTGTCTTCACTTAATAACCACTATGATGGCTACTGCAAATATCTGACCATTAAACTTAAATTACTGCAGCTCTCATACTTTCACTGACTGCTGTGTTGCTGATGCATGCATCACCTTCATGCCTCAGCATTGTGCAAGTATTGAAGCTGCAGGATCTGCTACCTTTCATTGAATATTATCTCCTCTGGCTGACTGGATTAGCTGCAACTGTTCTCAAGCTTGTCAGTTGTTGATTTGCATGTACTATTGTATGAATCGCCTCTCAGCATCTTGACCAGCTGTCATATCTATGGAAATCTTCTTTAATGTCTCTACTGAGAGGTTTTTCTATAACTGTGGTGAACCTAGAAGAACAAAAAATAGAAGTCTGCACTGTTATGATCTAAATCTCCTGTCTGATGACAAAGAAAAATGTCCGTTTTGTCAAGGGCTTGACATACCCAGCTAACACCATTCCATCCTGAGTGGTCTCCTCCAGGAAGTACCAAAAGGGACGTTGACAGTTTAGTACCAGACATGAATAAGCTAACATTGTGTGACAGCAAATTAAAAGGAAGAGATTTCTAGATAACAATATAATTATATCACCACCATTTGATGACAGCTTGTTACTCATAAGGTTACTCTGCAACAATGATTACCCTATTGAAGAAATTTCATTCCATCTACATGGCTACTTGCAAGAAGAAAGGTGATTATTGCAGTCTCTGTCAGCGGCACTTGTCCCTTCATCCAGGGTACTAAGTTAACTTGAAATTATAATGTTTTGAAGGTAGCAAGGCTACAGTCAACCATCTTACTGTGGTTGGTGCTTTGAAACACATTTTTAAACTTCACTCCATTTAACACCACTGACCTAAACAAAACTATTAAGATTTTGACCAAAATGAATATTGCCTGAATAGAAGTTTACATACGTTGTTAAGAATTCTTCTAAATAGTTCTATTGTACTTGGTACTTATGAATGTCACCCAACTAAACTAATAATCTTGACCATAACATATTTTAATTTTGTTATTGTGCCAGCCGTACAATTGACTCATAATTGGCACTAGAGTTACCAAAGAAAAAGCCACAATGAACCTTAGACTATGAACATGTCAACCTTAATAATAATGGTGAATTTACAAATGATGAATCACTATAAACCCAAACAATTGATGAAAGATAAATGACCTGGTGAAAAAAAAATCCTAGGTCAAAAGTGATCTCAACAAGTGGAACAGCATTCATACAATAACTGTCTGTATTTCGTTTCTGAACATCATTGTTCAAAAAATAGAATTTACAAGGGTTATTTTGCTTCTCTGCAACATGTCTTTTGAAATATGGCACAAGTTTAGGAAGGGCTCTCTCTAAAAGAAATTCTGATTGCCATTCAAATAGTTTTTTTTCCAGAGATGGTGGTCTTACATAAATATTCTCAGTCTTAACAAGTTTAAACATACAATGAAAACTTTATTTTTGTCTCCAAAATAAAAAATTATGTAAGCTACCTTACTCCTTATTTGCAATATTTAGTTAAAATCCGACGAAGTTTGGGTTAACATTGGATACATGATACCACAGTTTAAAATCGAGACAATAACACTTTAGAGTTAGGAAAGTAAATAAACAGAACATAATAATAACAATTAAACTGTTTCTAAGAAAATACAAATTGTAAAACTTACCTAAATGAGCGTTATCCATAGGTTTCCATAATTACAAGTAAACAGATTGGTTTAAGCAACCATATCACTAATATTCCACACATCTCGACACAGTAAAGCACTTTCTTAATAACAATTTCACAGTTTTATATTAAATTCACTAGGAACTCGCAGTTTCTGACAGATTTAGAGCAGTAAATATGATTTTTAAAACATCGAACCATGTGCTAATTTCAATTAAATGTTTCAGTCCAGCCAAGTAATTTCAGAGCTTCAAAAGTAAATTTAACAACACTTAATAACATATCCTTCAATATTCTTTTAAGTTTCCAATAGCCATCAACCGATAAATAAAAGATACAAATAAGTTAAAAATTGTAATCCTACTACGCAGTAACGGCTCACTAGTAAACAGAATTTCAGTCTGGCACACATATTTCACGAACTAAAAACTTTTCTAAAACACTTAAATTAAATAAAGGAACACTTTAAAAATAGTCTCAGGCAGAAATAAGCTGTAAATAAAAAGTGAACAAAATTTATTAATGCTGGAAAAACTACCAAATTTTAGAAATTCCATAACTTTCGATATACTTGACCGATTTGGAAAATTTTTACCTCCTGGGAATCAGCAGGGACAGGAGAAGAGTTTGAAAATAGTCTAAACTTGATATTTTAAACTTTAGCAAATTCATATTCCGGACATGACGTTTTGCAGTTTCAAAGTCGGCTAGCTTTCCTATTCATCAAACTTCATAAATCATTCACACCGGTCTGGAAGCTCTGAGAATAAAACCACGCACAGCACAACACTTGGTACAAAACGCTCTTCATCTCGTGATTTTCTGGAAGCCCTCAGCTTGAAAAAATAATTAAGTACACCTGTTGATCATCGCAGTCTAGGCATTTTCCATAAAGGAAGTTCCGGAGGTTGCTCGAAACACAGAATTCAGAAGTCTTGGGTCGAGTGAACATGTACTGTGTCGAACGAAATTGAGCGCTCTCGGCGCGGGCGTTCATGGGTAACTGGAAATAGTGATGGCGGGCAGATGCAGGGAGGACATATTTGAAAAACTGATCTTTACCAGACATGTGATGCTTCGATAGTAGAACTTCATTTTAGGATTCGGGGTTGAGCGGTCTGTTCTGTTTCATTACTTGTGATCTTACGAGTGATGTTTAGTCTGATGCCTCAGCTAACTGACATTTAATGTACCGTTTGAAAATTATTAAGAATATATTTTTTTGGTGACAATAGACTTCAGCAACTTTCATTTCTAAATTATTACCCTCCTTACAGGGTTAATTCTGTAAGTGGCAGCCGGCTTTATCATACAGTTAGCATTTTCAAAGGTTTTTCACGGTTTTAGAACATTTATCTGGTTTTTCATAGCATTTGGAAGAACTCAAGTTTAGGTGTACAAGCCGATACTAGACAGCAGTATGCCACTAGACCCTAACAATTAAATAAATAAATCGTGTGATAACCATCACTTAGCGAAACTTCAAAAATATTTATTTGGTATACAAACCCAAAATCAAATTATTTTGCATGCTCTAACACTTAAGCAGTGTAATGTATAATTAAAGACACAAGTTATGATGTTAGCATCCTTCAAGTAATTTTTTTTATTATTATTTTCTAATTCAACAAAACAGTTGAGAGAGAACAATTTGGTAGATGGATATTAAATCAAGTAAATTCACACATTCAACACTTTAGTGATAAATAGTTAAACAAATAAGGCATCCTTAAAAAAATCTCCAGAAACAGTAACAAAAAATTGGGAGAGATAATACATGGATGCACAGGCTGTAAATCAATAAAAAATTCACATGCTCAAACATTTTAAGAACATGTTGAGTAATTAACAAAGTATATCCATGTCATCCTTCCAGGAAAATTATCCAGTTAATTAAGAATGCTAGAGTATTTTTTAATATATTAGTAGTTTGTTGCAAAATATGATTTTAAATAAAGGTACAGTTATTTAACTTTTTTTAACATATTAAACCACATCCTATGCATCTATTTATTTTCAATTAATAAAATTGTATTTATTCCTATATCATTTGTTTTTAAAATTTCTTCTACAATAAAAATATTTACAGGTCTTCATGTCTAGTTTTATTGGAAATATTTACAAAAATATCAATTTTTAATTTTGTTGCTTTAATATAAGGGTCTTAGCATTAATTATGTTCCAAGTAACATTTATTTTTACTACTAAGAAAATAATTTTCATTTCCTTGTAGGTTAGCATACTTAAATACCTTGCTGGGTTGCAAACTGATGGAGCTCTTCATACTAATCTCATGAATCTGTTTTTGAGTAGAAAAAGAGATTTTACAAATTAATTGAGCAATATAACATTTTATACATTGAACATATGATTAATTGTTGCTAACTACTTCCCAGTTCTTTGTCAAAGGAAGAAGTAAAATTCTTCTTATTGATATCATAGGAAGTTGATACCAGGTTTCAATCTGCAGTTTTGTATCTCTCCATGACATTCTACATGTAACAGTCTGGTTGACTTTGATTTTGTCAGTTCTAATTCTGAGTTAATTCTTAATTCTACTGAATTGCTTCACTTCAAATGATTCATTCAGAACCAATTTTAAATTTTTATTTCATCTAGATCTTCAGTAACTCACAATAAATTATCAACATGAAGCAACAGATGACCCCAACATTCACATTTAAATTTTTTACCAAATTAATACAGTAGAACAGCAAAGAAAATGGCTAAAGATGGGTTTATTAAGAGTATTGTCAGTGCAGGAGGGCCATTGACTGATGCATCTAGAAATTTCTATGGCTATATCAGGAAACTGAGGGGAAGGGAGGGTGTAGATACACTTATAGTATAAGGATGGAGAAGAAGTTACTGACGTTTTGAAAAAAGGCAGAGATTTTAAGTAACTGGTTCAGTGAAAGCATTAGGGACAATGAATCAGAAACAGGAGGGTCTAATTTGGAGAATGAGCTTAACAACACAATTAGAAATGACGATAGTAAAAAATTTGATATTCATCCTGAGGAAATCATGAAGGAAATAAGAAAGCTGAAAAAACATAAAGGGGCTGGTGAAGATAATATTACTACAGATTCTTAAAGATAGCCGGATGTGACATTGTACCTTATCTTGAAATATTATTTAAACTGAGTCTGGATACTTGCTGCTTACCACAGGACTGGAAAAGTGCAATAGTAGTACCGGTACATAAAGGAGGGGTGAGAAATAGAGCTGAGAATTACAGGCCAATCAGTTTGACATCTGTGGTAGGTAAATTAATGGAAAGATTGATGTGCAACCACATCAGAAATATATGTGAGGAACATAAGTGGTTATCAAGCAGGCAACATGGGTTCAGGCAAGGATATTCATGCAAATCTCAGTTGGTGGGATATATGCAAGATATTTCAGATGAAATGGACAAGGGAGGCCAAATTGATAGTGTAGCACTAGATTTGTCAAAGGCCTTTGACAGAGTAAGCCATAAAATGGTAGTAAATAAGGTAAAAAGCATTGGAGTGGATGAGAAAGTGATTTGATGGGTAGAAGAATTTTTAAAAGGTAGAAAACAGAAAGTTATGGTAGGAAATGTAGTATCAAAATAAGTGGAAGTAAAATGGGTGTGCCACAGGGTAGCGTATTGGGACCATTGTTATTCATTATTGTAATGAATAATTGTGTTGATTGTTTACTATCTGAAATTAGATTGTTTGCAGATGACATAATGCTGTATAAAAGGATCAAATTAATAGAGGACTGTAAACAGTTGTAGGGTGATCTGGACAGGATATCTAGTTGGGTTGGTAGACATGGAATGAAGATAAATGCAAAGAAGAGTCAGCTTATTAGATACACAAATAGAAAACAAAAGGTTAATTATGAATATAAGGTGGGGAAAGAATTGCTTGCTGAAGACTTGAAATGTAAATATCTTGGAATTACTTTTGATAACAAGCTTAACTGGGCAGGACACATTGGACAGGTGGTTGGAAAAGGTTACAAAGTTATGCACTTGTTGGAGAGAGTGATGAGGGGATGTACGAGAGAAGTAAAGGAACTGGGTTACAAAACTTTGGTCAGACCATTGCTCGAATATGGTAGTGTAGTATGGGACCCTCTTTTTACATATCAAATACAGGAGTTGGAGAGGGTGCAAAAAAGGGCCGCTAGATTTGTTTCTGGAAATTATCGCAGAATGCAATCAGTGATGGATATGATAAAGAAGCTGGAATGGGATTCATTGCAAGATAGGAGGAGGGTCATGGGAGTGTACAGGGCATATACTGGCGATGAGGCATGGAAAGATATTGCAATAGGTATGAAAAGTAGTGCATGGAAGGGAAAAGATGACCATGACCACAAGCTGGCACTCGATTTCAGGCACAAGGGTGTGGGAAGATTCTCTTTTTTAGGTAAGGGTGTCAGGGATTGGAATGAGTTACCAAAGGAAATGATGAATAATTTACCGAAAACTTTGAATGAATTTAAAGATAAAATTTGTAGAGGGCAAATGTAGGTGGGTGCAGGATGGGAGGAAGATGGGTGTGTAGGGAAATTGCCACCGGAGCCTGTGCTCCATTGCAATTAAAATTAAATTAAATGTGTTATATTGTTTTCATTAATATTTCTTCTGTATACCCAGCTTTCCTTTATCTGTTTAATAGTGTTTTTGGACTTGATACATAACAGCTGAACATCATGATCTGAGATACCATTTATTACTGGAAGAATGTTGTAATTATTATACTGAGAAATATCCATAAAAAATTATTAATTGTATTCCTATTATTTTGTATTCTAGTAGGAAAATTTTCAAGTGCCATTAAGTTAAAAGACAACAGCAAAGCTTCCACATCTAGCCTCTCATTGCTGTGATTGAGAAAGTCAACATTAAAATCTCCACATTAAACTATTTGTTTGTTATTTGTGAAATATAGTAGCAAAGACTCTAACTGAATAAAACAGTCTAAAATTTCCTTAGGGGAGGCCCTGTAAATTGCTATTTCTGTGAGCTCATCCTTACCATATTCTAGTTTAGTAATGCAGCATTCTAAGTGTTGTTCTACATAAAACGTACTTACACCTACACTGGTGCATTGAATATTATTTTTAACAAAAATGGCAACCTCCCCCTTTGTCAGGCCAAGATGTTACTGGGGGATTAACAACACTTTTGCCTGAACTTTGAACAGCTATGTTCATGACCATGTGTAGCCTTCTGGTACCTAAAATATTTAAGCAATCAGCCACCACACATTCGTATCAAACCCCAAATGTGAAGGGTAATTGAAATAAAGTCACTTATCACAGTTTCAGAGTAACACAATACTTGTATTCTTGATAAAGTTCACTTGTACATTGTCGGTACCAGATAAGTAGATAAAGCAATCAAACAACAGTTTCATTGAAGATTACAGATTAAGCACATTCACAGGAGAAGACAAAAACTCACCCTAACATTAGTGAGTACTAAGGCATGTTGGAATTTACCGAAACCGCTACCGCTCGGAGCAGTTTGCCTCGCTAAATAGCATAATCACCTTCCAGCGATAGAATGAGACTACATATTAAGAAGTTAATTTTTTGAAAATCTAGTGCGGAGTGAGACAATCTGAGCTTGCTGCAAGATCTTTTATAGACTTCTCAGAGCCTATGATGTCAGCAACTTTTTCTTTAATTAATATCTCCAAAAGTACTAAATAGTTTAACTTGAAATTTTTACAGGGACTTTCTATTATCATGTTCTATCTGTTTTAATTTAATTTGACATTAAAAAGGGTTTCTATAATCTTAAAATTGAACTTATCACGTGACCAAATTGGCGGAATTTTTACGCGCTTCAACAACAATCCGTGACAATCTATCTTTAAAAACTTAATTATTCTGACAAATGCTTAAACTTATTACCAAAACCATTATATGTTCGTAGTCGTCTCAATCTAGACTGTCGACTGATATAAATCTCTCAGTTGTATTCATTTTAGTTAAAAAGTTCATTTTTTTCTCTTAATTAAAACTACTAGTTAAACTTTGCCAAATTATTTAATTTTATTACCAAAATATCCAGAACAATTCTGACTATAGCTGGTGATAAAAGTTTAGCTGTAGCTTTACTCAATTTAAAGATATCTTGAATCTTAAATTTTTACTTTTTTGATTGTGTGTTTCAAAATGTGAACAAACAGGAATATCTCTTAAAATAAACTTTTCCCGATATAATAAATGTACTTCAAAATGATTTTAATGATGAGTTTTCACTGTGGAAATGACTACAGGGAAATTACTTAAAGTTAACAATTACTCATCTCGAAATTTCTTACAGCATAAGCAACTTCAAAATCGATTTATAGAATATTTTGCTGATGAGGGTATCTAGTGGGGATGCTTCTAGAGAACTAAAGGGGACCTTACACCTTTCTCCATTTTACGTCTACAGAAATGAGAACTTAGTTTATAATTTCGGATGGACAGCTGCGATATTCCTGTGTCAGACAAATGATGTTCAAATATGCACAAAACATCAATCTTGCATTCCTCAAAGCAAAGTTTGGCAGACACACTCAACTTTTACTGGGGTCTCCTAAATATTCATCTTTCTTTGGTCTGTTTAATTTCACCCAGTGCATTTGCCACTAAACTATTTTTTTTTTTTTTTTTTTGCCTCGGAATGTATCTTCATGTGTTCAATTACTGTTACTTCTAATTGGAGTACCATTCTGATTATTACTTTGTTTTAATTTAGTTTCTAGCTGTATGTGCAAAAGCTAAATGATTTACGCCCTGCATTTTAGTTGATTTCTTGCTTTTCTATAAACATTTTTTTTTTTTTTTTTTTTAAATTATAGCCACCTGAAACTGTTGAGCCATGGAATGGAATTAAAGATGCATTTAAAGAAGGAAACGTATGTCCTCAGTTAAATATGAAGGGTCAATATAGGGGTTGTGAAGATTGCCTTTATCTGAATGTTTTTACTCAACAGGTAAATATTTATTTGTTTTAACAATTCTATTATTAGTCTCCTTAGTAAATTAGTAAATATAAATTAGAAAAGAGGAATCCTTTTTTTTTTTTTTTTACATATTGTTTTACACTTTGTCGATGTTGAGGTCATTATAGGTGGGATGGGACAGGGGACAAGGAATGGGAAGGAACTCGGCCATGGCCTTTTTGAAGGAAGCATCCCAGCATTCGCCTGGAGTGATTTTGGGGAAACCATGGAAAACCCAAATCTGAATGCCCGGCCGGGGATTCGAACCGCCGTCCTCCCGAATGCGAGGCCAGAATGTTAACTGCTCACCCACCACGCTCGGTGATAGAATCCATAAGTAAAATTTGTTTTTTCCACACTACAGAATTTGGTCATTTTTCCTTTTTAGTGTATTTTCCTTTGCATGTAATCCATTATTTATACCACATTTTATTTGTGTCATACTGATGAAGTGTCCCACAACATTTTGCATCACACAACTTGATGGCTGAACCAACAGAGTGTACTCCATGTAGAAAAAAGGGCATCACTTGCTAGCAGGAATGGTGTCACCATGGCTGCCACCAAGGAAGGTGAAGACTCTCTTCCACTGAGGTTAGCATATAAAGATGGGTCTCAGGCAGCAGCAGTATTCAGTTAATAGCAAACATGAAGAGATGATGCCCTAGTATCTATAATACCCCTGCTGACCTATTATGAATTCTGTGTAGCTAAACTTGGCAGTTGTATTGGAATCTGTTTGAGTGTAACTATGTAAAATAATGTGATTGTTTGAATTTGAACCTTGGTGTTGGTATCTTTTCCTAAGTGATGTACAGCTCAACATTTTGTTGACAAGTGTACTAGTCACCTTGTGGCCAGAGTAATGCGAGTTTACATGTGCTAGTTTATATGTGCAAGTTTACATGTGGATTCACAGCCTCACTGTCAAGACAATGTGTTAATGGATCGTTACAGAAAGTCGTGTTGCAAAGAAGCAGGAAAAATGTGCAGTGCATTGAGTCTGCCAAATAATGACGTGTGCATTGGTCCATTAAAGCAGGAGTTTGAGGCTCCTCAATAGCAAATCTATCTGTTGATTACAATTTGCAGGAAAGTTGAGAGAAGACGAAGAAATTGCAAAACAACTGTAATAAAACATTTGTAGACAGGTTTGGTTACAGTGCATTACATTGCACTGGTGGATGAAGGGCAAGTTTTTTCAGAGTCACATAAACCCAGGTCAATCTCATGTGGAATTGCTGACAAAGATGAACGGGTTGGTAAGGGATTGCAAATTGTGGTGCTCAATAGAATGTTGTGTGTATAGCTACGAAAAATCATTCTCAACAAATGTTTTGCTTTTTCGCACTGACCATGAAGAAATTTGCCACAAAGTGGTCAAGAAGAGCAATCCCCTGATGTAATCAAAGCTGCCACATCCCTTGAAGTTACAATGTGTACATCCAACTGTATGGTGCAATTAGTCGAAGACAAACAGATTAGAGGAGGTGGAAATATAAATCCGCTAAGGAGAGCCCTTGGACAGACTCTGGTACTAATGCAATTTTTGTAGCAGGTTCCAAGCTAGTTGGTTTTTCAGATTAAAATGGGGTTACATTTCAAACGTGACAAAGTGAGTCACATGCCAAAAGTATGCATTGGGAACCGAAAAATAATAACACAGAAGAAAGATCGGCCAATGAAGGTTATTACAGTTTTACAGCAAGATGTTAGAAACAAGATTAAGGTTGAGCTATCAATTGGTATAAGGAATGTACAGATTCCAGCTGGATACAGGAGCAACGGCAACTCTATAGGTGGCTTGATTAGCGAAAAGATGAAGAAAAAGCTGTTTGTTAATGGTGGGTACCGAGACAAGATGAAAGGTAAATTACAATTGCTATCTACCTACAAGGATGTAAATAAGCAGATAGTTTAGGAAGTAGTGTTTTGGTTTGACTTGGTGAATGTTTTGGGCATGAATGTGATTATCAAATTTGTTTTCCTGGTTTAAGATGCAGTGAACATAACCTGAAAGGGACAATCATGGACAGCAGATGTTCAGAGGCCCATTACCAATGTGGGGATGTGTTTCAGGATGGATGTGTTAAGGCAGATTGTAGGAAGAGGTCAAAGTAGAGTTAGACTAACTTGTAAAGTAATTTCACCAGTTAGCGCCAGCAGTAGAGCCACTCTGCTGGTGGCGGTCTGCAAAGCAAATGGAGGAATTTCAAATTGGCAGTGAACAGACTCACATTGACCAGTTTCTGATCCCACGCCCAGACAAAATTGGCAATAAGTCAGCGATTTATGAAGATAGACTTTAAAAAAAGCATCTTGCTAGTACTGTTAAATGCGGAAGCGAGAAAGTGATTGATGTTTGTATCAATATAAGTGGTTGTCATTTGAAATGGCATAAGCTTTATCAGTTTTCCAAAGCTTCCGGGCATCCCTAACATCAAGGATCCCTAGGTGTATTAACTATAGATAGTACTTAACCTTCTTTCAGGAGAGTCAGAATTGGAGCATCTACTCAATCTGTGGTAGATCATACATTTTCTGTTGCCCACTTACCAGAAGGAGTGGCACCACCAATGTTGCCCCTAGGGATGGAGAAAGTAGCTCTTCCTCATCATCACCACTGATCACTGCTTATAAGGGCAATCCCTAGGGCAAGAGAGTCATTTGGTGAAAAGCAGGCATGAAGTGACAAAGCTCTAGTTTGAGTATAGTTTATGCATCTGATAAGTCATTGTGAGTTGTGTTATGACATATTTGACAATTGTATTCAGTTCTGTTGGATTATAACTACATGTAATAAAATAATTAATAACTTGAACATTGCTGGTAGAAACTTGTTTTGTCTGGCAATTGGCAGCCCTAGTGTAGAACACTGAACATTGTAGCCAGCCAATATCTAGATCATTATGTTCATTTTGTCAAGTATATAATTTTTGTAGTAATGTTTTTATTTGCTCTCTTCTTTCCTCATTTTTTTCATAATTTACTTTCTGATCGTTCTTCCTTCCAATTTTTTTTTCATTTATTTTCATTCCTTGTTATTCTTTTTTTTTCATGACCTGTCAAATGTATTGCTATGTACTATCCTACTTAATCTTCTCTTTTATTCCTATTCAATTATATTGCCAGTTGATAAGAACTTGTCTGCCTGTAGGGTCCTTGACCTTCAGATGTCAAAATTACAATCACCAGCATGCATTTCAATTCCTCCCTGTGTCTTTTTGTTTCCAGTCAGGTGCACCACATTCTCCATGGCTTCTTTTATATTCATTCCTAGGCTCCAACATATTTTTGTTAAATTAAGACTGCATTTCTGTACATGAGATTCACCTGCTCTACACAACTGGTACATCCATTAAAAATCATAGTTGTGGAATATTTACTTTTCTGATATAAAATGGTTGGTGAATTATTTGGATTTAATACTTATTAAATTAAACATCTGCAGGATTTGTAGTAATGCCAAATAGCAAATACTTTAAACAATATTGAGAGTATGTGATGGCAGCAAACACATTGTATAAATTACTAATAAAAGTAAACATTTGTAATAAGGTCTTTTGCTGATAAAGAAGTTGCTATCATGGGTATGATTCCACAGAAAAAGAGAAAAAATGTTGAGTGTGGAGTGTTGGGTGAAGAGTAGTGAGCTGTGGGGATAAAAGACTTTTACATACTACTCTGCTGATCAAGGTAGATTTCACAATGTCTAACTGCTAATATTCTTATGATGTTTCTATTACCAGTTGTTTAAAATAGACAAAAATGGTGACTAAAATAAAGAGATGGAAAGGAACCATTACTGATATGCAGGCCCTGCATTGAAAAGGACATATCGAGCAATTCCGATTCCAGTTTTCAATAGTTTGGCAAAATCACTACTAGCGAATGCCAGGATGGTGTAATGAAAATGCTGAGATTCTGGCTGGTAAGCAAAAAAGATTAAGCTGGTCTGGTACAAGCTGGCCAAAGAGAAGGTTTCAAGCAGAGAATGCAAGCCAGCACAGCAAGCAAAAGTTGAAAGGAGTGTTATGACTAATGGTGATCAAATTCTCTGATGTACTGTTGAGGAAGAAACATGTGACAGCAAAGAATGATTGAGATTGGCCAAGAAAACCACAGTAGTGTTCAAACATGATTAATTGGACAGTATTAATCTGGAGATTGGAAATACGGCGCGTGTAGCTGCCATGCGGTCAATTGGTGCAATATGAATCTGCAAATATCGGGTGAACATGTGGTGGATCCAAGCTGGGTGTCCTTATAAACACTGAATGGCATCAAAAGAATGTTTGTTGGTAAAAGTGTGAGCCATTAAATGCTGTTTCTGGTTGTATCAACATACAGATAATATTGGATCGAGTGCCCATTGTTGAAAAGATAAGTGAATATGTGACTGGTGTCGATCGGTAACTTTAAGACGTGACGTGAATGAACTGTTTATATTATCAGTGTTTTGCGTACTTCATTTCGAACTTCCATGTTCATCTTAAGTAAACTACCGAGTGTTACAAAAAAATGTATACACACTTTTAAAGGTCATAGAGAGTTCGTTTTCACGCTTGAGAGGATGAAATTTGGTACAAACGTAGTGTGATGTTTGCTCAATAGGTGGCAGCAAGCTAGGGCCGTGACGCGGGCAGCGGTGCTTAACTGATATCAACATGGCGGAAGTACGGTTGAACTTTGAAGAGCGTAAGCAATTGTTGAAGTGGTACTGGAAATTTAAGAATGTGGCTGCTGTCCAGAGACAGTGGAGACGTGAGTTTGGTACAGACCCACCTACACGGTTAACAATTACCCGTATACGTGACAAATTCGAGCTGCATGGAACAGTGTGTGATGTACACAAAGGCCGATCAGGGTGATCTCGCACAGCTACGAGTGACGAGTCCACGGCTGCGGTGCTGGAACGCTTTCAGCAGTCGCAATGTGCGCGTGAGAGTGGTGTAAGTCATGTCAGCGTGCTACGAATTCTGAAGAAAGGCAAGTTTGAAGTGTACATTCCCAGACTGGTGCAACAGTTAAACGACGACGACTCAGATCGTAGGTTACAATTTTGTGAATGGTTTCGGGACATGGTTAACAATGTTCCGGGATTTGTGGGGAATGTGGTTTGGTCAGATGAAGCACAGTTCAAGCTCAATGGAACTGTCAACAAACACAATTGTGTGTACTGGGCTGACAATCCCCACATCACAGTGGAAACGGCTGTGAATTTGCCTGGTGTAAATGTGTGGTGCGGATTGACTCGTAGGGGACTCATTGGTCCTTTCCGTTATGAAGGTACTTTAACCGGTGAAATTTATCTGAGAATGCTTAACGATTCAATTTTACCTGCCATTCATGAACTGTATGGTAATGAGAGGATTTATTATCAACAAGATGGCGCCCCTGCGCACTACCATAGGGATGTAAGAGCATACCTTGATCTACATTTTCCAGAGAATTGGATAGGACGCAGGGGTCCAATCGAGTTTCCTGCGCGTTCTCCAGATCTAACACCGTTGGACCTTTACTTATGGGGATCAGTGAAAGACGAGGTGTTCAGAAGAAAACCAGATAACCTGAACGAACTTTGGGATGAGATTAGAACAGTGTGCACAGATATCCCACTGGAAACTTTAGCGGTAGTTACCGAATCAGTCGCAACCCGTGTTCAGAAGTGCATTGATGCAGAAGGCCATCACTTTGAACACTTAACATAAACATTTACCCCAGAAAGTGTATTGGAAACTTCAAAAAGACTTATAATCTTACTTTCAGGCTAATAAACATTTTGTATGAAAATGTTTCCATATGTTTTTTCTTCTCCTGAAGTGTGTATACATTTTTCTGTAACACTCGGTATTTGAAATAACCAACTGTGTTTCCCATATCACAGTTGACGGTCAAATTTGAATTCTATTTAACCTGTAAGTTACATTGGTTGAGTACCAGACATTTTGAAGCAGTGCATGTTCAAAACTTTTTAACTGTGAGTGGTTTAAGAAAAACAGATAACATTTTTTTTTATGAACTAGTCTAGTAGAGGTACACAAAGCCTATCAATTTATCCATGCAGTGGCAACTCGTTGTGAGCTTGAAAATAATAATATAAATCTAATTAAACAGTGAGTCAACAACAAGTATTTTTAATAGTTACTTCAAGGCCAAATCCCTTACCCTTTCTTGTTGCCAATTTTCAGTATCAGCTCAAAGTAAAAATAAAGTTCAAAACGGGGAACTATCAGTTTTTGAAAAAGACTGGGCATTAGTCAGAGAGGAGTAAACTACTCAAAGGTGCTATGAAGCGTATTATATATTTAAAATATGTATAAAAAATCTTACAGCACTGAAAGATATACAAATGTCAATTGAAGTAGGTGACAATTCCTGATTTAGCAGAGGAAGAATAGAACAAAAATGATAAAATAGGTTATTCTGATTGAGTGGAGGGAGGGGAGTTTGTCGTAAAGAGAGAAGGATGGAAGACAGTTGGAAATATGGCATTCTACACACTGGTAGGCTTCGTCCTACATGGCAGAGATCAGAGGAGTAGCATCTAACAGGAAGTACATTGAACTGTGATTATTATTGTTATGTGTGATATCATTGCCACAATTTTTGTTAGTATGGCCATTTGTGTTTTGATCCTGGGGTACTTGTTTTACAATGTAATGCATTGTAGGAGGAGGACTCATGTGATTGACCTAATTGAAAGGTGAAATTTGGGTGGAGGACCAGATGTTTGATGAGATAGGGAGTTCCTGTAAGGCATTATCTGTGAGAGGAAGTGATGTCTTCAGGGAGGAGCAACATAATTTCAAGGAGGGTTTAAGAAAGTCATAGGCCTTTCATAGGAAATAGCTGATGGTCTTGAGGCTTCGTAAAAATGTCTAATAAGAATTGGACATATTTATTCTTGGCTGTCCGGGTGGCGCCACATCATGTTTCTCAAAACTGACGTTTCGACCCTCATAATGGAGTCTTTTTCCAGGGCAGAACTGCGTCTTCGGTCAGTGAGTGGTCTTGTTTTATAGCCGAGGCCCGCGTCTGTCTAGAGGGTTCGATTTGCCTGGCCAATCAAAGGTCCGAGCCGTTACGTTGGCCTGGTGGGGCACGGCACGGTCTGGTGGGATGTGACACGTGACATGGCTGCCCATGCCAGTGAGAGCCAAACGTCGTGTAATTTAAGCCCGTTGTCTTCGTTAATATTGTTTGGGCATTTAGCAATTTCTAACGCCTCCTTTACCCTCCTTGACCACCATTTATCCTTGCGCACTATAAGGGTAGTGGTTTTGAAATCTATGGCGTGATTGGTTTCGGCTGCATGCCATGCTGTGGCGGATTTATCCATGTTATTAGATTTGTAGTTGAGGATATGCTTGCGCAGCCTGTCCCTTATAGTACGCTCCCTCTGTCCTATGTACACACAACCACAGGTGCATGGAATCTCATAGACCCCCACAACCTTTAGTGGAGGCAGCCTGTCTTTAACCTTGATGAGCTGGTTGCTGACTTAACTGTGCACTTTGTAGACAGGTTTCATGTCAACTTTTGAACAGCTTCCCGATTCTGTCAGTAACGGCACTTATGTAGGGTAAAACTACTACTTGGCGTTCCTGAGAAGTAGTTTGATTAGATGTTGAATTGGTGTCTTTATCTGTCGTGGCTGCATGCAATGCCGATCTAATAAAATGATTGTGGCAGCTGTTGGAGTTGAATGTGTGTTGCAGTGCCTCCAACTCCGTCGTCAAACTATTTGTGTCACACTCTTTCATCGCTCTTCTACACAAGGTCATGAGGAAGCCTCTTTTTGTAACTGGATGGTGGTGCGATGCGGCATGTAGAAATCTGTTTGTGTGTTTTGGCTTCTGATACACTGATTGTCCAAAGTTCCCTTCGTCACGTTTGGTTACTAGCATGTCTAGGAATGGCAGCTGTCCTCGTTCCTCTGTTTCGATGGTGAATTTAATTTTAGGATTTGCTTTATTTACATAATCCAGGAATTTGTCAAGTGCACTTCATCCGTGGGGCCACACAACAAATGTGTCGTCAACATAGCGTAACCACAGACGTGGTTTGAGGGGCGCGTTATCCAACATTTCCATCTCCAGCGCCTCCATAATGATGTCCGCCGCTATCGGTGAAAACGGTGAGCCCATGGCCGCTCCTTCCACTTGGGTGTAAAATTTCCCATCGTACTGGAAGAATGTTAATTTGAGACAAAACTCAGCCAGGTCTGCCTATTCTTCTGAGATGTTAAGGGCCATTAGCTTGGTGCGTATTATTGTTACCTTCCACAGGTACGTTGGTGTAGAGCAATACAACATCAAAGCTCACCAGAATGTCAGTTTCTTCGATTTTTGAGTGATGATATGATTTATATGAAGTTTGAGCAATTTCTGACAGTCAAAGTGATGCCTTTTGACAAGGGTTTCAGTTAGTCGACGACATAGCAGGCTAGTGGATGAGTTGGAGAATTAATTGCACTTACAATAGGCCGTAAAGGAACTTCTGGCTTATATATTTTTGGCAAGCCAGAGAACTGAGGAGTGTTGTTTCTCTTCAGTCTAGCTTTGTTTTCTGTTCAATTTCTGAAGAGTTATTGACAAGAGATGCCACTTCAGACCTCAGTTTACGCAGAGGGTTCCTATGTAGCGGGGTGTATGTCTCATCTTCTAAATGCGTCATCACCTTATTGTAGTAGTCTTCCGATTTCATCAGTACTGTTGCGTTTCACTTATCTGCAGGAAGTATCACAATGTCGTCATGCTGGTGTAATCTGTTTAATGCTAGTGTTTCCTCATGCAATAGATTACTGCGAGGGAGTTTGGCTCAACTGAGGATTCGCGCCCTCTCGCATCAAATTTATTCTGCTTGTTCCATGTTTAACTTCCCTATGGCACTCTCTACCCCTGTGACGATGTCCAACATCAGCAGCTTTGTTGGTACTGGAGTGAAGTTTAGTCCTTTAGCCAGCACAGTTTTGGTGGCTGCATCTAGTTCTTCCCCAGTCAGGTTTACAACCGTGTTCTTTGTTGTTTCCGGGTGTTGAAGACATTTCAGTTTTTCGAACTTGCGTATATGTCTTGTCCTTACTTTGTCTTGGATATTCACTGCTTATTTTGCTGCGTCTAGCATCGTCCAATCAGCATAGGAAAGAAGACTGGCGAGTTCTAGGTGGAGATGGAATATTTTGCCTTCGATATGAGCAAGCTTACTTCTAGTCTGATGTATCCTTTCTCTCATCAATGTATTTGATAAAATATCTTCTCCCCGTACAGTTGCATCAAATGTAATTGTAGGCTTCCACGGCCAGAGTCAGTTGATTCTTTGCTGTCCGGGTGGTGCCGCGTCATGTTTCTTGATACTGAAGTTTCGACCCTCATTAAGGGGTCTTCTTCCAGGGCAGAACTGCATCATCAGTCAGTGAGTGGAGTGGTTATATAGCCGAGGCCCGCATCCGACTAGAGGGTTCGATTTGTCCGGACATTCAAAGGTCTGAGCCGCCACTTGTTTCATTGGCCTGGTGGGGCGTGGCATGGTCTGGTGGTAGGTGACATGTGACATGCTCTGTATAAAGGTAGTGTTTTCAAAATCTATGGTGTGATTGGTTTCGGCTGCATGCTGTGCAATGGCAGATTTATCAATGCTATTAGATTTGTTGTTGCGGATATGCTCGCGCAACCTGTCCCTTATAGTGCGCCCCGTCTCTCCTATGTACACATGACCACAGGTGCATGGAATCTCATAGACCACAGAAATTGATAGTGGAGGTAGCCTGTCTTTAACCTTGACGAGCTGGTTGCTGACTTTGCTTTGTAGATAGGTTTTATGTCAACTTTTTTGAACAGCTTCCTGATTCTGTCAGTAATGCCACTTATGTAGGGTAAAACTACTACTTGGCGTTCTTGAGAGGTGGCTTGATTAGATGTTTAGTTGGCATCTTTATCTGTTGTGGCTGCGTGCAACGCCCATCTATTAAAATGATTGCGGTAACCGTTGGAGTTGAATGTGTGTTGCAGTACCTCCATCTCCGTCGTCAAACTATTTCTGTCACACACTTTCGTCGCTCTTTTACGCTCTTTTTGTAACTGGATGGTAGATATCTGTTTCTGTGTGTTGGTAAATTTTATGCCAAAGTGGAAGGAGCGGCAATGGGCTCACCGCTTTCGCCACTAGCGGCGGACTACTTTATGGAGGCGCTGGAGACGGAAATGTATGATAACGCGCCCCTCAAACCACGTCTGTGGTTACGCTATGTTGTCAACACATTTGTTGTGTGGCCCCATGGATGAAGTGCTCTTGACAAATTCCTGGATTATATAAATAAAGCACATCCTAAAATTAAATTCACCATGGAAACAGAGGAACGAGGACAGCTGCCGTTCCTAGACGTGCTAGTAACCTAACGTGACGATGGGAACCTTGGACACTCAGTGTCTTGGAAGCCGACATACACAAACACATTTCTACATGCTGCATCACACCACAATCCAGCGACAAAAAGAGGCTTCCTCATGACCTTGTGTAGAAGAGCGATGAAAGTGTGTGACACAAATAGTTTGCCGACGGAGTTGGAGGCACTGCAACACACATTGAACTCCAACGGCTGCCACAATCATTTTATTAGACGGGCATTGCATGCAGCCACGATAGATAAAGACACCAATTCAACATCTAATCAAACTACTTCTTAGGAATGCCAAGTAGTAGTTTTACCCTACATAAGTGCCGTTACTGACAGAATCGGGAAGCTGTTCAAAAGTTGACATGAAACCTGTCTACAAAGTGCACAGTTAAGTCAGCAACCAGCTCATCAAGGTTAATGACAGGCTGTCTCCACTACAGGTTGTGGGGGTCTATGAGATTCCATACACCTGTGGTCTTGTGTACATAGGACAGAGGGAGCGCACTATAAGGGACAGGCTGCGCGAGCATATCCTCAACTACAAATCTAATAACATGGATAAATCTGCTATCCCACAGCATGCAGCTGAAACCAATCACGCCATAGATTTTCAAAAAAAAAAAAAAAACCTACCTTTATAGTGCGCTAGGATAAATGGTGGCCAAGGGTCACCTCCCACCAGACCGTGCCGCGCCCTACCAGGCCAACGAAACACGTGATGGCTCGGACCTTTGATTGGCCAGGCTAATCGAACCCTCTAGATGGAGGTGGGCCTCATCTATAAAACAAGGCCACACTCACTGATTAAAGACGCAGTTCTTCCCTGGAAGAAGACTCCAGAATGAGGGCCGAAATGTCTGTTTCAAGAAACATGGCGCGGCGACACCCGGACAGCCAAGAATCAACCGTCTCTGCCCGTGGAAGCCTATGATTACAAGAATTTGATATGGTTGGAGCCATTGTAGGGTTGTGTTTTCCTGGATTTAAAGTATCAAAATTGTTTTTACATCAGGTTTTGTAGTTATTTCAAGGACATCAAAACTTGAAAACTGAATATTTGATTACAAGAATATAATTATCTTTCATATGTACAAAATGTATATAGAGTGCAGTATTTCTTATGGCTACATTTATATATATATATACATAAAAATAAAAATAAAATTCTACAATCTTGAACCAATTAAGGGGTTTTAGACAACCTTAATCTACGGACAACATTTCTAGATGACCGGGGAAGAAATAACATGGGATAAAGTGATATAAATGGTAGTCCAATAATGGGAAAAGAAGGATTGGAGTAGACAGTGGTGTCTGGATTTATGCTGCATGTTTTGCATCACTGTTTATTGAATGGGAAAAATTCATGTGGTAGTCTAAAAGAATCAGAAGGTGTGTATTTGTGGACTAACATGTTCTTGAAAGTGGGTGGTCTTCACAATCTTTCCTCAATTCCATTCCCATCAATGGAAAACTCATCTTCACTGAAACCTGGGCAGTAAGAAAATAAAAACACCATCATCCACCAAGGTCATGGATTGCAGTGACAATGATGCTGAGGTCCTAGGCAAGCTTTCCAATGCCAACACTTATCTTTTATACACCACACTTCAATGTGCCAGTAAATATGCTCTTTCTTTTGCCTCCAAGACACAAGACTTATCTTCACATTTAGTTTCACTACCCATTCCTCAAAATTACTTTAGACCTTCCTTAAATCATCCAAGACCCACAAGGATAGCTAATCAGATACTTAGAAACATCGTATTTGCATCTTATTGCACTGATCTGGAGAAGGATGAACAATTTCCATGTGGCATAGGGAGTTGTGATCCAGGTGCTAGTGCTTCTCTGAGCTCCAGCACTGCTGGGACGCTTACTGGAACCAAAGTTAATGTTTTTGTGTTTCTGGGCTGCCAGTCACAGAGTCAGTTACCATCAGGAAACTATTTCTTTATCTAAATATTGTAGGCTGAACTTGATGTCCAAATAAGAATGGCATGAATTTGTTGCCTGCTGCTTATATTCAGTTTCTGTTACTAAACCTCGTCAGACTTGTGGAGATGTAATGCCAATGAAAGGGTTGTGGGTTTCAGACATACCATGATTATATTTACAGCTTCTTTGATGGCTATATGCAGTAGGCATTGTTTTAATTCATTGTTACAAAATCTGCATACTTTGTAGCTGAGATTCAGAGAGCCATGGCTGATGCGTGCCTCTGCACCTAATGATGTTTCTTTCAGCTTGTGAATTAAGATATTTCTTGCATATACTTTTTGTTTTGTGTCTTGTTCAATCCAGTTTCACACCCAGCTACCTAGGACTATCACAATGATTTGAAGCCATCCTGTAGAAGAGGGCCTACACCTCCTCCATGGCTGCTTGACAGCAGAACCTTAATCTTCTTATTGTTTCCTTCCACACCTCTATTATTAAAGGCCTGCTGCAACTTACTTACTCTTACATCTGCAATAGGCTCTTCTGACTCTGGTTACAAATCAAACCTATTTCTCCAACAAAATTTGAAGTATCATCCTGCTAATCTTATTTTTCCTGTGACATGTCACTGTCCTTTCACTCATCCAACTAATCCCACCGTCTATCCTTTCTGCCTCTACAGGCCAAACCTGAAGGGCTCTAGTCATTTTGCCCATCTCCCTGATCATTTTGTCCTGATATGAAATTTTCCTATCTTATTCTGAAAGTTGCCTAACCCTAATACAGAGCAGACAACACCATGGAAAAACCTCATTTGGTTTCCTTCTTCACTCTGCCCTAAATTCCCAGTTTTTCCAATACTTTGTGTAGATGACATAAAAGTTAAACATGCTTTTTCTTTTATTGTAGCTATTGTTGGTTTCTTGTACAACAGCTTGAGCTTTTGTCTAAATTTTGGGAATGTACACATTGATGATGAAGGTGTTTAACAATTTAAATGTCTACTTGAAAATTATCTGGCCCAAAACGTTTAATTTGCTCTCTCCTGATCCTATCCAGGCCTGCTGCCTTTATGCATTACTTTATATGGTTTTCACTCTACAGTTCACACCAAATTTTTATCCTGTGGGTCTCGTGTAGTTTTTCCATTAAGTAACAGCTCATGTGCTTTTTTACTTGGCATGATGGCTCCTTACTATGATTGTCTCCAAGCCTTACTGTTGAAGTTATGGGGGCACTCACACAAATGTCAGATATTCTACTGCAAAGGCATTTGCCTTTACTGTGGAATGTAGAAGAAGATCAAGTTTTTCATAAAAGATAGGGCCATCAATTCCCATCTTGATTCAGATATTTTATTCAAAATTTCTTCCCTTTTGTCCTATTGCTAATGTTCTCACATTAAAGATGAAGTCAATGTATACTTGAGCAGGCTTTGTTCAGATGACATGCATTAAAAGAAGTGTTTGTTTTGTGGAGCTAGTAAGATCAAAGGAACCTCCTTCCACCAGTTGACATATAAGTATTATAGATACTCTGAATGATTCCTTGGGAACAAACTGTACACACAGACCCAACTCTGAGTACTGTGATGTTGAAGAGGCGATACTAAATTAACTGATTTTAAAAACTATAAACTGCTAATGTTGTATACAATATTAGCACTTGTGCACTGTTTAAAATTTATGGTCATTTAGTACAGGCATTTTAGACAGATTTTAGGGGTAACCTCAAAAAAAATAATGTAGAGCTGAAATTTGGCACAGACGTTCCTTAGTACCTAATAAACACGTACTAAAAAGTCCCCACCTCTAGGGTGTCGGCGTCATAGTTTTTTTTAGGTCAAAAGGGCTTAAATAGGGATTGAGTGCCAAATCTGTATAAACTCGTTGTAAAATTTAAAATGTCAGACTCAGTAACGTTTTATTGCACCCTAGGTAATTAGGATAGACTAACCACTGCATAAAAGTGCAATATCGGCACTATTATTATTTAAAAGTAAAAGTACAGTCACATTTTATCATGAAGGCAGTACGAAACATAACTTTTTTTTTAATTTCTCTGCATTGCGGAAAAACTGTCAAAGTTTCCAGGTCGGGACCTATGATAAAAGTTGTAGTACACACTTTCAGCATTAAAATGGTATATCGTTCATCCCTCTGCGACATATGGTTGCCGAGATACGCGTTGAAACAAGCACACGTGAGTCAACGCTGGGCCGAGAGCTCCGCGCGCCGCTCCCCGGCCATTATGGGTATTAACCTGAAAAAATATAATGTAGACCTGAAAATTGGAACAGATATTACTTACTACCTAAGAATCATGTCTTGAAAAGTCCCTATCTCTGAGGTGTCCTCTTCATAGTTTTATCAGGGCAAAAGTTTTCAATTAGGGCTTAAATGTCATAATCAGTATAAACGTCTTGTAGGTCTTAAAATATCAGCTTTTGTATCATTTAATTGCGCTACAAGTAATTGGAAAGGCTAATTATTGAAAGACGGCGTAGTTTTGGACGTAATTATTGGACAGAAGTAAAAAATCTCACATTTGATAGTGAAACAGGTACGAAATATGACTTGTTTTGTAACAAAGTCAGATTTGCTAAAAACTTTCGAAGGCCTATTATCAAAGTTGCAGAACGCAGTTTCAGCATTGAAATGGTGTATTCATCATGTTTTTTTGACAAACGGTTGGTGAGATATCATCGAAATATTCGAAACAACGCGCAGATCTAAGCATAAACGCCGTTCCGCTTACCCTTCCTCTTCTGTCTGCATCATTCTAATCTCTTTGAACAGTGCGCTGAGATTTTGTGCCCTTGGCATTATATATAAACTGACAGAAAGAAACCTTGAAAATGACGAAACATTTTGCAAAATTATGAATTATACAAATTTTTATTAAAATCTTTGAATTAAATTTAATGTTCAGCTTCATCATCGTACTCATCGTCTGGACCTATTATAGGTGACTTTATCGCATGCAGATCTTCGGCAATGTCCACACATTAGTGAACACTCCAGCCCACAACGCACACATTCAAATCTATTTCGCAGATGTTCTTACAATTGCAGGGCATCAAATTGAGGAGATGATTCGGAGCAAGTGCAAGTCACTTAGCACAAGAGTTCCATTCTGAATTTTCCAGTCCCAATCTTCAGGACCTAAAGAATTTGCTAGCCATTCTTGAATCTGTAAGTATATTCGTAGAGAATGGATGGCCAATATACCATATATTCGTAGAGAATGTCGCTCACATGCTGCATATGTTGGTGGAAGGGACGGAAACTGGAAGGATGCAGTGACTGGTTGGGTTGCGAACTTACGACTGTATTTTATTACCAGAAGTTCATGAATATTTTGACACTGAGATATAAAATTTTCATAGTGAGCAACGGCAAACGTCTTTCCTCCGGATATTATGTCTTCTTTCTGTGCGTTGGGATGTTCGAATGTTTCCACTTTGTCACGCAATACGTCAGAACCCTCAATAACATCCAGCCTTGTTTTTTTTATTTATTTATTTATTTGCCGAAAAGAGCGCTGGCAGTATCGCACCCAGTGAATGCATGACAATAGAGTGCAGAGTTTTTCATGTTTGTGATAGGATTTTCAGAGTTCTGCCGCGTTGAAGACCTTACTAGCAGTTTTGGTTGTGACAAGGTGAACTACATTTATACGACTGCTTCCAATAAGTCTTGCTACCAACGAGGACATCCGTATAGTTGGAAATGACCGCTACCTCTTGACCCCTGCAATAATCAAGTGCAAACGATGCAATGCTGGCATCCGCATCTCCTTTACACTGAATGGCATGATGACCCGCAGTCTTGAATTTGTTTTAAAGTAATTCGCCTGGCTTATTTATGTTATAATACTTTTTCAAAAGCTCAGCTTGGAGTGAAGTGACAGCCGTGTTGTGGTGAGCGAAAACATTGGCAGATGTTTCACCCGGCACAACGACGACGCTCCTCTGTTTCCGTTGTCATGTGTTTAGATCCATCGTTTGCCGTTGCCCACTATGACAATTTTATATCTCAGTGTCAAAATATCCATGAACTTCTGGAAATAAAATACAGTCGTAAGTTCGCAACCCAACCAGACACTGCATCCTTCCAGCTTGCGTCCCTTCCACCAATAGATGCAGCATGTGAGCGACATTCTCTACGAATATATGGTATATTGCCCATCCATTCTCTACGAATATACTTACAGATTCAAGAATGGCTAGCAAATTCTTTAGGTCCTGAAGATTGGGACTGGAAAATTCAGAATGGAACTCTTGTGCTAAGTGACTTGCACTTGCTCCGAATCATCTCCTCAATTTGATGCCCTGCAATTGTAAGAACATCTGCGAAATAGATTTGAATGTGTGCGTTGTGGGCTGGAGTGTTCACTAATGTGTGGACATTGCCGAAGATCTGCATGCGATAAAGTCACCTATAATAGGTCCAGACGATGAGTACGATGATGAAGCTGAACATTAAATTTAATTCAAAGATTTTAATAAAAATTTGTATAATTCATAATTTTGCAAAATGTTTCGTCATTTTCAAGGTTTCTTTCTGTCAGTTTATATATAATGCCAAGGGCACAAAATCTCAGCGCACTGTTCAAAGAGATTAGAATGATGCAGACAGAAGAGGAAGGGTAAGCGGAACGGCGTTTATGCTTAGATCTGCGCGTTGTTTCGAATATTTCGATGATATCTCACCAACCGTTTGTCAAAAAAACATGATGAATACACCATTTCAATGCTGAAACTGCGTTCTGCAACTTTGATAATAGGCCTTCGAAAGTTTTTAGCAAATCTGACTTTGTTACAAAACAAGTCATATTTCGTACCTGTTTCACTATCAAATGTGAGATTTTTTACTTCTGTCCAATAATTACGTCCAAAACTACGCCGTCTTTCAATAATTAGCCTTTCCAATTACTTGTAGCGCAATTAAATGATACAAAAGCTGATATTTTAAGACCTACAAGACGTTTATACTGATTATGACATTTAAGCCCTAATTGAAAACTTTTGCCCTGATAAAACTATGAAGAGGACACCTCAGAGATAGGGACTTTTCAAGACATGATTCTTAGGTAGTAAGTAATATCTGTTCCAATTTTCAGGTCTACATTATATTTTTTCAGGTTAATACCCATAATGGCCGGGGAGCGGCGCGCGGAGTTCTCGGCCCAGCGTTGACTCACGTGTGCTTGTTTCAACGCGTATCTCGGCAACCATATGTCGCAGAGGGATGAACGATATACCATTTTAATGCTGAAAGTGTGTACTACAACTTTTATCATAGGTCCCGACCTGGAAACTTTGACAGTTTTTCCGCAATGCAGAGAAATTAAAAAAAAAAGTTATGTTTCGTACTGCCTTCATGATAAAATGTGACTGTACTTTTACTTTTAAATAATAATAGTGCCGATATTGCACTTTTATGCAGTGGTTAGTCTATCCTAATTACCTAGGGTGCAATAAAACGTTACTGAGTCTGACATTTTAAATTTTACAACGAGTTTATACAGATTTGGCACTCAATCCCTATTTAAGCCCTTTTGACCTAAAAAAAACTATGACGCCGACACCCTAGAGGTGGGGACTTTTTAGTACGTGTTTATTAGGTACTAAGGAACGTCTGTGCCAAATTTCAGCTCTACATTATTTTTTTTGAGGTTAAAACCTAAAATGCCTGGGCTAATTAGTGTGTGTTGAAATCATTTACCTCCTTTCCTTTATACCAAATATTATTGTGGAGAAGTAAAAAAAAGTATATATATATAAATGTCATCGAGGAAATTTTATTTTATTTACCTTAGGTTTAGTTTTCATAATGGCATCCAGAAGTTTTATTTATTTATTTATGTTTTAATCTAATATCTTATATATAAAAATCAATGTTTTTTTGTGGGTTTGTTCGTCTTCTATGCATTCCTACACCATTTATCAGATTGCAATGAAACTTTGGAGAGTTTTCGAGTGTGCATCTGCGAAGGTTCCTGTGAAAAAAAAATTCCAAAAAGTCACCCCTATTCCCCATAACACCCCATAATTTAGGCAAAACCACATTTTTTATCCGATTTAGATAGGAATTTGTACACTTATACTTTAAAACAAACATAAAAATACTGCCTACATACGGTTTCCGAATATTAATCCCCTCGCCCTCTTTCGACCCCCATAATTTTTTCACCCCATAATTAAATGAATTAAATGAAAGCACTTTTTGCGGGTTCCTTCAACATGATTATATAAACTGATATTGTTTTCAGAAATTAATGAAATAGCCTATTGCGTGTACCAGAATCAGTTCAACTATAGCTTCTCAAACAAGTGAGGAACCAGAAACAAGACATTCAAGTGTTAAACTATATACATTAGTTACGAATACTGTTGTTTTGTTCGCAGTTGTTGTTGTATTATCTGTCAAAATAATCATGCCTCCTAAGCGCACATTGATTGGAAGATCTCCCAGCGGAGCACGAAACAAAAAGCGATTACATGCATCTCAAACAAGCAAGGAACGACAAGAAAGCAACCGAAGCAGATCGTTTACGATTTGCTCAGTCGCGTGCATGAGAATCTGAAGAGCAACGAACAGCAAGAGTGGTAGCAGAACATGTATGAGCTGCTCGATCGCGTGCCTTGGAATCGGAAGAGCAACGAACAGGAAGAGAAATGTGTACGAGCTACTCAGTCGCATGCCTTGGAATCGGAAGAGCAACGAACTGCAAGAGTGTTAGCAGAACGTGTACGAGCTGCTCGATCGCATGCCTTGGAATCGGAAGAGCAACGAACAGCAAGGGTGGAAGCAGAACATGTACGAGCTGCTCGAACTCGACGAACCGTGCATTTTGACTTGACTCTTGCTATGTTGCAGTATAATGTTAACTATGATTACAGTCTACATCCAAGTGTACAAATCGATAAAATGGATAACCTGTGTGGACATTGCGGTGCACGAAAGTTCAACAATGAAACACCTGGAATGTGCTGCACGAATGGCAAATTTAGACTTACGACTTTGCATCCACCGCCCGAACCACTGTTCTCATTGCTTTTGGGAAACTCTATCAATTCTAAGCACTTTTTACAAAACATTTGCAAATATAATTCCGCTTTTCAAATGACATCCTTTGGAGCCGATAAAATATTCCAAGACCAATATTTGCCAACTTTCAAAATTCAAGGACAAGTATATCATCGCATAGGATCACTTCTACCAGTGCCCGCTGCTGAACATAAATTTTTACATGGTTTCCCCAAATCACTCCAGGCAAATGCCGGGATGCTTCCTTCAAAAGGCCATGGCCGAATTCCTTGCCCGTCTCTAAAGACCTCAATGTTAAAAAGAGACGTAAAGCAGTTACAAGGGGGGGAAAAAAAAAAAAAAAAAAAAAAAAATTCAAATATACTTCATGGGTAACGATGATTTGCAAGTTGATCAGCAATGCATTTTGATTCCAGGCACCAAACGGCATATTATATCAACTTTGCAAACTCTTCTGCACCAACACAACACCCTTATAAAATTGTTCAAAACTTCAGTTGATAACTTGCCTGGGGATAATTGCGCAATCCATATAAGAGCCGACAAAACACCAATTGGACAGCATGCCAGACATTACAATGCATCTACCTTCAATGAAAAAGCGATTGTTATAGTTGGAGAAGAACATGATTCGCGGGATATAATTCTTCAGCGACAAAACAACACTATCGTACGTGTCACTGAAACACACCGTTCTTACGATGTATTACAGTATCCTATAATTTTTTGGGAGGGGCAGGACGGATATCACTTCAATATTATGCAAACTAATCCAGCTACAGGTAATTACATTTATTCTTATTTTGCATATACTCCATTTATGTAAGAAATAATCATACATTCTTAAATCACATTTGTATTTATCTTATCATTCATTTTATTTCTTATTACAGGTGAACAACTTAATAACAGAGTATCAGCAATGAATTATTATTCGTACCGTATAATGATACCTCAAAATGGAACAAATTATATTCTACAATATCGTCAACTATTTCACCAGTACGTGGTTGACATGTACGCTAAAATTGAAGCTGAGCGTCTTCTCTTCATTCGACTTAATCAAAAGTCATTGCGCTCGGAGGAGTACATTCATTTACGAGATGCGATTGCTAACGACGGAAACGTCAGAGACATTGGCAAAATGGTCATACTGCCAGCAACCTTCACTGGCAGTCTAGGACACATGCATGAATATGCCCAAGACGCCATGACATATGTGCGTTCATACGGACTTCCAGATTTTTTTTTATCACTTTCACATGCAATCCAGCATGGGACGAGATAAAAGAGCTTCTACTTCCCAATCAAACTCCAGCCGATCGACACGATTTAACTGCACGAATTTTCAAGCAGAAACTCACGAAACTGTTGGATCTGATTGTGAAGCATCACGTTTATGGTGAAACCAGATGCTGGATGTATTCCATTGAATGACAGAAGAGAGGCCTTCTTCATGCACACATTCTCATATGGCTCAAAACTAAAATACATCCAGCTTCCATTGATGATGTAATTTGTGCAGAAATACCAGATCCTGAAGAAGATAGATTACTATTCAATATTGTCACCAAAAACATGGTACATGGACCATGTGGTGCTACAAACCAACAATTCCCATGCATGGCAGATAACAGATGCACAAAAAAGTATCCCAGACAATTTATTCGTGAAACTTGCTGTGGTGATGACGGTTATCCTCAATACAGACGACGCAAACCGTATGATGGAGGTCGCACGGCTACTATCAGAATGAGAGCTGTTGAAGTTGAAATCGACAATAGATGGATTGTGTGATATTCGCCTTTGTTATCAAAAACATTTAAAGCACTGTAATTCTGTCAAATCGATAAAGTACATATGCAAATATGTTAACAAGGGCTCCGATATGGCAGTATTCAGTGTAGACAATCCCGACGCGCGCTTGGATGAAGTGGTTCAATTTCAGACAGGTCGATATATAAGCAGCAATGAGACTGTATGGCGCATTTTGAGTTTCCCAATTCACAGTCGGCATCCTACAGTTGTTCATCTCAGTGTTCACTTAGAAAATGGACAAAGAGTTTATTTCACGGAAGAGAATGCACAAAATGTTGCTGCTGCACCAGCGCACACAACACTGACAGCATTTTTTACCCCGTGCGAAGAAGATGTATTCGCTAAAACATTACTGTACGCAGAAGTACCAAAGTACTATACATGGAATACCACATCGAAAAGATTCCAGCGGCGTAAACAAGGCATGTGAGTTGAAGGCTATCAAAATCTGTATTCGTCTGATGCATTGGGCCGTATTTACACAGTACATCCAAATAATGCCGAATGCTACTTTCTGAGAATGTTGCTTATTAATGTCAAAGGTCCAACTTCGTTCGCAAATTTGAGAACGGTTGATGGCGTAGAATGCCACACATACAGAGAAGCTTGCCTAAAACTTAATTTACTGGAAAGTGACCAACACTGGGAAATTGCACTGATAGACATCTGTGTCAGTAGTCATCCACTACAAATACGAACATTATTAGCTATCATTTTGACCACATGTTCGCCATCCAGCCCTAAAACCCTGTGGGAAAAATTCAGAGAAGACTTAAGCGAAGACATTTTGCACCGAATTCGTACCATCAGCAAAGATTACACCATTCCATTTTCGGACAACATTTTTAATGAAGCTCTGATAGAAATCGAAGAGATATGCTTAACCATCAACAATAAAATACTCATTCAACTTGGCATGGTCGCACCACAACGTTCTGCGTATGACCTTCCTGATTGAGATTTATTGAGAGAAAAACAATTTAGTGCTGATGCCTTGCATGCATATGTCGAAACAAATAAACCACTCTTAGTTGCAGATCAAAGACTGGTCTACGACACAATCATAAATGCAGTGGCCAATGGTAGAGGTGATCTTTTCTTCCTGGATGCGCCTGGTGGTACAGGAAAAACGTTCCTTATCAGTTTGCTGCTAGCACATATTCGCTCTCAAAATGAAATTGCTTTGGCCCTTGCCTCATCAGGTAATGTGGCTACCTTATTGGATGGTGGACGAACAGTGCATTCGGCGCTCAAATTGCCATTGAACATGCAATTTGCCGTAACTCAATCATGCAATATTTCTAAAGGTTCTGGTATGGCGAAAGTGCTCCAAACTTGCAAACTGATTGTCTGGGATGAGTGCACGATGGCCCACAAGAAATAACTTGAAGCGCTTGACCGAACTCTTCAGCCGATGAGCTCAACGCTTGCCTCAAAGCATCGCATCTTTGGAAATATGTGCAGAAACTCACATTAAAGGTCATTATGCACGTACATCTGCAGCGCAATGCGTCAACCATATTTTCAAAACAACTATTGGAAATCGGTAATGGAGAAGTACCAATTGACGCCAATACAAAATACATTTCATTTCCAGTGAACTTCTGTGTCATTGTTCCATCCATCAAACAACTAATTCTAAAAGTTTTCACGGAAATTTCCACTAATTACAAAATCACCAATGGCTTTGTGAACGTGCTATTTTGGCAACAAAAAACATCGATGTCAATTAATGAACAAATTCTGGGTAGTTCTGTCACCTACAAATCGATTGACAGCCTCATGAATGCAGACGAGATTTTAAATTATCCAGTTGAGTTTTTAAATTCGTTGGATCTTTCTGGTGTGCCACCGCACAGACTGTCATTAAAAATTGGTGCACCAATAATTCTTTTACGCAACATTAATCCACCAGTTTTGTGCAACGGAACCAGGCTCGCTGTGAAAAAACTGATGCCGAACGTAATTGAGGCGACAATTCTTAATGGCATGTCGAAAGGAGAAGATGTGCTGATTCCACGTATTCCCTTCATTCCCACAGATATGCCATTTGATTTCAAGCGTTGCAGTTCCCTGTTCGCCTTGCATTCTCAATGACCATCAACAAGGCACAAGGTCAATCGCTTCAAGTTTGCAGATTAAATCTGGAAAACCCATGTTTCTCACATGGTCCATTATATGTAGGATGCTCACGAGTGGGACAGCCAGGAAATTTATTTGTTCTTGCAAAAGATGGAAAGACTAAAAATATTGTATATGCAAAAGCACGTGAATAAACGTTCTTAAATTAAATTTCAAACACAAAAATAAAATCACTGTCTTTTATTGGTTTTGTATATTTAAATATGTCTGTATTGTGTACATATACCAATTTAGAATGAAAAACAGGCACAAACCGTTTGTCCGTTTACAGTGAAGCTTTGGTGAGTTGTCGACGGGATGACGGAGAAGGTTCCTGTCAAAAAAAATTAAAAAACCCACCCCTTCTCCCCATAATTTAGACAAAACCACATATTTCATCAGATTTCAATGGGAATTTGCACACTTATACTTTGAAACAAACAGAAAAATACTGCCTGCATATGTTTTCCAAAGCGCATCCCCTCTCACCCTTTCCAACTGAAAATGAATGAAACAGCAGTTTAAAATTTTTATGTAAATATTTTTTAATTTAATCTATGTGCCTACTCAAGTCCAGCAATAGTGAAGCATTGCCGGGTCAGCTAGTAATTTATAAATTATAATAAGTTATTAATTGTTCATTAAGCTATGTGAAAAATTATCCATAATAAAATGTAGAGGTAATTGTTGTACATCCTCGCACTATTAACTGCTATCATTAGGATTATATGTGAGGTTATAAGAAAAGTATTTTACATGCAGTAATATGAGGGGGTTCACAAAAATAACTAGTATAGCATTGCCGTCGGCGGAGCTTGTGTGGTACGCGATTCTGCTGCTAGGTGTTTATAGCCCATCCCATTGGCAGATCAGTGCTGCCTGTGTTGTTGACCTGGCTTGTTCTGTCAATTTGCAGTGACTGTTTTTACTAGTGCTTTTTTTGTTATTGTTTCGTTTTTGATGATGGCAACTTTAAGTGAACAATGTGCAGCTGTGAAATTTTGTTTTCTACTCGGTTAAAATGCTGCAGAAACTGTTTTGATGTAGAAAACAGCTGGCAAAGATGATGCTGTGGGAAAAACTCAAGTGTATGAGTGGTTCAAACATCGTTTCGGGTGTCCATCAACTGCTAGAAAAGACGAAAATGTTGAAAAAATTCGAGAGTTTGTGCTCTCAGACCATCAACAGACAATTGATCAACTCTCGGAGATTAGTGGGTTATCTTGGAGCTCTGTTCACAGAATTTTAACTAAAGATTTGTGAATAAAAAGGGTTGCTGCTAACTTTATTCCTTGGGCTTTGACTGACAATCAAGAAGAATGTCAAGTTGAAACATATCGTTCTTTGAAACGACAGCTTGAAATTGATCCAGATTTTCTTTCAAGGTCATTACTGGTGATGAGTCATGATGCTATGGGTTCAACGCAGAAACAGTCAAGCCAAGGGAAGACGTCATTGGCACCCTGTCCAAAAAATCACGTCAAATTTAACATCAAAACAATGCTCATTTGCTTTTTTCATTCATAGTTTGTTCCCCCACATCGGATATCATCAGACCTTTTATTTATGGATAATGGAAACAAAGAAACTGCCATTTAGCTCTAAGAATTAGATAGGATAGGGTAAAAATACCTGTCACAGATGATGGCAGGAGGGCGAGAATAACACGTAAAAAACACAAAAACAAACAAATTGCACAATATTTCGGCATGAGCCTTAATCGTGTGAGAGTTGAGACATATGGCAGGGGGAAAGATGTGGTCACATCCCAACCTGCCACATAAAGATGTGGTCACATCCTGACCCGCCACATGATTCATATGAACCAGGGAGGAGCTGTTGGCCATTTCTAAAGATGACTACTGAAAATGTTTCGAACAGTGGTAGCACCTGTGGGATTAATATATTAGTTGTAATGGAGAGTTTTTTAGGGTATAAGGTTGTTCTATAAGAAAATTGAAAATATATAGCTTTTAAAAAATAATTCCTTTTTTTTGGTACCCCTCATATATCCTTTCTGCAACAGTTAATGTAAGTAAGAGATAAAATATGTATATATTCATATGGAACAAACCACGAATAAAACAATAAAAAGCTGTCATGTTTTAGTATGGACATTACGCACAAAGATTTTTGCCATAAATTACACATCACAATTTTGTTATGCTGATAAAAGTGTAGTGGTTTGATTAACATATTCCATTCATTTTAATGAACTTTGATCTAACATGATTTTTTTTTTTTTTAGAAACTGAAGAAGTAAATAATCAAAATTAAAATACAGTATTAACATACTTCAAAAGATGGAGTGTATATCTATGATGTAGTATGATCTTTTGTGGGTATCTCATAAAGGGATCTTCATCCAATATCCAATATGATATGAGATGCTGACCCCGCTGTCGACGCGCAACAACAACAACAACAACAATATGAGATGCCTATCTATTCTTGCTTATAATGAATTGTCATTTCTTCTGCCATTCCCAGTCTCATAGAGTGATAAGATATACAACAGATTTAAGCTGCACCACAAGTTTTGAAATATAAAAACTATATACAAATTGGCACAGTAGGTTTTCCTTGATAGATGCTGCCCATTTAAAGATTATACTAGTATAGATTGTGCTCCAGTTTTAGTTTAAGAGATATAATTTTAAGTTATTGGCCAATTTATGGAAGTACCTTATTTTGAGAGCCTGTTAGTTATCATCATCATCTAGAGCAGCTTTTAACTGCTAGCTGGGTTCTGCTGGGAACAAAAGCCTCACCAGCGCTTCTTGTTCTACCACCATCACTCTTCTTAGATTGTTGCACAATTTCCTCATCTTTCCTCCACATGTTTTATAACACCTTTCATCCATCTGTTCCTGGTCTTCCTCTCAGCCTCTTATCTTTCAGCTCCATGCCCAGCATCTTCATTGGTATCTTTGCCTTTCCTATTCTCTTTACATGCTCATACTACTGTAACCTAGATTTTTTCTATTCTTTGTTGTAGTGGTTCCTGCTTGATCATCTCCCTATTTCTTTCATTCCTTATTCTCTCTTTTCTTGTTACCCCTACTCTGAAATTTCATTTCCGCAGCTCTCCGTTTGTCCCTCTCCTTCATCATCCTGGTTTCCAAACCATATATTAAAATTGGCACAAATTATGTTTTATATATTGTACTTACCAGTATGTATTGTACAGCTTCAAGTATTAAGTGAGAGCCTGTGGTAAAATATAAAAGTTAAAATATCTGTTAAATTATTAGACCAAGTTCCTTCTTAAAATTTTGTTTTTCACTTCTTCCAAAAATATATGTAAATAGTATAAAAGTTCATATTATTCATTACAGCTTGCATCTGATGATAATGGAGAGCTTAAAGCTGTAATGGTATGGATACATGGCGGTGGCTTTACTATGAGTTCAGGAAATTCAGATCGTTTTGGACCAGATTACTTGGTGGAAAAAGATGTTGTACTGGTCACCTTTAATTACAGGTTGGGGGCATTAGGTAAACACTATTTCATTCCATTGATTTCTATATTAGTACACTATTAAAACTAAAATGTTCCTTAAGTTATATGATAAATGAATTTTATTATATAAGAATAAGGACATTTTAATTGTGCTATGTAGCCAAATACTGTGAAATGAGAGATAAAATATATCCATCACTCAACAGAGTCAAAGGGAGGAGGCCAGCAGCAATAAAAAACTCTCCACTGACACAAAAAAACACAATATTTCAGGCTGGGCCCCTAATCGTGAAAATAGAAATGTTACTGATCTCACACACTCAACAAACACACAAAATGCATTTTGGGCTAGGCCATTATTCATGAAAACAGAAACATATCACTGACCTCACACAGGCACAAGTGGTCAATAGAACCACATAAATTGTGGTTTTGACCATTACAATCAGAGTGAAAGTTTTGGGGCAGTGAAAAAAGCATCAGTGAAAATATTGTGTTCCTCTGATTTTTAATGGTAGAAACCACTATTTATGAGGCTATATTGACCATAAATGCCTATACAAGCTCAGCAGTAACTTGTACCTGCTTCCATGAATAATAGCCTGTCCAAAATATCGTGTATGTGTTTTTCTATTTGCATTTGCGGACTGGTTTGTTTTATTGCTGTTGCCCACTTCCATTCAGCTTTGATGAGTTATGGGTATATTTCATCTCTCCTTTCCATGTATATATCACCTCATAACATTTCTTCCTACTCCATTGTTCCTCAAATTATGTGAAATGTGTTTATAAATTTTTATGGTGTTAAATCATAACTGTGGTAGAATGTGGATTACTAAACACACCTAAAAATAGGGCACTACTTGATATAGCTGTGTATATAGCAAATAAATCATTGTTACCAATGGAAATATTATCTAGCCTGAACTCTGTACATGCAAAACAAATATCTGTATATTGTTGTCTTCTCATAATGTTGCATTATTATAATAGTAATTAAAAAGACCTCAGCTACAATATCTAGCTCTCTCTATGTTTACAGTCAACATAGCCAAATAAATGGTAGTTTTTACCATGTAATCAGAGTGTAAGTGGTGGAGCAGCAAAACAGTACCAGTGGAAATATAGTGTTCCTTTACTTTTTCTTTCCTTCTCTTCCTACTTCTTTACTTTTGAATTAGAACATCCACTGATATTATTTTTGTTTTGCAGCACCTTTACTCTGATCATAACCGTCAAAACCATCATTCGTGGGGTTGTGTTGAATGTGGGTGATTTCCAAGCTCAGTGACATTTCCTATTTTCATGAGTAGTAGCACAGCCAGAAAAATTGTTTTGTGTGTGTGTCCTGATATAAATACTCACTGTAATGGTGTTAGTGAAAATATGTGGAATAGTTGTAAGAGATTGTATCCCAGCCAGAATGGCTTACAAATAATTAATAATGCAGTAATGAATATTGAATAGGACTAATCTATACAAAATTAAGCATCATTACCAGTCTATATCTTGTATATGCCCATGACTCTCTTCATCCTTCTCCTGTCCTGCAGTGAATCCCATTCCTTTTCCTGTATCATATTGGTTACCGATTGTGTTCTGCAATAATTTCTAGAGACAAATCTAGCTGTCCTTCTTTGCACCCCCTCCAGCTCCTGTATTTGGCTCCCAAAATGTGGATCCCATACTACACTACTATTTTCAAGCAATGGTCCAAAGTTTTGTAACCCAGTTTCGTTACTTCGCTGGTACATCTCCTCATCACTCTTTCCAACAAGAGAAGGATTTTGAAACCTTTTCCAACTATCTGTCCAATGTGTCCTGATCAGCTGCTTTTGTTATCAAATGTTATGCCAAGGCATTTATATTTCAAGTTGTGAGACAATTAGCTTTGCCTTGGGTTGGGGGCATAAAGGCTTTGTCTTAACTCTGACCGTGTGTAGCCATGGATAGTCCAGCTATGGCTTTATACTAATGATGCAAGGTCGCCACTTCATTTTTTACTACCTCAAGTTAAGGAAAGGTATAGAGAGAAATGTTCAAAACTCAGTTGGAATTAAAATCACTATATTATGGAAAAGTCATTAGCTGGATAAGCAATCAGACAAAGTCACAGAAATAAAGTTTACAAGTATAACCGATTCGAGCCAAACCACACCCTATATATCACAGTACAACTTTTTAGTTGTAGAAATCTAATAAGAGTGAGTCAATCGCTTCCATTGGTTAGCTAATGTCTGAATTTAAACAACTCGAGGCCCCACATGGTGAAATACTATTTTACTCTAACATTATGATGAAATTAAATGAGCTACACTACATGTTGACGAGCCTACTGTCTCTCAAAGACTAACTGATTGCTACTGCGCGAGACAACATCTTATTGCCTGCACTGCTTCTCGAAGACTCCGGGCGACTGACTGCTCTCGCTGCTGCGAACCAGGAAAGTTCTGATACTCACGGAGCGTGGGAAAATCCCAAACTTCCGTTTCACATGGGTAATTTCTGGAAGGCTAATGCTATATCAAATCGCGTGTCAGAAAGGTTTCGTCGTAAAATTTTGACCTTGACAATAAAAATAATTCTATCTCTCTGAAATTTCACAAATTGCTAGATCTGATAGCAAATATCAACTTTAGTTATTGTAAAAATTTCTTAACTTTAATAGTTTAGCTGAAAATAAAGAATTTAAATACGATCTTTCGAAATACTACTCCAGGCGAATGCTGAAGGCTGATCAATGCAAAATACTATCTCAACAACTGTAAAAATCTACTTTCTAGCTTGAATTATCATAGAAACTGACAATAGAATTAAAATACAATATTATCCAATCTAACTCACGGTTCTGAGAGTAAAATTTCTTCACGCAGTTACAAAATTTAATAGATACCTGACAAAATATTCAACAAGCAATAATAAGTTTATAATAACAATCAACCTTTAGTTTTTTTTTCTCTGTACTTTATAAGCTGACTCTTCTTTGCATTTATCTTCACCCTATGTTAACCTACCCAGTTAGATATCCTGCCCTGATCACCCTGCAGCTGTTCACAATCTTATACTGTTTTTATCCTATTTATTTATTTTTTACACCAATCAGCACTATTGATAAATATTTTACAAATAACTTTAAGGAAAACCCAAGGATAATTGCATAAGTCAAATACAAATGTTATTGCATATATTAGATGTGAGAAAATGATTATATAAACCTAATTAGTTAGTAGCTGTCTTTCAAAATTCACTGAGAAAGAAGAGAGAACCTTCAAAAAAGTTAATTTTTGCTGAGTACTGGTTCACCAACATGGCAGTTCTATCTCTAGTTCCATGATAGACATAGTTTCTGTTTGTGTTTTCAACTGAAAGCAGCCTCCTGGTTCACAGCACAGACTTTGAGCATGTAAAACCAGAGTCAGCTAAGATTTCTGACTAGCCAACTAGCCCGTTGACAACTGTGAAACAGAAAGTCAGCTTATACTGGTGATAAATAGCACTGATTTTCATTACAACCTCAGAATGCTTATAATAGCATAAGCATTTACAGATTTTTTTTGTTGAATTCTTTCAATGCAATTGATGTGTAGATCAGTAAATGGAGACCAGACAACAGACCCATACTCTAGTATGGGTTTGACGAATGAAGAGAAAAGAAGTATCAATGTTTCGGTATTTCTGAACTGCTTGCTTACTCTACAAATAAAGCCTAGGCTTTGATAGGCACAAAGTGTTATATAATTGATATGGTCAGAGTAGGTTAATTTTTCATCAGTTATCACACCAAGGTCTCTTATTGTTTTAACTGTTTGTATATTTTGATCTTCAAGCAGGTAAATTGCAGGCAGTTGGTTGTGATATCACAAAAAAGAGATCACTGCAAATTTTTGTATGTTTAATGTTAACTTGTTCTTCATACACCATATCTCAAGCTTGTAGATGTCTTGTTGGAGGATTTGTAGATCTTGTTCACAACTAATTACTCTGTAAATCTTCGTATCATCTGCTTACAGTTTATATTCAGACCTTATTTTATCCACAATATCATTAACAAAGATGCAGAACAGGATTTGACCTAGATGCAAAACCTGTGGTATACTGGAAGTAACAATGAATTCGTTTGACCGGTGACCAGCAGCTCGTACCTTCAGATGCCTGTTGAAGAGGTACGAGCACAACCATTTCATTGCTTTAGATCTGTCACCATAAACACACAGTTTTTTTTAGCAGGACTTCATCATTCACCATATTAGAGGCCTTGCTTAATTCTGTGTTAGGTGTATGTACTTCCTTACCTCTGCTCATTGAATTTAGTATGTAGTTAACATACCCATACAAATAGGTGGTTGTGGATCTACCTCCAAAGAAACTATGTTGTCTCGTAACTATTATTTTTTTTTAAAGCAAATATCAATTAAGGTAGGACTATTTTCTCCAGAAGTTTTGCAAGTGATGACTTGATACTTTTTGGCCTATAGTTTGTCACATTTGATTTATCTTTTTTTTTAGGTAGGGCTGATGTAGGACAATTTTCATGAACCAGGAAAATTACCAGTTTCCAGAGATTTATTAAAGATATGTGTGATAGGTTCCCATAGACCCACCCCACAGTTTCTTAGAAAAACATTTGGTATTCTGTCGGCTCCAGACCTTTATTAATGTTTGGTGAGGACAATTGATAATAAACCTCATCAAAGAAGACTTCAAACTCTGTGATGTGTGTGTCTGGAGTTTCATTACATTTTGTAATCTCTTCTAGGTCATTGGCAGGATCAAGTGGTCTGTCAGGTGGAGTTTTGTAAATACTTTTCAAAAATGAATCAAACAAATTACTAACTTCATTACCATTATTTTCAGATGTATTATGTATTATGGATGATGCAATATCAACACTACTATGGTGTTTATTCTTTACAAAGCTTCTTAACTTTCCTGTTATCACTTTCCAAGCCATTTTCAAACTTATTTAAATAGTTTTGATAACAATATGCATTTAGTTTTTTACACTAGACCTCAGTTAACAAAAAATTAAATAATTACAGTGAGTTTTCTTCATTTTGAAGTTCCTATGGGCTGTTTTCTTTTGCTTAATAGTGAATATGAGTTCATTGAATGGATAATAACTATTATTTTTTTGTTTGTTTAATGGGACAAACTTGGCTATTCCTTATATTTACAATGTCATAGAACCAATTCATTTTATCATAAGTATTGTATATTTTGTATTGATCAATCCAATTTGCCTTAAGGAAGTAATTATTCAAGCCTGCATAGTCAGCACTTTTGAATGCATATGAAAAAGTAGCATTCTGTTTCATGTTGGAACACAATTAAAAATTGCTGCTGTTTTGTCAATAACAATGTCAAGGTCACTGAAGAATTCAACCAATGTCATTGTGGACTCTATTGTGTTGGAGATAGCCAGCAAGAAGGAATTTATCATTTAACAGGGGATTTAAATTCCAGCACAAATATTGTAGTAACCAAACCACAATAGTTTATTATTCAGATATTTATTTTTGATATAAGTAACAGCTGACAAGTGACTTGCGTCAACATTCGTGTTAGAATGTGGGGTATAAATGATAATGTGACTACCAAATCGCTTGATTTTGACAAATATTTGCTCCAAGCTGCCATCAATGACGTCAATTGATTCAACATTTATATTACGTTTTACCGTGATGAAAAAACCTCCACCATGCTTATAATTGCTAATGCTCAGATCTCTATCCTTCATAAAAATACTATAGTTTTTTTTGTTTGTTTTTTTTTTTACTTATGGCTTTAAGCCTCATCAACATCAAGGTCATTAGAGGTGGTATGGGACTGGGGACAAGGAATGGGAAGGAATTCGGCCATGGCTTTTTTGGAGGAAGCATCCTGGCATTTATCTGGACTTATTTGAGGAAACCATGGAAAACCCAAATCTGGATGCCCAGACAGGAATTCAAACCCACATCCTCCTGAATGTGAGGCCAGAGCGCTAATTTCACAGTACCAGATTAGTCATGTAGCAGGAGGTGGCAAATGCTAAGGGCCCTGCGGTACCACTGCGCCCTGGACGGTGAAAATCAACGACCTCTTCTCCACATTTGCTACGGGCCTAACTCTGTTTTAACCTGGCTCTGCTATTTCACCATTCAGTATTGATGAGTGGAGCCACTATTCCAGCACAGTGACAGCATGCAAATGAAACTAAAAAGTTATTTAGCTTAGTTCTGGGGCCCCTGATGTTTTGATAATACACTAGGAGGACCTGTTTGAAAAGTGTGCTTCTCGCTGGGGTCATGAAAAAGTTTAAATATTCTAGGAATTCCATTTACATACTTGATAGTTTTGGTAGTATCGCCACTTTTTTCATATCATCTGATTCAGCTCAAAGATTTCACTGCTTCTGTGTCAAGTCAGGTTTAATTTTTTTTTGTCTTTGCCTGTACCAACAGTTTTAGCTTTAAGTAAACACCTTGCATTAGTTAGTGATGGTGTATTGATGAGTAATGGATGGGTTTTTCCATCTACTGGATGACAAATTGTACATAATTTGACATTGGAAAGAATGTCAGCTGATTCAGGCAGCAATATTTTAATTAGTAGCTCACAATCATCTCTTAAGTGCCAGCCTGTTTATTGGACTCAGAACGTTGTAGACAATCACATTTTTTTTCTTAATTTGCTTCAGCTATAATATCCTCAGCTGTTGTACAGTCGATATTTGGACAGCACTCAAAAGTCACCAACTTTGATTCAATTTAGCTGACTCTTTTATCTAGTTGTACACAATGCTTTGATATATCAACACTTTGCTGAGCAATTGTTATGATTTCGGACTTGGTTTCATTGAGATTTTTTCAATATTAGCTTTAAATGCTGTAATGTATTTATTGAAAACAAGTTCTATTTTTGCGACAGTTGGTTCATCATTCTTACTATCATGTATATCATCAGAAACAATAACACTAACCTAACTTTTACATAATATACATGTTGATTTATTTCTCTAGATTTCAGTGGCTACTTTTTTAAACTCCTTACGGTTCTTTCATTAATATTTTAAATATTTCCAGGAACTACACTCACAATGCAAAATACTTGAAACATTCTCTTTTGTTATATCAGGGCAAACTAAACACGTGTGTTTACTAGGCGCCATTCTCCAGATGAAATGTAGCATTATGTCATCTGCAAACAACCTATTATCTGATAGTAAACCATCAATAGAATCATTCAATCAACTCAGAATAGGCCCCAATACACTCCATTGTGGCACTCCATTTTCACTTCTACTTCTTTTGATATTGTATTTCCTAAAGACTTTTTTCTTTCTACCTTTTAAGAATTCTTTTACCCGGGAGATCACTTTGTCATCCACTTCAATTGTTTTTATCTTATTTAACACCATTCTATTGCTCACTCTTTCAAAAGGCTTTGAAAGATCTAGTGCTACACTATATATGTGGTCTCCCCTAACCATTTCATCCAAAATATTTAGCATATAACCTACTAACTGAGATTTGTATGAATACCCTTGTCTAAAATCGTGCTGTCAACTTGAAAACCACTTACATTCCACACTTACATTTATGATGTAGTTGAATATCAGTTCCTATTTTAGTTTACATATCTCTGATGTTGGAATTAGAAATTAGTCAACTGCAGTGGGTTTAAGTATGTCTTTGGAGAGCTTGTTGCATGTAAGTGGTTTCCCACTCATAGTATCTATACACTGTTTTGTCACTGTCCAATCCATGGCTTTCATTTACATATTACATGCCAATATATTTCTTGCCATGCTTCCTTACCACCATTTCTTCCTTCTATGAAATTATGGTATTTTTTCTAATTTCCCTTAAAATGCTTCTAACTTCTCCATATTAAATGTACCCCTTTATTTTAGTATTACTTTTCATTTAATAAATCCCACAATTTCCTTAAAAAATCTGTGTTTACCACATTAGTTTAATGCATTCAAGAACATTTTAAATATCACTTTTGTAACTCCAGATGCTATTCATTGGACAAATCAGTACTGGATACATATTCCTTGCAACTTCTAATTTTCTAATATTGCTATTTGTCCTCTCTGAGTTCTTAGTAAAAAAATTCAGTGTTCATGCAATTTCATCCTCCTTTTCCTGTAATTTTGAATGGTCTTCCTTGATGTCAAAAAGGCCTATGAGAGCATAACAAGAGGAAAAATTTGAGATTGCCTAGAACGAAGAAAGGTACCAGGATCCTTAATCAATAAGGTCAAAATGCTGCATGAAAACACTTAAGCCTGTGTGCAAATAGGTAATGGAGAGTGCAAGTGGTTTGAGACAAGAATAGGAGCACAACAAAGGCAGTGCTTTATCACCCCTACTCTTCATTGCTGTGATGGATAACATCTTGAAATGTATGGAAAAGAAATAAAAGTCCTAGTCTGTGCTGATGATGTAATTATTTGGAGTGAAAGTTCAGAAGAGGTGCAAGAGAAGCTGGAGGCTTGGAACAAGTTATTTGAGGAGTATGAACTGAAGATCAGCCAGAGTAAGACGGTGGTCATGGCAACAGGAACTTCCAGTGTAAAGATTTAATTAAACAACCAGCAACTACAAAATGTTGACCTGTTCAAATATCTTAGCAGTATTCTAAGTAAAAATAACACCAGTAAATACGAAATTACAAACACAAATAATAATACAGCATTCTTCTATAACCAGGTGAGAACTCTATTATAGGACAACAAAGTTCCCAGAAAGTGCAAACATACACTATTCAAAACATATTACATCCCCATACTGACTCATGCACTGGAAACATGACCCTGTCCAGAAGAGATAATAGTAGATTTTAAGCCTCTAAAATGAAGTTTTTGCATACCATGTTTCAGAGAACATCAAAGGACAAAGTGAGAAATGAAATCAATCGTGCAGAGGCCGGTATAAACATCAGTGTGGCAAAACCCTTACAGCATTCTCGCCTGAGGTGGTATGGACATGTCCAAAGGATGATGGCAAAAGAAGAGAAAATTCATATTTAATACGAACATCGAAGGTAAAAGAAAAGTTGGAAGACCCAAAAAGAAATGGATAGACCAAATCAAGAAGGATATAGAAGACTTGGGACTTGATTGGAAGACTGTTCATGAACAACTACTATTCATGGTCAGGAAGAAGTGGAGAGTACTCGTGACCAGCACCCGGGAGACTGGAGCTGGAGAATAATGATGACTCTGTAAATTACAAGGAAAAGGAAAATGACTCATCAATCACCATATTTGAAGGCTGTGACCAGTGAAAAACAAATATGAACAACACGAGAATACACAATATTTCAGTTTTACACCTTATTCATGCTGTAGGAAATGAGTCATGTGATTCAGGAGGTGTGCACATGCTGAAGTTTAACACATGACTGAGTGCATTATAAATATCTATATCACATATGGTGATAGAACTAGTAATATAACACCGAGCGTGGTGGTGTAACGGATAGCGTTCTGGCCTCGCATTTGGGAGGACGGCGGTTCGAATCCCCGTCCGGGCATCCAGATTTGGGTTTTCCATGGTTTCCCCAAATCACTCCAGGTGAATGCCGGGATGCTTCCTTCAAAAGGCCATGGCCGAATTCCTTCCCATTCCTTGCCCCCATCCTTTCCCGTCTCTAAAGACCACGTTGTTAAAAAGGGACGTTAAACTGTTAAAAAAAAAAAAAAAAAAATAGTAATATAACCAAGAGTAAGGAATGATAAAACAATTTTTTTTTCGAAAAATCTATAACTAGTTGAATGATAATAACGATAACACTAATAATAATTAGTGATGGGTCAAAAAATGGAATTTTATCGATGGTTGAGACCAGGTTGGTTTCTGTTTTCCAGGATATTTTGGTATGCAGGTTCCCATCTCCTAAATTCTTAAGAGGTTGTGGTTTCAGGGGACACTCTGATTGCTCTCACGGTGAAACAGTCGTTGAGGTTTTTAGAATTGTGGTAGTTAGCATCTTCTGGTATTGGAAGATATAAATTGGGGATGTGGACTGTTAATCTGTGGCTATTTATTCTGACCAAGAGTTGTTGTGTAGTCAGGCCTATATAGGAACTAGTGCAGTGGTGGCAAGTTAGCTGGTATATGATATGTGTTGTGGAGCATGTGTCATGTCCAATGATGGGCAAGGTTTCACCTGTGGCTGGATTACAATATGTTGTAGTGGGAGGATGCATGTTTCAGCTTTTGCAGTGAAGTCTCTTACAAGGAAAAGATCCATATGGTATTTTTGGAGAGTCTGGTGGAGGGTATTTGTGAACCAAGATGTTTTTGAAGTTACGTAGTCTGCTGAAACATGTACGGGGAACACTTTGCAGAATTTTTGGTCAAAGGATGTGCATTTCTGGAAAGGAGTGAAGGAAGTCATGCCCGTTTTAAGGTTTGATTGATGGATTCGAGGCCAGGCTGACAAAGGCATAGCTATGGTTGGAATTTAGAGGTGCTGGGCAGGAGTGGTTACATAGAGAGTGGGTGATTTGTTTATGTACAAGATCTGTTTTTTAACGACGGGAAATAAGAGCTTTGGATAGGTTTTGGGATTACTGAAAAAGGGATTCAGCATCAGAACAGATATGTCTGCCATGGATAGTAAGGATGTAGGGGAGGGAATGTTTGGTATGGAATGGGTGGCAACTGTCAGAATGTAGATATTGCTGTTGATTGGTTGGTTTGATGTGGACAGAGATGTGAAGGACACCCTAGTTGAGTGTGATGTCCACATTGAGGAACATGATGTGTGTGTGGGAGGAGGTTGAAAGCCTACTGGCATGATTATTGATGTTGATTTTAATTAAAAGTCACTTATCTAAACACAAACAATTGTTAATTAAATAAAAGGTTCTTTAAGCCGCGGTCACCAGGTTTAGGTACTGTTCTCCATCAGGATAATTAAATGAGAGAGTCACATGGTTTAGGGTGAACATCTACTAATAAAACTTTATTCTAGTTCATTAATCTCTGCCACTACACCGACGGAAAGTACCACCACCAAACAATATATCAAAAAGGAATTGGATTTCTTCTTTGAAAACCACAGATTCGTGGGATAAGAGAGGTTGACTTACAAAATAGTCTCCCACATTCACTATCGTCCTCTTAACTCTACACAGTCACTTGAAAACACAGCATTCCCTTTAAAACAGTGAGTTCCACATAATACAAGTCTCAATCATCCACTTCACCAAAGTTTTCACAATTTCAACTATTAGACCGAAAAATGTTCCTGCGTCAGACCTTCACCTGACCGAGGTCAAAGACTCACTACTATACCAATGCAACATAGCATTAACATACGACGTCTGCCACAGATACTATTGCAGGGCACAGACGTTTGTTATGTTGCAAGGTCCAGGTGAAATTAATGGAATGGCTATTGTTAAGGGAATGGAGGAATTCTAGGAGTTGATTCAAATCAAAAAAATTTCATATATGTATCTGACCACACAGTGGATTTAGAGGGTGTGTTCAGGAAATGTTCCTCAAGACAACCGAGGAAAAAGTTGGCAAAGTATGGGGTTAAGTGGGTGCCCGTAGCAGTGCCATGGATCTAGTGATATACTCTGAAATTGAAGTTGAAGAAGCTTTTGGAGAGTATCAAGTGAGCCAAGGATGAAAGGAAGTATGTACTAGGACAGGTGTGTGAGGGTTGTAGATCCAGGAAGTGTTCCAGGGCACTTAGGCCCTGACAGTGTGGATGTTGGTATAGTGCACAGCTAAATCGAAGGAGATACGGAAGGAGTCTGGAGGTAGAAGTGTGTGGACTATGGATAGATGTTCAAAGAAGTGTGGAGTATCTTTGACATAGGAGGGAAGACTCTGTAAAAAAGGGTTGGAGATACTCATCCACCAAGGCTTGAATCCATTCAGTTGGTGACCCATATGGCACAACTATAGGTCGCACTGGATTACCAACCTTGTGGATCTTGGGAAGAATGTGCAGGGTGGGTGTTTGGGGATTCTGGGGAGTTAGGAGGGAGGTGGACTGGGGAGATAGACCTTGTAAGGGGCCCTGCTGATCCAGGAATGTTTTTATTTCCTGACATGTGGAGGGGGTTGGATCTGTAGGGTGTCAAAGGTAGATGTTTGTGGCAGACAGCTGCCCGAGGGCTTCAGCCTCATAGTGAATGCGGTCCATCACCACTGTGGTTGAGCCCTTATTAGCAGAGAGGATGATAATGTTATGGTTTCTGGATAGTTATCTCGTGGCTCAGCTCGAGTTTCTGTGTTGTTGAGATTTTTCAAGTGTGGAATGGGCTTTAGGTAACAGGCTGAAGACAGAGTGGATGTGAGGAACTTTTGGAACAGAATAAGTGGATCGTTTTGTGGGAGTTGGGATGGATCCAGTGGAGATAAAGGTTTGAATTGTTGTATGCTGGGTTCAATTTCATTCTGCCAACTGTCTCCTGTACATGTTTCAGCAGACAACCTAAAATCAAAAACATTTTGGTCCACATATACCCTCCATCAAACTCTACAAAAATACCATAAGGATCTTTTCCTTGTAAGAGACTTCACTGCAAAACCTGCAACATAAATCCTCTCACTACAACATATTGCAACACTGCTACAGGTGAAACCTTCCCCATCATTCGGCATGCCACATGCTCCACAACACTTACCATATACCAGCTAACTTGCCGCCACTGCACTAGTTCCTGTATAGGCCTGACTATACACAACAACTCTCAGTCAGAATGAATAGCCACAGATTAACAGGCCACATCCCCAATTTATATCTTCCAATACCAGAACATGCTAACTACCACAATTTTAACAACCTCAACGACTGTTTCACCATGAGAGCAATCAGAGTTTTCCTCGAGACCACTGCCGCTTCAGAACTTAGGAGGTGGGAACTTGCATACCAAAAAATTATGGATACCAGACATCCACCTGACCTCAACCACTGCAAAAAATCCATTTTTTGACCCATCATTCATTATTATTAGTACTACCATTATTATCATTTAACTAGTTACAAATTTTCTCAAAATTATTTTTTATGTTACTACTAATCCTATCACCATCAGTGATTATACATGTTTATATACAACATCACAGTCTCCCCTAACATATTGATAATGCATTCAGTCATGTGTTAAACATCGGCATGTGCACACCTCCCTAACCACATGACTCCTCTCCTACAGCATGAATAAGGTGTAAAACTGAAATATTGTGTATTCTTGTGTTTATGATATATTTATTTCACTCGTCACAGCCTTTTGAGTCATTTTCCCTTTCCTTGTAATTTATAGTGTGTAAAACCATTTTCCTTAGTTACATTACTGTTGCTTATCGGCCATCTTGTGTTGTTGTGGTTTCGTGGCTTGTCCACTTACCCCCACAATCACACTTGTTTACCTTTTCATTCTCACTGGGATATATCGTTCACTGTTTAAAACCTTACCCAAAAGTTCCACTTAAAGATTGAGGGTCACCTCGTATGGCCGCCACCCAGTTTCCAACTGAGAGTCTTCAGAAGTACTAAAAATAACTACGAAATCAAGTATCGCCGTGATTTCATGAAATCTATTTTATTTGGTCCTTCTTATGCACTCCTCCAACACTACCAACTTTAGAAATATGTTCATCACACTTCAATAATCGCATAGTTACCGATTCCAGTTTAAGTAGCTGAGCTTTTTGTACAATTTTTCACCCCATTCACACAGACTCCGCTTCTCCATCAACTGCACTTCACATTTCCTTGGCCATGGACTTGGTGCCAATGACATCACTAACCAGTGCCAGTATTTTCAGACCTCCCATGCTTGCTTACTACAAAGTGGTTCCACTACAGTGTATTTTTCCTGCATGTTCCTATCTCTTGTTCTATTACTTTTTCTTTCCACCTTTTTTTGTGGTATCCAGTGTTTTATATGTTTCACTAACTTCACTCTTGTTACCCTCATGTTACTGAAATCATGGTTTATAACTGCTATACAATCATGTCCATTTTACTGATTTTACTTCCAGTTTCCCTTACCTTCATTATTTCTTAACCAATATTACACAAATGCCATTCTTTGAACATATGAAAACTATTATTCTATTGTAAGTTCTTAATTTGATGTTCTTCTACTTATTGGGATTTACTTCAGAACTCAGTACTACATTACACTCAACTGGGGATACTGAAAATCATATCAATTTTTTCATCCACCAGCCGATCACTACAGATAAGGTCTGCAGTAATACTAGGCCAAATGGTACCCATGAGCTCACATCTCTTCATTTCATAATCTACTCCAGTCAACTCTAGTGAAAGACACCTGTTTTCAGTCTCAGAAGCTGGTCTTTCTTAAAATTTTGTTTATATGAATTATTCACATGGTTGGGCATAGTCAAATTTTTCACTAATGTCTGAATGTTCTTGTCATTCATACAATTGTTAAAACTCTTTAAGCTGATAAAAATCTTTGTTATTGTTTATAAAAGGGGAATATTCTACCATTTGAATAGATTAAAGTGTGGATTTTCTGTGCCCAAGACACCCAGACTAAAACACTTGCAAAGTTCATCACTCGTTTTGACCTTGTACATATTTGAACTATTGTTATTGGTTTATTTATTGATATTTACCTTCCAGGGAGCATGTGCAACTTTATTACACTGTGTACAATTTATATTTTCTAATAGAATACAATTCATTCATTTTACATTGATCCCAGTATAAGAGTTTTGAAATGAATCAATTTACAGTAAATAATTATTAGGGTGAGAATAATAGCCAACCAGTTGCATCAATTAGGCTTATTTAACCTTGACCCACCATTTTGAAATTTATCAGTATCTTATGCTTCCTGGTCCTCATTTGTTGTCAGGGACTCTGCTTCCTGTCACTTTTGAGAGATCTTATCGCAGGAGCTACTAAGTCTCTGAAGGTTTTGTGTCTGCATAAAAACTCATGGGATGTATGTCACTCCTCAGTTCCTTCTAGCACCTTTGTGCAATCTAGACTGTTTGACATGGGATAGTTACATCAGATATTGGACAGTAACATGGGCACCCCACCCTGGCTTCTTGCTTCAAGTAGTTGAGTAAAAATATCTTAAATTATAAATTCCAACTTTTAATATGTAAAAGAAATTTTGTCAAAATTTAACCAGAACCCTCGCATACTTATGCTTAAATAAGTTAAACTAGATGACCGTGGAAAATTTCACTAATAAAATATGATGAAAAGTGAGGTTGAATGCTTGTAATATAATGTAAAGTAGAACCACACTTTTGTAGAGAATATTTATTTGTTTAATAGGTACCGGTACGCATCAAAATACTTACAACATATTACGAAACAGTTAGGATACTTTAAAACGCACTGTATATATGGCTAACTGTCATTGATTTTAACAGAATACAACCTAAACAAAGATCACACCATATCAACATCTGTGTCATATATGCTGCTGTGCAAATAAAATGTTTACATTGGAATTATATAGCAAAACAAAAATGTTTCCGTAACAGAAAAAATATCCGAAAAGCTACTTATTGTATGAAAAACAGTCTCATGACTGTGATATCTGCTGCTGCAGTCTAGGGACTTAGTTCTGAACTGTCTCACATGCACAACATCTTTAAGCATCAAACTCTGAAAAATTCTTTCTTAATTTATGATTTTACCTAATTGGAGTCCTTAATCTTTAAAATGATATATCACTTATCAATTTCTGTTTTGTACCGAAGGAGATAGATAGCTTGTTATAATAATTAGAAAAACATGTTATAGAAATAATATTGATGCTTTTGCCCTTTAAGGGTCAAATTCAAAAAAATTATATTGTAAAATATGCTGTGACCAAAGCTGGCACCTTGGTCTTTAAAATGATACCTCATTTATCTATTTCGGTTAGGCATCAAGCAAGGTAAAAAAAAAAAAAATAGAAATGATAATATTTTTGCCCCTTAAGAATTGAATTTGGAGAAAGTTCTTTCTTAAAATATGATGTGACCAAAAGAGATACTTTAAAATGATACCTCACTTATCGATTTCGATTAGGTATCAGTGGATATAAATGACTCGTGACAGAAAAATGCGTTGTAGAAATATTAATACTTTTGCCCATAAGGCTAGAATTTTGAAAATATCTTTTCTTAAAATGTGGTGTAAAGAAACTGAAGTCTTTATGAAGACCTCAGTCTTCAAAATGATACCTCATTTATCAATTTTATTTAATTATCAAGGGAGATAAATGACTCAAGACACGAAAAACGCATTTTGGAAATACTGATATTTTTGCCCTTTAAGTGTTAAATTCAGAAAAATTCCAGTCTTAAAATATAATGTGACCATAGCAGAGACCTTAATCTTTACAGTGATCCCTTATTTGTCTATTTTGGTTAGATATTAATGGAGATAAATGGCTTGTGACACAAAAATGCTTTGAAGAACCATTGATACTTTTTCCCTTTCAGGGTTACAAAAAAAGTCTTTCTTAATATATGATGCCACCAAAGTGGAGACATTACTCTTCATAATCCCACTTCATTTATCGATTTCAGTTAGGTATCATCATCATTATCATCATTATCCTTAACAGTTTCCAGCCTCTGGCTGGGTCTGCTTTATGCATAAGCCCCTCAATTTGCTTCTTTCATCACACCACCTCTCGGTCACCACTGTGTTCGAGTTCTCTCCTCTCTTCTGTACACCCTCCTCCACTCCTTTCAGCCATCCATCTCTTGGTCTTCATATGGGCCGTTTACCATGCATCTTAATTTTGTGGATTTTTCTTGGGATTCTCTGAGCCTCCATTCTTTTTACATGTCCATACCATCTCAGTCTGGTTCTCTCTATCCTTTCCTGTAGGTGTTCCTCTTTTATGGTCCATCTATTCATTTCATTCCTTATTCTGACCATTTTAGTAACTTCCATTCTACCTCTTAAAAACTTCATTTCATTTGCTTGTACTCTGTTGATGTCCCGCTTTTTCATTGTCCACGTTTAAACAGCTTAATTCAAGATAGGCACATAGTACATATGATAGATTACTCTCTTGCTTCTCTGTGGCACCTCTTTATTCCATATCAGACTTCTAATGCTCCTTAGAAATGCCTCTGCTTGTCTTCCTCTTTCATTTATCTTGCCATCATTTCCTCCACATTCCTCTAATACACTCCCCAGGTACTGGAACCTGTTTACCTTTTTTAGTTGTTCCCCTGCCATCAAAATTCCCTGGGTTAACCTGTTCTTCTTTCTGGTTGTTACCATGTACTCACATTTCTTTACATTAAATTTCAGGCCATACTCCTCCACACTGTCTGTCCATTCATCCAACTGCCGCTGCACTTCCTCTTCATCACCTCCACAGATCATCTGATCGTCCGCAAAAGCCATCATCTTCATGTTTTCCTCTCCCATCCTCACTGCCACCTTCTGACCTTCCTTCTCCTATTTTCACCTAGCTCACACTTCCTTGGTACAGTTCCATCACTCTCCTAAATTTTTTTTTTTTTTTTTTTTTTTTTTTTTTTTTTTTTTTTTTTTTTTTTGGGAACTCCTCTCTTCTCCAAGGCCTTCCATAACTTACTCCAGTGTACACAATCATATGCTTTCTCAATATCGATAAATACCAACAGTAGATCTTTTCCATACTCATAACGTTTTTCCTGCAGCTGTCTCATAGCAAATATCAGATCTACCGTCAATCTCCCTGATCTGAAGCCATACTGCTCTTCCCTTAGCCCTTGCCTGTTGGAGTGAGGTACAGTGGGATCCTAGTGTGTCCCAGGACCAATACGGTAGCTTTGAATGCCTTACACAAACCCTGAAAAACTGGCGGCCAACGGGGCTCTGGTGAAGCTACGACAGGCTTGGCAAGCCAGTAGTGGATAGAACCTGCTTGCAAAACAAAACAAGCCTCTGAAAGGATGGAACAATGCACAAATGACATGGCTATTGTCTTAAATTAGATATTGAGGCAGATAAATGGCTCGAGACACAAAAAACGTATTTTAGATATACTGATATTTTTGCCCTTTAAGGGTTAAATTCAGAAAAATCCCTATCTTAAAATAGAATGTGACTACAGCGGACACCATAATCTTTAGAATGATACATCATTTATCTATTTTGGTTAGATATTAATGGAGTTAAATGGCCCGTGACACAAAAATGCGTTGTACAACAATTGATACCTTTTCCCTTTAAGGGTTGAATTACAAAAGAATTCTTTCTTAATATATAATGTCACCAAAGCACAGACATTACTCTTCATAATCCTACTTCATTTATCGATTTTGGTTAGATATCCGAGGAGATACATGGATCGTGACACAAATAGCGCATTTTAGAAATATTAACAGTTTTGCCCTTTAAGGGTCAAATTAAGAAAAATTCCTTTCTTAAAATATAATGTGACCACGGCAAAGACTTTAATATGATACCTCATTTATCTATATTAGTTAGATATTAATGGAGATAAATGGCTTGTGACACAAAAAGGAGTTGTAGGAATATTCATACTGTTTCCCTTTAATGGTCAAATTTCGAGAAATTGCTTTTTCAAAATATGATTAGAACAAAGCGGAGATCTTGTAGCATCGCCATATGATAGAGGCTGCTTCCAAAGCCGGTGGACCGGGAGATCGAGAACCGGCTGTGCTATTTGGAATATGGCCGAGTGGATGTTAAATTTCCCGCCGGTCCGTGGGAGTACCGTGGAAGACCCCGGAGTGCATGCCGGCTACCGGAAGTCAATTAAAAACGCCCGCGAACCCAACATGTGGCACCCACTATTCTTCTTGGGGCAGCCGAGCTCATCGGGCACGCCACCCATATGCGAATTTTTCTTGAACTCCCTTTTTTTTAATGTTGAACTATTTTCGGTTAGAGTTGTGAAAATGCAAGTGTGATTTTTAAAGGATTGTTAATGTGAACCGTTTTTAACTAAGGATTCTGCAATCTTCAGGTACATATATATATAGAAGTCCGATGAAATATATGATCATGACTGGTGTGGGTAAAGATTTAGAACTCTATTAAACTTACAAAAGTTAATTTTGTTATTCTTTTTTTGTGTGATTCTTCTTGACATGGTAAAGTGTGTTAATAAGCTGAATCACTGGCGACCGCGTCAGCAAAATTTGCTGCTTCAAACATTTTCGAAAATGTACTAAATCCCACCATCCGCGAGCATTAGTGTGCTTTACCAAGAGAAGAAATGCGACAATCTTAATTACTAAAATAATACCTCATTTCTTGATTTCGATTTGATATCAATGGAGATAAATAGCAAGTGTCAAAAAAAAATACGTTAAGGAAATAATGGTAATTTTGCCCTTAAAGTGTCGAATTATAAAACATTTATTTGTTAAAATGTAATGTGACCATCGCGGAGACTGTAATCTATAAAAGGATACCTCATTTATTTATATCAGTTAGTTATGGATGGAGATAAATGGCTCGTGACACAAAAACGCATTGCAGAAATATAGATACTTTTGCCCTTTAAGAGACAAATTCTGAAAAATTCCTGTCTTAACATATGTCATCACCAAAGCAGAGATCTTAATCTCTAAGATGATACTTCATTTAACGATTTCAGATAGGTATAGGGAGGTAAATTACCCGTAACACAAAAAACAGCATTTTGGAAATACTGGCATTTTTTTCTTGGGTCAAACTCCAAAAAATTCCTTTCTTAAACTATAATGTGACCAAAGTGGAGATCATAAGATTTAAAATGACACTGTATTCATTGATTTCAGTTAAGTATGAAGGGAGATAATGGCTTGTGACAAAAAAAGCACCTTATAGAAATAATAAATACTAGACGACCCGTGCGAAAATTTTGCTAATAAAATACAATGTATTGTAAGGTTGAATACTTGTAATATAATGAAAATTAGAACAACATTTTTGTAGCAAATATTTATTTGTTTAGTGCAATAGGTATGCATTAAAACATATTACGAAACAATTAGAAAAATTTAAAACAGACTATAGGTACGACACGCTGTCACTGACCTTAACAGAATACAACCAACCTGAACAAAATGCACACAGCATAACACCATCTCTGTGACATTTGTTGCTGTGTGAATGAAATGTTTACATTGGAATGGTATAGCAAAATAAAAATGTTTCCTTAATAGAAAAAAATATCTGGAAAGTTACTTATTGTATAAAAACAGTTAATTGAAATCTCTGTTATATCTGCTGCAATCTAGGGAATTGCTCTGAACTGTCTCATACGCGCAACCACTTTAAGCATCAAGTTCAAAAAAATTTATGATTTTACCTAATTGGAGACCTAAATCTTTAAAAGGATATGTCTTTTATCAATTTTGGTTATGTATCGAAGGTGATAAATGACTCGTAATAAAATTAAAAAAAAAAAATCACGTTGTAGAAATAATACTGATACTTTTACCCTATAAGGTTTGAATTAAAAAAAAAAAAAAAATCCTTTTACAAAACACATGTGTGACCAAAGCAGACACCTTGATTTTTAAAATGATACATCATTTATCAATTTTGATTAGGCATCAAGCGAGGTAAACAAAAACAAACAAAAAAAAAAGTTTTTTTTTTAGAAATAATGATATGTTTGCCTCTTAAGGATTGAATTTGGAGAAATTTCTTTCCTAAAATATGATGTGACCAAAGCGGATACTTTAATATTGTAAATGTCACCTCATTTATCGAATTCGGTTTGGTATTAAGGGAGATAAATGGCTTGACAGAAAAATGCGTTGTAGAAATATTAATACTTTTGCCCTTTAAGGGTAGAATTTTGAAAAATTCCTTTGCTAAAATTTGGTGGAACCCAACAGAGACCTTACGAAGACATCAGTCTTTAAAATGATACCTAGTTTATCAATTTTGTTTAATTATCAAGTTAGATTAAATAACTTGAGACACTAAAAACGCATTTTAGAAAATCTAAATAAGAAAAGAAAGGGAAATTAACCCACCACATACCAAAGTGGACGGATGCGATGAGAGAACACTATTGCTGACAAACAACTACACAATATTTCGGCATATGCCTTGCTCACAAATAGAAAAAACGGGCCATTAGGCTCGGAACGTGTGTGCACACCGAACGTTACCTAATGACTCAACTTTCCCCGTAATCTTGCTCGCAGTAACAATTCGCCATAAGAATAATTTTAAAGTGTATTTATCATATCGGGAAACGTTTGGTTTAGGAGATATTCCGCCTTGTTCAAGTTTTGAAACACGCGATCATAAAAGTAGAAATTCTAAGATTTGCAATATCTTTAAATTGCGTAAAGCTACAACCGATCTTTTATCACCAGCTGTAGTCAGCACTGTCCCTGACATTTTGGCAGTAAAATTAAGTAATTTGGTAAAGTTAATTAAGAGAAAAAAATAAGCTTTTTTATTAAAAGAGATATTAATTTAAAAATTACATCGGTAGATAGCACTAATTGAGACGATTTCGCACATATAGTGGTTTCGGTAAAAAGTTTTAGCATATGCCTGGCAATCAAGTTTTTGAAAATGGATTATTGCTGATTGTCGGGTAGAAGTTCGGGAAAGTCCGCAAAGTCCGCCAAGATTGGTCACGTGATGAATTTAGTGTTAAGACTATAGAAACCTTTTGGAAGAGTAAATTAAATTAAAATAGATAGAACTGGTTGATAAAAAGTCCCTGTAAAAATCTCAGATTAAACTATCATATACTTTTGAAGATATTAATTAAAGAAAGATTTGCCAAGGTCATAGGCGCGTGCAGGGCTATAATAGTTCGTGCGGTAAGCACATGTTGTCTCATTCTTACGCCGGGAAGTGATCGAGCAACTCCGCGCATGACTTTATCAGTGATGTTTAAAATGGGAACTTAGAAAAATGTGGTCTGTCATCTGTTCCAGTATGTCGGTCTGTTCCTGTCTGTCGTCTGTTTCGGTCTGTCTTTCGTCTCGGTTGGTTGTAACTCGCCATGCTGGCTAGTTCGACCATGTTGAAACTTTGGTGTCGCGTTATATAGTAACTTTAATGACTGTTAAGAACTGGTAAATTTACTAAAGGGGTTCGGTCAGTTAAATTTCTCTCCACAACTTGCAACTTTTGGAAAAGAGTGTTCAATTTGCCTGCTCAACTGTTAAATACTATTTTGAACTTGTGATTCTCTTAAAATAAAACGTGGAATTTTGGAAAGTGAACTTTTATCATTTCATAGTTATATAGCAACCTTTTCTCTATTTGTGGTGTAACAAATATTGTGGCAACCTCAAGCATTTAGGTTGAGTTATCTGGCTACATGGTCAAATCAAAATTATTTCATAAATTTTCTACAGAACTTTGAGTCAACCACAAACTGTTAGTTGAGGCACTACAGCCCCGGTATCAGCCTTGGTTCTTACAAAGTGGAGCATATTGAGTTCCAGCTGATCAAACCAATCATCTAGCCACTGAGTTGATCCTTACAGCCAGCAAGTAGGAATGAAGTTCTCCTCATATGCATTCATTCAGTGTGCTGCCTTGTGTTGAGTGGGAAACGTCTATCACAGTAGGTCCTTTTGATATGTTGATGCTTCTGTTGTATCTTTGATGGCACATCACATTTTTGTTACTTCTTTATTACTTCTTGTTTACTGTTTGTGATATTGATGGCTGATCTCACTTAAGTGAACAGCTTATTAGATACGCAAATAACAAATTAAAAGTTGATTACGATTATAAGGTGGGGAATAAATTGCTTGTTGATGACTTGAAAAGTAAATATCTTGGCATTACATTTGATAACAAGCTTAACTGGACAGGACACATTGGTTACGTATGTAAGGAACTAGACCGATACCGGGGTTGTAGTATCGCCTAAGTGCCTTAACTTACACTCTTGTCGACTAACAGTTCTCTTAAAAACTCGGTAACTAATTTGGATTTGACCATGTAGCCAAGGTAACTCAACTGAATGCTCAGGTCGCCACTATATTCTTTACCCCCGAATATAGAAAAGGGTTCTATGCTAACAACTGAAGCACACAAAGTCACTTTTAGAAAACTTCAAGGTTTTATTCTTCAAAATCAAAATTCAAAATTGCATTTACAGTTGAGCAGGCATATCGAACACTCGTTCCACAAGTTTGCAGATTGTGAAGAGAAACTACCGACCGAAACCCCTTTGCAATGTTTACAAGTTCATGGTGAGTAGACAGAGCCACGCCCCACTCATGATGGCCGAACCCGGTAGTGCCAACTGAAGAAACTGAGCTACCAACATAAGTCGGAGTTGCCAACCTACCAACGCACACACGCTTAAATCATCTTGTTAGCACGACTTCAAACCCGGAAAAGACACTGAGTCAAAATGGCTTCCCAATTTATACCCTCGCTGACGTCAGAGCCAAAATACAAGTTTCTACTGGCGCCTAGGCGATCTAGGCCTGAAATATCTCAGTAACTAAACTGTTATCCAAAACTTTAAGTGTGGCAGTGTTTCGACATATTTAATTGTGAAATAATGGATATTTAGTGAATAATTTTAAGCAACTGGTTTAAAAGTTGTAAGGGTAGGAGTGAACTATTTCTCTACTTTGGGGAACTACTATTGTTCTGGAAACTTCTACATTTCGTCATTTTATTAATGCTACAATTTACATAAATGTTATTACCGTCACTGTGTTCTACAAAAATTCCTGATTTTATTGGTGTAACTTTTATTAAGATTGGTGTACGGAAAGTTTACTTACGACGTAATCAAGGTGTGATTTCAGTTTTAATTTTATAACTTTATTTCTATTAGTTTTATCGCAAATCTAAAATTACCATGAGATTCTCTGAATAAAAATACATATTCTGAAAGTTGTCTCATCTCTGTATCTACTTTAGATCGGTTGAAATTTATTTCTAAGTTGACCTCATGGTCGTGATGAAAACTAAATTTTAAGGTCTTTATAAAATCGGTTCTATTGACTGGAATTACTTGAAATAATTATATGTTATATTAGATTTTTAGGTCTTCCCGGAAATCTACTTTTTATTCCGAATGTCCTCTAGGATTTTAAGATAAAAAATTATTAAAAGTGAAGTGCATCTGACGAAGTATAAAAATTGATTTAAGTTATTTAAACGTTCAGAAACTACGAAATTTTAGTGAATTTATATTTTAATTGCCTGATTACTTCATTAAAATTACTTTATTTGATTCGAAAGTGTGTTAAAACAGTGAAATGCCAAATATTATAAATTACTTGTGCACTGAACTGGATTATTATGGATTATCATATCAAAGGTTAGTAAAAGGTGTTAATATCATTACAGAAAGTTACTTTAGTTGGTTTATTTGCTATTAAGTTACTTTCTTGCTCGTTAATTGATCTAAAAATGGCAAAATGCTTCCAAAGTAGAAATTCTTAAGCCCAAGGTAGTATTATTACTGATTATTTAATTTTCAGTTGATTAAAAGTTTGTTTGTCATTATTCAAAGTTTATATTCGGCGTTTAGCAACTACTAAAGGTCTTTACTGCATTCAAATTGGTTTATAAACTGCAAAGTTAACTTATTTCAAAATCTTTTATGTGAAATTGAATTTGGGGGATTTAAGCTACTCCCTCCCAAACTGATGTTTTCTTTTTTTGTTATCAAAGGTTTATTTAGAGCATTTATTTACCTATGGAGACATTTATTATTCCTAAAGGGTTTTACTTAGTGTGTTTGATTATGGTATCTCTATACAAAGCTTCATTCCCATAACCAAACATGAAATGAAAACTATCTTTTACTACAGAGTAAACTTTCCCTCTAATGTCTAAAGGTGAGAGGTCAGAATTTAACCAAAATCCTAAGATGCTTACATGCCCCCCGAAGATTGAGGTTATTTTCCCAAGAAAACTAACTGAACATCTTGAAAAATAAAAGCAAAAAATTTAAAATCCCAAAAGAAAATGAACTATACTCCCAAAATCTAACTATCGCTTGTCGGTTCGGTTCTCTCTCCACCATTCATACTCCACAGCAAAAATATTATTGTTTTAACAATTTCAAAAAATCTTAAGTTTCACTCACAAAATTATTACAGAATTCTCAAAAACTCATTCCTTCTCAAAATATCAACAAAAATTATTAAATGTCATACAAGGTATGACCCAATAGAAAAAATGTGAAATATCAGATTATCACCAAATTATAAACATGTGTGTTATAATCAATCACAAAATATCAAACAAATTATCAAAATACAAAAAAACCATTAAAGTGGTATAAATGCACATTACACAATTTACATTGAAATATATTTACACAAGAGATATCAAATTTATCTTCAAAAAAACCAAGAATGTGAAATATTTTACAAACATTGAAATGAAATTTGTAGTATTTTACCAACAATTGTATTGTACAATTCTATGTAGGAAAGTCCTTCGTTTTATAAACGTCTCTGGTTTTAACATTGTATTGATTTATAATGGCCTTAAATCTACCACTTTCCCATTACACTTTAACCCTTCATTATTAAACTCCCTAAATGGGTGAAAACCCAAGTCCTGTAACGGTTGCAGACTTTAAGGCTCGCAAAATTATATAAACCAATAGCCTTGGCTAGGTCTGCCGAGCAATTGTCCATCATCCCCGGTTCCTGACGCAGCAGGAGAAGCCTGGGGAACTCGGTCAGCTAGCTGGTCTGTGAAAGATACAAAACAGAAAACCATAGGGAATGAGTGGAGGCCAAATTATTCTTAATCACTAACCTATGCATATACAAGAAAAATATGAAAGTAAAATACAAAGGAATACAAAAACATAGCAATTACAATAATGTTCCCACAAGATATTGGGAAATGGAACAAGAAATAATAAACTTCCTTAGCAAAGGAGATAAAATAATTAGACATAGTAAATGAAATGTAAGAAAATTACAAGTTATAAATATACCCATAAGTAAACAATGTTCCCATAAATAATGTAGAGGAATAAATATAAATGAATGTACCAGAAAAATACAAGCATATCCATATCACATTAAAACATAGTGAAATGAACTTGGTCCCTGCCAAGTTATTATATCACTTAAATCTACAGAAGTGATTACAATAATTGGAAATATTATTTAATAGAGTCATTTACAGAATATAGTCCCCAAAATAAATCTAAAACATCCTAAGAATGTATAGGGGTAAATCATAAGTTATAAGGAAACGTAGTTTCCAAGCAGCAGTACACTGCTGTGTAAGATGAGTGTATTTATGTCGTGTATGTATGTATGAAATGTTACAAAAGACCTTTTATGTTAAAGTATCACAACACTAGTTGTGTTCACCAGTACACTGGTGCAAAAAAGTCACATATCTTTTATAAATATTATAACAACTTATTCTGCAAAAGAGGTAGGTCCTGGTTATGTGTGCTTATAATGGGGTGTGTGTCCCCTGGACCAAATATCTCAGAATAATGTCACAAGACAAGTTGTATACTCAAATCAGTTATAGTTTATGAAAGTGTGTTCAAGTGTTATCGTGAATTGTTAATAATGAACCTTACTCTCAAAATTCTGATTGCTTAAGGCCACTATGAAGTGCCTAAGGTGCGACAAAGCACAAAAAATCCTCAACCTAAGTTGGGTAAATAAGACAAAGCGAAGAAAGTGTTACTTAAAGTAGGAACATCTGTCGTAAAGTTTATTATAAACGTTTTACTAGAGTGGTTTATTTTTGCTATAAAAATATTTGAAAGCATGTGTATATCCTCATCACATTACTAACATCATTCAACTTTCTTAGTGCACAAGACAATAGGAATTGCCGTCCCAAAACCGTTCTACGGTACATAGATAAACACTTAAGACAGTACATAACTTCCAAAATAGCTTTCAATTCATTCTTCAGCAACAAGAATGTAAACTCACATCAGTTTTAATATCATATCTCCAAGATTCCATTATGTGTAACAAACTTGGTCATTTCCGCTTTTGTCTCTATAGTGTGTTGACTGCTCATGTTTCCTATATATATATTGTATTGTGTATGAAATTGTGTAACTATATGAAATAACAATGACGCCTTATTTGTGTATGTGAGGTCATCCCTAGGTGATGCCTAATGTGTTTTTATCTAGGAGGTCGCCTTGTTTTGTTACACTGATACATAATAATAATAATGATGGGTGGAAATGCAATTAATAATAATGGGATTCGCAGGTGAGTCTCTGATTCCTGGCCCTGGTAATAAATATGGGATTCGCAGGTAAGTCTTTGCTTCCTGGCCCTAATAATAATAATGGGATTCGCAGGCAGGACTCTATTTCCTGGCCCTATTAATAAAATAACAATAATGCATTCCCCCAAAATGGTACTTTCTTCTCTTCCAGCCTCCCCCATAAATATAGGAAAACATGTTATATCTCCACCTCTACTTTAACTAGAGCATCAACTTCCTCACTTGCACAAACAACTTTATCCCTTTGACAATCCATCTCAACATCCATAAGTTCCGCCCTTGGTGTCTCAGAAATCCTATCCAATCTAATCTGGCGTATGACTTCCCAAGGTAGATGTTCAAATATTATTAGATGAAAGTACTCATTAGAAAAGTAAAGAGTTTGCAAAACTTCTGGTCCCAATACAACTTCAAAAATCAAACTCAGCTGAGTAAAAGACTCAGATAAACAAATACTAACTGTCAAAAAGGTGCAAAAATGAAAAACATTTAAAGTAACACAGGTTGTCTGAGACTGTGTGCAAACGTAGATTTCCAATGGGTGTATCTGAACAGGAGAATTAGTAGGTTTAAGTTTTAAGACATTCCTCCATTCAGCAAAAAGTGTTGGCCTTCTGTTTGATGGTAAGGGGTTCAACATACTTTTCATCTTTATCCCCCTCCCAAAACAATCATAACTCAAAGTAGTCTTATTGTGCTGGTACCGCATAGACAAGTGAGTTTGTGAAAAAGAAACCCTGTTTTCTTTTGCCATATAGAATGCAAAGGGTTTCCTGAAATTATCAGGATAAAATTTAATGAAGTACTCACTGCCTGAAAAATCTCTTACATTCTGAAAAAGAATAGAATTGAAAAATAGTTGATTAAGACCACATTGTTCCCAATTAGGAATAGTAATTGGTGGCAAATCAGTAATGATGTTTTCAGGAAACATTTTCTGAAATAATTGCTGTTTCAGCTTATCCACAAATGTAGGCTTGTATCGCCTTACAAGCTGTTTGGATTTGGAAATATTAGGCTCGTATGAGCAGACAGCCTGTGGGGTGGGATCAGCTGATATTATATTATGAATCTGTTCTTCCATTTGAACAGTAGCAACATCAATAAAATCTTTACTAACACATAAAGTTACTGTTGAATGTTCATTATCATTAATCACTTGTGAAGGCTCAGCCGTAGCAGGCAGGACATCAGTTTCAATATTGACAAGTTCAGATACAATATTATTATATACAACAGGTGGGTCAATGGCCTGTGAAGGATCAGCTGAGGGCTGTACCTGAATTTCAGTTTTGGAAAAATTAGTTGTTTCTACTGCAATAGAATCTAAGTGGTCAGTAAGTGGTAATGGATCTGCTGATGCATTAATGTTAGGTTCTGTCACCTCTATGGGTGCAGAATATGTTTCCGAGTTTCCAAGTAATGGTAATTCTGATGTTCTCAGATCAACAGCTGATATCCCCTGCTTAACTAACTGTTCGACTTTGCTTTGGCATCCCTGAATATCAGTTTGTGTCTTTTGGACCTGTAAATCCAAAGCAGAAACTTGTTGCAGTGTATGTTGTTGTGTCTGATTAATGTGCATAGCCTGTTCATTTAAAGAAGTCAATTTAACTTTATTATTTACCACCTCTTGTGTAAGGGAGGTAACATCCTCATCTATTCTAGAGACATTCTGTTGTACCTCTGCAATTTGTTGAGTATTTGTCTCAGTAGTGGTAGTCAGAATATGCACTTTATTATTTACTTGAATCACATTATCCCTTACAGCAGAAACGGTGTTGTGAATCGATTTAATGGAGTCAGTTGAAGTGGATACAAATTGTTTTATATCAGCTGAAATTTTAGCAATTGTAGAATCTTGTGTATCAATCCGAGGTACAATTTCCTTTTGAAAATTAGTCAATTGATTACTTAGAACAGTGGAATTTTTATAGCATGCGTCACTGACAGAATGAAGTTTAATATGAACATCTTCAAGTTGGGTTTCTACTTTATGTGCATATGTGTTGTATGTATCCAACATGTCAGTGCGGTGTTCTTGTAACTGTTTTGTAAAATCTTGTTTATTGGCCTCACACTTCTTTTCAGCTTGTGTTAATCTGTTTTCTAGAGACTGTGTTTGTTGTGTGAAAGTTTGTGTTAGTTTTTGTTCCAAAGATTTGTAGGAATTGTTGATGGTGGTTCTGAAACTTGATTCTAGTTGTTTCAAATCTTTATTGAATTCATCCTTATGTTTATCAAATTTTTTATGAAGAGTATGGAATTCTTCTTTGTGTTTATCAAGTTTACTATTGAGATTTTTGACCAATTCGCTGTTTTGTTGGTGTGATTCTTGTTTTTGTTCATCTAATTGCTTATTAAGATGTTGGAAGCCTTGTTTTTGTTCGTCCAACTTATTATCAAGTCGTTGAAAAAGTGTGGCGATCCAACTGCACTCTGTTGGTATAGTGCTTATTGGTGTAGTAGGTTCTGCTTCAGTTGTCTGAGTATCCCTTACAGTGGAGTGAGATGTAGATGGTATATCACCAATTGTGGTTTCAGGTGGTGGATGAGTAGTAGTTTGTGTTTCAGGTGTGCAGTTATCCCCATTATTCCAACCCAGCAAATCGCTCTCAGAGGTAGTGTGTGAGCCACCACTGTGTAGGTTAATATCAGAATCATGTAATAATTCAGACTGTTGCAATTGTGAATTGTCTTCTACCTCAGATTCATCTGAATGGAATATAGGAAGATCAGTACTAGAAACAGGAGTCAAGTTTGCAATTCTTTCTGCTAGATGAGCAGCTTGTATAGGATGGGGTTGCTGAATATTATGTATAAGCTCCTCCTGAACAGGAATAGTATCAGTAGTTGACTGAAGTGAAGTATCAGAAGTATTACCAGTCTCATTAACATCGAGTTGCAATTGATTACAAACATGTTCATCAGTCTGTGAAGCAGTCTGCGAACCTGGAACATGAGGTTGTTGTGTCATATTTATTAACCTCCTAGCTCTGGTTTGCATAGAATGAATTCTCATATCTCCCCCCTCCCCATTACCAGTTATTAAGCTTCTAACAGGTTTGTCATCATTTGATGCCATAGTTACAATAATAATAAAGAAATACTACCAAAGAAAACAATATTAAAGGAATTTGGTTGAATAATACCCAAAAAAAATATCACAATTCGGTACAGCAGAATATCAGCAAACAGCTGATCTCAAACTTTCAAAGTTCTACGCTTGAATGTAAACAAGAACACAAATAAAATAAAAATGGAAATTCCCAAAACACAAGAAAGAAATAAAAATAATGAACACACAAGAATAGTATTAATTCCCACTGAAAACAAAACACAGTAAAAATCGAAGTATCCACATGTAAACACAGCAAAGACAATCACTGAATCAGATGGTAAACACCATGGAGGAAGGAATAATATGGAGACGACGCAAGAGACCTTTACCACGCATGGGAGTGAAGCAGGCCGGCGGAGGAGTGGGGGGGCATGGCCGGAGTGGTGGGGGCTTGACCGCTTCCCAACAAACACGGGGAATATGTACAAACACCTCAAGGGGACTCTAAGATAAACGTGACGCCGCAATCTGGTGATGGATTATTATGTAACTCGATGAGACAAATAAAAAATGAAGAATAAAATTTTTTGATATCCTGCTTAGTTTTCGAGATATTCTGTCTCAAATGTGAAATGGTTTTGGTTGAAATTCAGAAGAAAAAATTATTCAAAGTCAAATTTTATGATGAATTTTTATTTAAAAAGACGAGACAAATAAAAAATAAAGAGTAAAATTTTTCGATATTTCACGTAGTTCTCGAGATATACTGTCTAAAAAGTGAGGTGTCTTGAGTTGAAATGCAGTTGAAAAATTTCGCAAAAGTCAAATTTAATGATGGATTCTTATGTAACACGACGAAAAAACTCGATAATAAGGAATAAATGTTTTCGATATCTTGCTTAGTTTGGGGGATATACAACATCCAAATTGAGGGGTTTAGGTTTGGATGCAGGCTGGACCAAAAATTCATTCTGTCAAAGCCACAATGATTACATGGTTGACATGCAGAATGGATATTTCAGTTTTATTACTACCACTTGTGGTTAGTCTGAAATGTGTCCTAGACCAGAAAAAAAGTAAGAGGACCCACTCTAGGGATGAACAACCCAGACATTTTGTAGGCTGGTACCAGAAATAAAATGTTTATTCAGTCACCTTAATGAACATTCTCTTTATCAAGATGTGTTGTCTAATTTCACAGCCCTACTTATTAGGACAATTGTAAAAAAATTATCTCTCAGTTAGATTTAGATACGGGGGGGGGGGGGGGGGGAGAATGTTGTACAAAAAAAAAAAGACTAAATTAGAAACACATTCCCCAAATTGATTTTGTTCAAAGCCCAATAACTTCTTTATTTATGAAGCCCATTTTTATTTCTGCATGAACTTGTTTCGACATAAATAGATGAGAAAGATTTCAAAATCGGTAAAAATAGATGTAGACGTATTTACAAACAGAAACAAGTCTTATATGAAGCTTTAAAAATAACCTAAGTCAATGGCCTGAAATAGCTATTTAAAAAATTAATAAAACTTACAGCTTCTCACATAACAGTTAATTTCATCATCCACTGTCAGTATAATCAGCAACGTGACGAAAGAAATCGTAATAGTAAATTCACTGAATCGCGAAGTAAAACACGCCCCATTAAATCTCATTTTAAACACTCGTTAAAAAATAATGCTAGTCTATTATGTGCAAAATAGCAAGTTTGCTGATTTTCTACACTACACCAAGAAAAATTTGAGAACAAAGTCATCCCATTGAGAGCTATGACTAAATATTTATAGACGTGCTGCAAAGTTTGCGGTGTCTACCGCTCACTTCAACAACGATAATTACAATTCAACTTACTTATGAAATGATATTCCAGGTTCTTTCCTGTATGGCCTATTTGTGCAACCGTACGCAACACAAGCTGGCATTTTTAAACACTTATACACAATACTAAATGAAATAATCACTGCATCTACCACAATGTGAACACCTTAATTGTTGGGAAGCGCCATATGGTCGCTGCCGGTGCTGCCACCATGCGGGAGAGTTTAGTGGTTGCTTCACCGATTTAACGTCACTTCTCCTCCATATAATTCCTTCCTCCATGGTAAACACAGGTATAGAAAAAAAAAATATCTTTGCTATGCAGTATGTCTCAGCAAATCGCCGGCAAATATGTACAATCTCTGTAGTAGTAAACTCTTTGAGTTGCATACAACAACCTCTGATCCGAGGTCTGTCCAAAAAACAGCTGATCGAAGTTACATACCAACGTTCCAAAACACTGTTAATTCACTCGTAGACACGAAAAAATGAAAAGCCAGGTAAAATTAGGCTGATAGGTAAAATAGATTACCCCCAAAGTTTTATCACTCAGTATAATCGAGCACAAGTTTGCCACCGTAATAGCACAAATAGTAGTAAAAATGTGGTTACTGTGATTGTAACCTTTGAACAATATCATTCAATATTTTGGTCAACTATTGATGGAAGTGTGATGTTTCTATGCAGCACAAAAAAGGAAAGAAGAAACCGCATAGATGATAGAAAAGAATGCTCCCGGCAGGCCTAAACTGTCGCCAAAGGTTAGGTTGGAGCGGCCCGAAGTTGAATGATGAAAAATGTTACTTAACTTTAGCAGTCTAGATGTCCGTAGTTGGCGTGATGAAACAGGAGCGATGCTGTGTGGCGAATACAGCGACGCCCGCCTCCTCTGGACCCTCAGGTCAGCACTTCAGAAGTGAGAGAGGTGAAGTCGACATCCAGGTCAGCATGTAGGTTTGAAGTTGTGGTTGTGTGGCGTCGTTGATGTAGTCTGGTTGGCAGCTATCCGTCCTCCAAGGTCGATGGATGCTTTCCCGAAGATGTTATCCACTGTTAGGGTTCACTTGTAACACGTTGGTTGGCTAATTCTCTCCACAGTTTGAAATTCACAAACACGAGCCTTACAGTCCCATGTAAGGAACTAGGTGTGCGCCGAAACGGTCGACACAAGATTTGTTTAACCTCCAAATTTGGAAAGGGTTCTATGCTAACAACTGAAGCACACAAAGTCACTTTTAGAAAACTTCAAGGTTTTATTCTTCAAAATCAAAAGTTCAAAATTGCATTTTACAGTTGAGCAGGCATATCGAACACTCGTTCCACAAGTTTGCAGATTGTGAAGAGAAACTACCGACCGACCCCTTTAGCAATGTTACAAGTTCATGGTGAGTAGACAGAGCCACGCCCCACTCATGATGGCCGAACCCGGTAGTGCCAACTGAAGCTGAGTTACCAACATAAGTCGGAGTTGCCAACCTACCAACGCACACACGCTTAAATCATCTTGTTAGCACGACTTCAAACCCGGAAAAGACACTGAGTCAAAATGGCTTCCCAATTTATACCCTCGCTGACGTCAGAGCCAAAATACAAGTTTCTACTGGCGCCTAGGCGATCTAGGCCTGAAATATCTCAGTAACTAAACTGTTATCCAAAACTTTAAGTGTGGCAGTGTTTCGACATATTTAATTGTGAAATAATGGATATTTAGTGAATAATTTTAAGCAACTGGTTTAAAAGTTGTAAGGGTAGGAGTGAACTATTTCTCTACTTTGGGGAACTACTATTGTTCTGGAAACTTCTACATTTCGTCATTTTATTAATGCTACAATTTACATAAATGTTATTACCGTCACTGTGTTCTACAAAAATTCCTGATTTTATTGGTGTAACTTTTATTAAGATTGGTGTACGGAAAGTTTACTTACGACGTAATCAAGGTGTGATTTCAGTTTTAATTTTATAACTTTATTTCTATTAGTTTTATCGCAAATCTAAAATTACCATGAGATTCTCTGAATAAAAATACATATTCTGAAAGTTGTCTCATCTCTGTATCTACTTTAGATCGGTTGAAATTTATTTCTAAGTTGACCTCATGGTCGTGATGAAAACTAAATTTTAAGGTCTTTATAAAATCGGTTCTATTGACTGGAATTACTTGAAATAATTATATGTTATATTAGATTTTTAGGTCTTCCCGGAAATCTACTTTTTATTCCGAATGTCCTCTAGGATTTTAAGATAAAAAATTATTAAAAGTGAAGTGCATCTGACGAAGTATAAAAATTGATTTAAGTTATTTAAACGTTCAGAAACTACGAAATTTTAGTGAATTTATATTTTAATTGCCTGATTACTTCATTAAAATTACTTTATTTGATTCGAAAGTGTGTTAAAACAGTGAAATGCCAAATATTATAAATTACTTGTGCACTGAACTGGATTATTATGGATTATCATATCAAAGGTTAGTAAAAGGTGTTAATATCATTACAGAAAGTTACTTTAGTTGGTTTATTTGCTATTAAGTTACTTTCTTGCTCGTTAATTGATCTAAAAATGGCAAAATGCTTCCAAAGTAGAAATTCTTAAGCCCAAGGTAGTATTATTACTGATTATTTAATTTTCAGTTGATTAAAAGTTTGTTTGTCATTATTCAAAGTTTATATTCGGCGTTTAGCAACTACTAAAGGTCTTTACTGCATTCAAATTGGTTTATAAACTGCAAAGTTAACTTATTTCAAAATCTTTTATGTGAAATTGAATTTGGGGGATTTAAGCTACTCCCTCCCAAACTGATGTTTTCTTTTTTTTATCAAAGGTTTATTTAGAGCATTTATTTACCTATGGAGACATTTATTATTCCTAAAAGGGTTTTACTTAGTGTGTTTGATTATGGTATCTCTATACAAAGCTTCATTCCCATAACCTAAACATGAAATGAAAACTATCTTTTACTACAGAGTAAACTTTCCCTCTAATGTCTAAAGGTGAGAGGTCAGAATTTAACCAAAATCCTAAGATGCTTACACGTAGTAGGAAAAGGTTTCAAAATTCTGTATTGGTTGGAGAGAGTGATGAGGGGATGTACGAGAGAAGTAAAGGAATTTGGTTACAAAACTTTGGTAAGACCATTGCTTGAATATGGTAGTGTACATTTTGTGTTTCAAATACAGGAGTTGGAGAGGGTGCAAAAAATGGGCTGATAATATTTGTTTCTGGAAATTACTGCAGAATACAATCAGAAACAGATACGATAAAAGAGTTGGAATGGGTTTCATTGGAAGACAGGAGGAGGGTGAAGAGGATCATGGGAATGTACAAGTCGTATATTGGTGATGAGATGTGAAAAGATATTGGTGTAAGAATTAAAAGTAAAACATGGAAGGGAATAGATGACCATGGCCACATGCTGGCACTCGATTTCAGGCACAACGATGTAGGAAGATTCTCTTTTTTGGGTAAGGGTGTCGGGGATTGGAATATGTTACCAAGAGAAATGATGAATAATTTACCAAAAACTCTTGAAAGAATTTAAAGCTAAAATTTGCAGAGGGCCAATGTAGGTGGGTGCAGGAAAGGGAGAAAATGGGTGTGTAGGGAAATTGCCACCGGGGTGTGTGCTCCATTGCAATTTAATTAAATAATTATTTTAAACAGTGACCATGTTAATATAAATAGAGTTTGACATTTCTGTGTCAAATCTTGTGTTCTACGAGTAGTGAGAATGAATTGGTGTTTGTTAACACAGTTAAACATCTGTTTGATCCTGATTTATTAAGATTCTTAATTTTCAAGCCAATTCTGCTTAGCATTTTCAGAGTTACTAATTTTTTAGTTTTTAAGCCTTGGATTTATGTTTTATGTTGATTGTTTTATGTTACCTTTTTTGTGTTTCAGTAAGTAACTGTGCTGGGATAAGATATTCTAGTTATAGTTATCTTAATTATTCTAATTGGCTATTTCACAGTCAAACATCCTTTGTCTTCTATTCCTTTTACTACTGAGTCCTCATTTTAGCTGAATGATTAAAGAATGCTAGTGAAGTAGCTGTTGACAAATCGTATTGTAATGGTTACAAGTAATTGTTGTCATACACGTTTATTATTACAGGTTTTCTTAGTACCCAAGATAAAGTTCTCCCTGGTAACCTTGGTCTTAGGGACCAAGTTGCAGCACTTCAATGGGTCAGAGACAATATTGTCTATTTCAGTGGTGACACCAACAATGTGACAATATTTGGAGAGAGTTCAGGAGGAGCATCAGTGCATTATCTGATGCTGTCACCTCTTGCAAAAGGTAATGTATATGAGCATTCCATGTCTGTGCTTACAATGTGTTATAATTCTGAGTTATGCAGTTCCATTGAAATAATATATTTTCTGTACAATCCTTGTCTGTTATTACATCCACAAAGAATTTGAGATTTCTGCCATTAATACAGTGATAAAATACCAAAGAAAGTAGGAAAAGTCAGAGAAGCAGCTCTCTTTTCTCCTCTTTCTTTATTATTCTCCTTTCCTTTTGAATTTAGGTTATATTTAAATGTCTTAAAGGTGCCTTCATCCATGTTGAATTCGATATTTGTACTGTTAATTCAAATATAAACTAATAGAGAAATGTTGGCTGGGTTAGAAAAACCAGGCGAGCAAACCTATTTCTTTCTCTTTCTTTGGATCAACTCCTCTGCTTCTGAATTTAAATTGTATGCAAATATTTAAAACAAATTTGTTTCTACCACCTCTAAAAAATGTCAATATGTTGGAAGATTTTGAGGTTGTTGTTGACCCATAGGCATACTTTAATTTTGTTCCCATAGCTTCTTATCAAGCAATATTTGAAGTGGTGTTACCTCCCATGTACAGGGGCGGCCCTAGGATGGTGTGAGCGGTGCGACCGCACCAGACGCCGTCATATGGGGGGCGCCGAAAATGCAGCGAGAGATCCTCTGCGCAAAAAATGAACAATAAATTATATAATAGCTCAGCTTGCTGTTCACCTATTTTATAAATACACTAATCATCCAGAAGAGTTTATGATCATAAGATCTTCTGATTAATGTATAGTCCGAGTCAGCTCAAGTTACTCCATTCATCCCAGAATTAGCACTTTTCGGGGTTGCGCAGCGATTCTCATATCTGTTTCCTACATTTTCGGCTGCAATGTCGTATACACTTCAAAATGGTGTATACCATCCATACCACCACCTTCGCCTTTTCAAAATACAACTTATTATAATATTGCAAAATGGTCGCTCATTGACTCTGCAGTCAGAGATGAAATAATTATTCGTGCAACAAACAAGAAAATCCAAGAAAAAAATCATGAACATCATTTTTGAAATACATGTTTTCCAAGAGTAATGTCAAATGAAGAAACTTATAAAAGAAGACAACTTGTTTACTCTAAATCTGCATATAAAGTATATTGCTTATACTCTTGTTTATGCAACAGATGGTCTCACTCTCATGGGGGAAAAGAAGAATTTGATGACTGGAACTACTTATCAAGGAGTCCAAAATCTAACGAAACTTCCTCAAATCGCCAGCACACTATGCTCAGTTGGATGGAAGCGTTGATTCAACTAAAGAACTTTAGTGTAAGCATTTGTAAATACAGATTGAAGACGAAAAATCACGGTTGGTTGCTATCCTCAAAAGAGTGACGTGAAAAATATTATTTTTAACACGTAATAAATGTTTGTTCGGCAGAAGCTTTGGATCTGAAACACTAAATACTTATAATAATGGTAATTATCTGAATATATTCCAACTGATAGGAAAATATGACACTGTGATGGTGCATCTCCGCCGTATTGCTAATAAGGTCACTAATGTCTATTATTTTGGAAAATGTTTTCAAGTTCTTAATAACATTTTGACTATGATTAAGTCATCTAAATACTTTTCCATTGTACTGAATTGAAGTCCTGTTGTCAGTCACATCAAACAATTATCTTTAACATTGCTTTTGTTGACACTAATGAAGACGAAGTGCATGAGTGTTTCATTGCTTACAAGCCGGTGAGTCACTCTTCAAACCCGGGAGCCTGTATATTATTGATACTTTGTAAAAGTTCAATTTGGATATGAATGATTGCGAGGCCAAAGATATGACAGTGGATCCAATATGACAGGAGGAAACAAAGGTGTTCAAAGCAGAATTTTTAACCAATATCTTCCCAAGCATTTTTAATCAATTTAGCTGTCATTAAATTTGGTAACAGCAGGTGAGGCCAAACATCAATTAGACCGGCTTCCTTGTCCATATTTCTTTAAAGAATATTTTTTGACTCTCATGACCATCAAAGCGATGAGAAGTGGTATTCAAGAACTTCAAAGGACTATCGTAAAAAAAAAATAAAAAAAAAATGCGAAAATCGTTTATAGAATAGAGTTTCTAGCCTTGCTGCAGTTCGTTATCACTATTATTCAGTTCGTGTTGCCCTTCTGGAAACGAATTTTTCACTTGCAGCAACAGAGACCTTATCCCTGAGCCAGATCAAGAAGCAATTTGAGTTCATAGTTACAATGGTGACTTGCTATAATACATTGTTTCAAGTAAATATGGTGAGGAAGGCTATCCGGGATGAAAATAGATTCATGAAACACTCCACAATTGCTGGGAAAATGCTCGGAATTTGAGAGAGAGAACCAAGGCTATTCGTCTGCTCTGATAACAACTATAGAAATTGGTTTGCAGACTGGGATGTATCCTTTTATTAAGCCAGACAGAGCCCAAAGAAAAAAATGAGATTTTTTTTTAGTACGATGCTGTAGATGAGATTGCAACAGATCTCGAATAATTTTTTACATTGAACATGTTTTAGCATATAATTGGTACAATTGAGAATGCGTCAGTCACTCAATTTCCACAACTATCTAAATTTAATGATATAGTGTTGTTCTTATATATTATCAAAACAATTCCTGAATTGTAATAATTGGAATAATCCTGTGTAGATTTAGAAATGAGTTTAACTAATGAAAAAAAGTGTGACATATGGGGTTGTGAATTGGCTGAGGAACTTTCTAACTGAAACTATTGTTGACGGAGCTTGAATCAGCAGAACCATTTTATGTAATTATACCGATAATTTATGAATCAAAATGGTTCACAGGATATATGTATTTCCGAATGTGTGGACAGCACATAGAATTTTGTTGACCATATCTCTAACTGCCGCTAAAGGAGAATGAAATTTCAGTAAATTAAAACTTATTTACGGTAAACTGGGACTCAAGATCTTGCAATTTTATCTACAGAAAATAATATTGCCAAATGGAAAAAGCATGAAGTTGCCAAACTAGGCCTTTTAGTTCTTTTATTTCCTCTTTTGTTTGTTTTAAACATTTTTATTAAAAACTGTGTAAATTGACGTATTCATGATGTGAGCACCGTGTACGCCATAGTAGCGTAAATAAACGTTTTCAAACATATAGTGTTCTTTAATACTGCTGTTGTTTCTCATTCATACCATTGCTATCCTATACTAATCTTTCTGAAGTTTGAGTTATTGTTAATATATAAAAACTGTTTTCTTAATTCAGCTTTGCTCAATTGAAATTCATAACGCATTCATATACATATTCGAATCCCACGGAAACAAATTTTCCAATCTCGATAAAAGTAGAAAGCCAATACATTACTCCAGATTTTATCCTAAGCTATTCAGCTGTTTTGACGTGAAACACTGGCAAATATCCAAGAAAACAAACTTTTATAGGTAACAATGAAAGGAAAGAGATGCCGCGAGGCAATATTTACATGGAAAAGAAAGGGAAAAAACACCCAACACTCACCAAAGTTGAAGGGAGGAGGGCAGCAGCAACACAGCACAACACACAAACAAAGAAGAAACAATATTTTGAGTGAAAATCCCCTTTTTCAAGTTAAAAAAGAGGTGGCTGGTCTTGCGCAAGACTTGCGTAGGACGCAGCCACTCATAGAACGCAACACATCCTTCAAACTAGACATCCCCCATATCCCCCAGGCCTTAATTTCCGTTAACATCTTCCATCCTCACCCTATACACCCACCACTGGCTAGTACAATAGTTCAATAGTTTCATACTTTTTTTAAAAAATTTTTTTTAATTTTTCAATTTTTAATTTTCAATTATATTTTTATTTATTTATATTTTTAATAACTACTATTTTTTTTGATCATTTTAATCTTTCGTATACTCGCGGTTATATTATTGTTGCTGCCCCCACCACCTCCGACGGTCTGTTGCGTTCGATGAGTGGCTGCGTACTACGCAAGTCTTGCGCAAGACCAGCCACCTCTCTGTTAACTTGAAAAAGGGGATTTTTCACCCAAAATATTGTTTTTTCTTTGTTTGTGTGTTGTGCTGTGTTGCTGCTGCCCTCCTCCCTTCAACTTTGGTGAGCGTTGGGTGTATTTTCCCTTTCTTTTCCATGTAAAAACAAACTTTTACATTTATAATTTTATTAGGGTGTAAAAAATGTACTGTCTGTATGAACACCTTAATCGCGAATAAGCAATTACAGTTTTGGGGCGCTACAATGAAATTTCGCACCACCTGGAAAACTTGCTAGGGCCGCCTCTGCCCATGTATATGAACTGATTTATTCATATGTATGTAAGAATGATATGAAATCCTCAGTTGAAGCAATGCTTGGCACCCATTGTCCTTGTTGGTCAGATTATTTCATAGCTAGGTCTCAATGGCTTCTTTGTACACATAGTCTCAAAAATGAAAACTGTTTTTCAGAACTTCTGTGAAGGGGATGGGACAAATATCACTCCCCACTGACATGACTGTCATGATTTGAACTGCATTCCTACTACCAGTCAGTAGAAGTAACATGACTCTACGTATATTACGAACACACAAATAAACTCAATATTTTGGCTTTTCATGACAGAGAAAATGAGTCATGAGGCTCGAGAGGTGTGCACACGCTGAGGGTTGCTACATGACTCTACATATATTACGAACACACTAGTAAACTCCATATTTTGGTTAGTAAACCTTATTCATGACAGAGAAAATGAGTAATGAGGCTTGGGAGGTGTGCACACGCTGAGGGTTGCCACATGACTCTACATGTATCAACCCTCGGCGTGTGCACACCTCCCGAGCCTCATGACTCATTTTCTCCATCATGAATATGGTTTAGTAACCGAAATATTGAGTTTATTTGTGTGTTTGTAATATATGTTCTTCTCTCATCGCTGCCTTCAACTTTGGTGAGTGATGAGTCATTTTCCCTTTCCTTGCAATTATATTGCCTCAAGCAGTTTCCTTTTTCCTTAGTTTAATTTTTTTATATATACATAAGTTTTACTGAACTAGGTATTATTATCATAGATTACCTTGTGGTTTCCAGGTTTGTTTCACCGAGCTATCTCACAGAGCGGTACAGCACTGATTCCTGGCTCCTTTAGTCGATTTTCAAGGCAAAGAACTTTCCGTTTAGGAGAAATGTTGGGTTGTAGAACAGAAAGCTCAGAAATTTTGATCACTTACTTTCAGGATCTTCCTGCTGAAGACTTAGTGAAGGCACAAAATTACTCCCTTTCAGAAGAGGTATAGATTATTTAATTAAGTAGTTGTTAAATTCCTTTTTCTGTATCTTTGGTGGTGATTTGCATGTTTCCTTCTTTCCTCATTTTTTAGTCAAAGTTATAAGGAAAAGGATAAAACTATTAATTTCATTGTTCTTGGCAAAAAAAAAAAAAAATAGACCCATCATAGCAATTTGATGAGAGTGCTGCATGTGGACTGGTTTTGCCAAGTCACTCTCTTGGTTAAGAATATATTTGTGTATTGTTTTATAGTGTTTGTGTTATTTATCTGATGTTTTATAAATATTAGTCTTACATATTTGTAAAAATTCCCTTAAAAGAATTATACAAGTTGGTAAGACACATGTTCACCTTGAGTTGAAAGACTAAGGCTGATATTATTTTAATGAAAATTATATTGCTAGTAAGAGAAAAGCTATTGATTAGGAATGTGAAATGATTTATCTCTCCATTTCATATACCAATATTGGTTGTCAAAAAAATTACTGTGTATATGGTTCTTGCAAATAATGCTTAAATTTACAGTGTCATTAGGTTGCTGCTATTTCTTCTTCTTCTCTTCGATTTCAGCCATCTAAGGACTGCGAAAAGTAAATCCTGTGCATTCATTTTGATGCTTCTTTTCTTTCAATAGTTCATCCTTTTGCTTGTCTCTTGTCTTTGGTTCATATGTTACTACATTTCCTCTCCTCTTCCTCCTGGATACCCTTGAAATTTTGGATCAATCTACTGAAAGTTGCTCTGTCTTGTATTATATCTTCATTAAATAAATTTGTTGTTTTTGATGTGTGCATGTTTATTTAGGTTCTAATTTGTACATAAAATTATTTGAATAGTTTTCGTCATCTTTTGTGATAGAAAATCCCCAGTTTTAGGAAATTTTAATTTAAAATTCACTCAGCTTCAATTAGCCTGACAGTATTAACTTTTACTACATTTCAGCTTAAATCTTGTTTCTTGCAAAGAAAGATCAGTCATTTGACAAGGGAGGTGTTAACATACCAGAAAGTGGGGGGGGGGGGGGGGGTTGTTGAGGGTTAAATAATACAAAATAAACTGTCTATAACTATGGAAAAACAATTTAACTGATGGAGGCAGAACACAAAAATATGTGCATATACTTAAATGTAATTATAATAATAAATAAGGGCACAATAATGGAATAAATACACAAAGAATAAATAACTAAAGAATAAGTGATGGGCAGAATGACTCTGTGACCAAATGTGCCGCACATTGGATCTGGGAGATACAACAAGACCAGGCAGAAGCCCAGATATATGTATATCAGTCACCAGTATATTGTGGTTTTTAGGTGGCTCTCTGCAATAATCTAATAGTCCAAGATCTGGCTGCATGATTTCTACATCCCACTGTCATTTGATTGAAATACAATTTTTATGTATAATTATTAACTGAAAAATACGATTCTGCTGGGTTGCCTATCAAAATATGGCCACAAGTATTTTTAATTAAATTTTCAATGAAATTTGTTCACTTGTTTTTAAAATAAATTGTAATTCATTTCAAAGTGAGACATGTAGAGAACATAAAAAGTTTGGGTTGGCTAAGTAAAAGTAGTTGCAAGTAGTTTTTGCCATCTGTTAAAGATATATAAGAGTAAGAGGGCGTTACCGCACTGCACCATTCATAAGATGGTGTGGTGTAATAACTTTAATAATTGTCAACGCCTACTTACAATCACTTTTACATAGGCATTTCAAAACTTTTTATGTTCTCTACATGAAGAAAAAGAAAAAGCTGAAGATGAAAGGGATGTAAGAGCAACAATAGGTCTCAAAGAAGTGGATCATTTATTCGACACTGAAGATTTTTTTTTTATTTTTCCTCAATCTATGATTTTTTAAGAGATTTGAAATAAATATAAAATTTTTTAATACAGATCATGATGGTTGTCAGTAACAGAACTGAAAGAGGAATAAAATTAATCCAAGACATCAATACCTGTTTAACAAAAGATGAAGGGCAACAGCAGTTTCTGTTACAAGTTGTATCTGAGTGTAGAAAAATTGTTCCTGTCTTTTCAGAAGCCACCTTATCTAAGACATTATCATCATAATGTGATAATTGCAAATAATAATAATTTTTCTTTTCTTTATAATGTTTTCTTTTTCATAATGCAACTTTAATAATAAAAATACAACTGAACATTCTTTGTTCTTCTATACTTTCTTTGCTTTTTTCTTCTTAGACGTTAATTTTCAATTTGGATTTTGTTCATTTACTTTTGAAAACACTTTTAAACAAACCATTCTTGATGTAAAAAATTAACAATAAAACAAGTGAAATCTGGAAAGCAGAATATTGCAATGTTTCTAAGCACTTTCATAAAAAGTCAATTTTGATTATATGGATAATTAATTACCTGACTTGAAAAATGCTAAATGTCAATAAATCTAAGTTTTAGCAAAACATTTATGAGATTAGAAGTTCAAGGCAAACACATTTTCTATAAAATGAGATAAAAGTCAGATTTCTAAGATAAATTATTTTCACCTAATGATAGAGAAACTGCAATCTTTCAGCAAAAATTTCATTTTTTCAAGATTTCAATCTCGATAAGGCACAGGTTAACATTATCTAGTTGATCTGGAAATTTCATTTTTTAGCCACATGAAACTTTTAGGGGATCCCCCAGAAAAAAATTGAAATATCATTTCTTGACCACTCTGATGCAAAATATGAAATATTTATTCTGTGATCCGATTTAAATAGATTGTGGTAGCTGGATGAATGCCAGAAGTTTTTAAATGGGGTCTGTTACATGGAAAGCATCCAGGCAGTAGTTTTAAGAAATTTAGAGGTGAATATTTGTGGGTGTTCTGTTGTAGCATGTGCAGGGAGCAGTGAGTATGATTTTGGTGAGAAGGGCACATATTTAAGAAAAAACATGAATGAATATAGAAAGTCTTTCCCTAGTCATGGGAATAGTATCAGCTAACTTTAATAAGGTAATACATATCTTCTAGAAAAATGTAACCTACACTAAGATATGCAGTCAGTTTTAATACGGCAGCTAAATAATTGATGTGGTGGCTAGGGATTGCAATCCAGCAAAGTGGGATCCCGCATCATTATACAGTCTGGCAGATACCACACAAATTAAGCAGATCCGCAGTCCGCAAAATGTGGCAAAAACGTGTGTCAGCTGCATGACTCGCTAACCCACTCGGTCTCTATCGGATGTATTGCACTGTTTGCAGTTGGCATTTGGCTCTTGTGAACAAATGTTTGTTTTTGCCAACTTTAGACATTCGTAAGTAAATAGATCCACTTTTATGCATTCGTTAAAACTTACATTTGTTTTGAGTACACACTTGTATAATTTGAGTTATGTTGCGTATTTAGTACGATCTTCTAACTATATGATAAATATTTTTTATGTGTCATGCACATTATCTTGAACTACACATTTAAATCTTTTTATTCACAGTTTCTTTATTCCCATTTTCTGTATTTGCAGACAAAGTAATTGTGACAACTTCCCGTATTTGTGGCTGAAAATTGATTATTCGTTGATACAAAACTAATGTTATCGTAACTTTTACGATAGCATACCTATTTATTTAGCAGCCATCAAAAGGCAATTGTATATCCTTTGACTTATTTTTGTCTCAACCACTGCCTCAATGCATTTGAAACACAGGTTCTTTGACGAAATCTACCTGTTTATATGTGCTTCTCTGGCTTTCAATTAATCCCTCTAGGGATGATTTGGTCAATCGCCACAATAAATTATTTGTGAGTGAATAAGATGTGTCCTTTACACTCCTTGTTATTATTTTGACTAAAGGCAAAAAAAGTTATAATGAAGTCTTCGTAGCGTATCACTCAGTTGTGTTGTTAGAACACCATACTGCAATGCCTGCCTCCGCCATCTTCCTCCACAGTCACAAATAGTTATGAGATCTTGTATTGAGCCAAGTCTACTGTTTACAAACTATATTCACTTCACTTTGTGAAATGGAATGCTTTCTCCAGTATTATAGAAAGTTTATCTACAATTTTCTTAAAACAATGGTGGCTTGGCCATTTTGCATACCATGTTTTGAAACTGATGTGATGTATTGTAAGGCAAATAATATGACCCAAGTCTGAATATTTTCCATTTTTGATTATTTATTTGAAAATTGGTTTAGATTTAAAAACCTGAATGTAAAACCTCGAAATATACTTAAGACATGCTAAAAGATTTTTATGTAATTTTGCCAGTTAAAATATGGTTAACTGTTAATTTTTATCATTTAATATTAAAGTTGATTTATTAATTTAATGAAAAGATGTTTATTGTTTAATTTATTGATGCTTTAAATAACTATGTTTTTAATATATGCGTTAAAAATTGTTGGCGTCAATCCCGTGGGATTGGTAAAAATCCCACAAAAATCCCATGGGTTTGAAAACACTGCAGGATTGCAATACTTAGTGGTGGCTAAGTGGCTAAGATGTCTGATGGGATTGAGAGGTCACTGATTTGAATCCCATTCTCGCTCACATTTTTAGTTGCTGTTTAATTAACTTTTGGCTCTAGCAAAACATTGCATAGTTTATGTAAAGCACATAGTAACAATGTTCATAGATTCCATGCAAACATTTACCTGATAGGGGTACATTAATTGGATAAAATGGAGATTCCTCAGCAAATTTAATCTGCCTTTATGTAGTCAAATACTCACTTCTGGCCAGTAGTGCCGTACAATATTTATTTATTTTTAATTTTTTTTTTTTTTTTTTTTTTTTTTAATTTATGGCATTGAGAGATAATGTAAGGCATCACATGTGTCCTAAACTTTTCTTTATATATTTCAAGTTGTCTGCTTGCTTGAGGTTTTCCACTTTCATCTTCTGTTGTGTCATTATAATGAAGACTTAACTGGCATTACACTTTTTGGACTTTTATGTGTGAGCAGTGGCTGGTATTTTATACATCTGTTTCACTGAATACGTGAGTACAGGACAAAGTGATCAATTTTAGTTAATAACCTTGCATAACCACAAATATTGATTTGATAGTTTCAGATATGTCAGGACTTTTTTTGGTAGTGTTTGAATTTAGGGTTGTAAATTTAATCTGGAAAAGTGAGAAACAAAATTAGGTTTCTGAACAGAACTTGCAGGATATCTTAAGCTTACTGAAATCAGTAAATTAAAAAAAGTTATGTAGGGCCTAGTTCTTGGAGAAGAAATATTGCTTCATTATCAAGATTTTATTGAAATGAAGAAATCACAAACAGTTATATGTGATGAATTATGTAGAACCATTTAGTGGCACCAGTACTTTTCAAAATACCGCATTTGAGGAAATTCACAATCTTCAACAGTAGTGGAAGTATTTTTTTAAAGAATCTGTATTAATTGTTACCCATTTCTTTTTCTTTTGAGATTTTAAAGCTTGCAATTATTGTTGCACGATAAGCAATGATTTTTACATAAACTTTTGACATCATTTATTTATTTTTTTCTTTTAATACCAAACAATACTTTGAAAGTAAATATATAAATAAATAAATGTATTTTATTTTTAAAAAGTTCATGTTACCACTAAAATTTATTTGTGTTTTAACATAATATGTGAAAAACAGCATTCACAAATTGTGTATCAATGGCATTTGTATTTTGTATGTCATAGATATATTTTTGTCTAACAGGAGAAGCTTCGGGATGTACTCTTCCCTTTTGTGCCATGTGTAGAGCCACATATCGATGATTATGTACCAGTTCTTCCTGAAGAGCCAATTATTTTGCTCAGAAAGAAATTATTTACAGATGTGCCATACATTGTTGGCCTGAATTCTCATGAAGGGATTGCTTTTGTCAAAGGTGAGAATGACAATCATTTTCAGTCATCCTTTTAGACATAATTGCTTAAAGTTGCAAGAAAACAAATTTTTGTGTTACAGATGTTATCGAGGATGTGTCACTGCAGCAATCCATTGATACAGATTTTCAGAGAATGATACCTTTAGATATGAATGTTGTATATAACAGTGTTATGGCCCATAAAGTAGCAGAAAGTATCAGAAATTTTTATTTTGGGGATAGGCATCTGTCTGCTGAAACAATGGAAGAATTTGTGCATGTGAGTGAGGGGTTCTTAATGTTCCATACTGATTAGTATACATTATGAACAGACATGGGTTTATGGTCTTGTTAGTTGAAGGTAGCAAACTAAATAATTAAAAATGTAGTGAAGTGCAATCAAATTCCTTTGTGTTTAAATCAAGCAAAGAAGAGTGTTCCAATGGTCTGGTCATTTCCTACTATAGTCAGCGCTCATTTTATTAGACACCAGAAACAAATATTTTTTTATTTGTGAGTATGTGAACATAAAACTTGGCCCCAACACTGTTGAAAACAATGAACCGAGGAATAAAACTAAACCATTTCAGTAAACAATCAATGTAAAAAATTCTGTTCTCTAGTATAGTTTCTTTTTTTTAAATACATTTATTCAAATACAATTTTCAGATACAGTTTAGAACGGTCCAGGCGGAGGGACACATTTGCTACGAACTGTTGCATTTCTCTCTCTTGGTAGAGAACACTAATGTTCGCGGATGGTGTGATTTAGTACATTTTACGAAAATGTTTGAAGCAGCAAATTCTGCTGACGCGGTCGCCAGTGATTCAGCTTATTAACACACTTTACCGTGTCAAGAAGAATCACAAAAAAAAGTAACAAAATTAACTTTTGTAAGTTTAATAGAGTTCTAAATCTTTACCCACACCAGTCGCGATCATATATTTCATCGGACTTCTATATATATATATGTACCCAAAGGTTGCAGAATCCTCAGTTAAAAATGGTTCACGCAATCCTTTATAAATCACACTTGCATTTCCACAACTCTAACCGAAAATAGTTCAACTTAAAAAAAAAGGAGTTCGAGAAAAACTCGCACATGGGTGGCGTTCCCAATGAGCTCGGCTGCCCCAGGAAGAATAGCCGGTGCCACATGTTGGGTTCGCGGGAATTTTTAATTGACTTCCAGTAGCCGGCATGAACTCTGGGGTCTTCCACAGTACTCCCACGGACCGGCGGGAAATTTAACATACACTCGGCCGTATTCCAAATAGCACAGCCGGTTCTCAATCTCCCGGGCCACCGACTTTGGAAGCAGCCTCTATCATATGGCTATGCTACAGCCCCCTCAAGTTTAACATAAGATTTTGGATATTCAGACAAAATGGCCATGATGAACTTCTTCATTGGACTAATGCTCCCCAAGATTACTTACAAACTTCACTCCACATTCACTCACATACAAATTGCAATCTCGGTTTCCTATCCTAAATACCATACATAATATCGCTTTACTGGTGTGGGGCTTCAATACATATTTCCAAACACGTCCTTATTAAAATGCACATAGAAAATAATTTATAAGTAAAAGTAAACATCAAAATAGCTTCACAAGGAGACAGGGAAACACATAATGATTATTTCAAAGAAACCACACAATGTATTATTATCTGAATCGCATCTTTTGGGGAGCGATGATTGTTCTAGACCATAGTTTTAACTGTCCATGCCAAATGTCTATTGTCACTTTTACTAAAGTATCACTTCCCCTCTATGAAAATTCTGTAAACTGAATATTACCATATTTGGAGAGAAAGAACAAAGATACACCGGTAGTCTGCTTATGCTAAATCACAAAATACACAATACGAAATCATTTATATTCATCCAAATAAACTTAACACGAATTTTACTCCAGTGCCGTCACGGAATGTCATGTTACAATTAATATTTATGGAGTCCTTCATCAGCAACAATGGAGCAAATAACAATACTAATAATAATGATAAAAACCACTTCCTGATGCACATCCAGAACACTTATTACTCATGATTGATGTCTTCTTTGTCTTGGACGATGCTCCAGGTGTATTCTATGTGGATTGTTGACTCTCATGTTAACATACCACCTTTTACTCACTAAACACTGCTTCAAGTCAGCAATGCAGCAACATACACAGTTTATTACTTCACTTTTATTAACTCATTTGGGAAGAAACTTTATATTGAACCACCACCATATGTCACATTAACTGTCTTGAAAGGCTTTAGTGCCACCACATTATAATTTCCTTTAACTTTACCATGTTTAGGTTGAGCCAAAGTATAGCAGTTCCACTTGATTCGGGAAACGACTTCATAAGGTCCCTCGTACAACAGTTTAAACTTTTTAATTTCATTGTCTATAGATGATGATTTAAAATGTGTCTTTAACAGAACTAGGTCACCTATCCCATATGCTGTGGGTTTGAGGTTCCTATCATGGGCCTCCTTTATTCTTAAGGCACACTTCTTCAACTCTTCCAAAGCTATCTTAATCTTGTCAGGATAATCACTATCCCTCGTCGGAAAGTGGAGGAGCTCATAAACAATTCGAGGAGGTTCCCTCTTGAACATGATTTCATATGGTGTTAGTGAAGTGGAAGCATGGGGAATAGTATTGATAACTCCTTCAATTTCACTTAATTCGTATGCCCACTTTTTATGGTTGTCCTCACAGTATGTCCTGAACCATCTACCAAGCTCTCTCATTACTCATTCTATTGCATTCCCTTGTGGATGGTAGAAAGACATCTTAACTGTTTCAATACTTAACTCTTTAAAGCATTCAGCCCCGGCTTTACTTGTGAACTTGGGTCCATTGTCTGTCAATACTTTGTCAGGTTTTCCTACATGTGGTATATAATCATGAACTAACTTTGAACAGATTACTTTGGCTTTGGCCCTCTTCAGTGGGTACAACTTTATATATTTTGAGAAGATGTCCATGACCACACAAATTTGAGTTACTCCCCCACGGGTCCTAGGCAGCGGGCCGAAGATATCTAAAGCAACTAGTTCATGTGGTTTATCAGGGATCACACTCTGCATCTCCCCGGCCCTCCTGACGTTATCTGCTTTAGTTTTCTGATATAACTCACAATGAGAAACTACCTGCTGTATCCGCCGAGATATATTAGGGAAATACAAGGTTTCCTTCATGATCATATGACACTTCTTTATACCATAATGGCCGTAACTAAGATGATGTTGCTTAATAAACTGGTCCACATAGTTTTCTGGCACCCATACTTTCCACTCTGAACTAGCTTCATGGTTTCTTCTGAATAAAGTTCCACTGACCTGCATGTAGTATTTGCGTAACTTTGACTGTGGGTCACTCTCAATTAACTTGTCTAATAACTCCCTTATATTGGGGTCCTTTTCTTGCTCCTCTTTCATGAACTTCAGGCAATGTTTAACCTCCTTTTCTCCGTCCACTCCCTTAATATAAAATATCCGAGCTTCTTTCCCTACTGACATTGCTGACTCGCTTTCTTCTAAACCTACTGGTAACCTTGACAAGGCATCTGCTACAAAATTTTCCTTTCCTGGAATATATTTAATATCAAAGTCATATTCCTGGAGTAGTAAGTTCCATCTTGCCAACCTACCAAGGACTAATTTACACTTCTTCAAAAATGACAGTGCCTTGTGGTCAGTATGTACTATCACCTTCCTGCCCAAAAAGAGGTACTGAAACTTTTGGAATGTCCAAACAATAGCCAGCGCTTCCTTCTGAGTGACACAGTAGTTGCGTTCCGACTGGTTTAGAATCCGGCTAGCAAAAGCGAGAGGTTTCTTTATTATTTCATCTCCCTCTGCTATCTCTTGGAAGATCTCCACACCCAGGACATATTCCGAGCTATCCGTGGTAATAAAGATAGGAAGATTCTAATCTGGGGCACTTAGATGTACTTTCTTTAATAAACTACTTTTTACTTCTTGAAAATCTTCTTCACAATGCTCATTCTTTTTCTTGAGTTTCCCAAAATGTGGGCTGTTCAGTATTTGACCTCTGATAAATTTACGATAATAATTACAAAGTCCAAGAAAACTCAACAGTTGTTCCTTGTTTTGGGGTCTTGGGTAAATTCTTGATAGCGTTAAGCTTTTCCTCATTGGGAGTTATTCCTGATGGGGTGATAGTATGACCCAAAAATTCAATTTTGCTTGTCATAAAAACACACTTCTTCACTTTAATAGTTATCCCCCCTTTCTTTAAAGCGGTTAATATTTCTTTTAATGTACTCCAATGTTCCTCGATGGTTGAGCTTGCAATTAACATATCGTCGACGTACACATGTACTTTGCTCAATAATTCCTTACCAAGGACTTGATCCAAAGCACGGATGAAATTCGCGACTGCATTATTCAAGCCAAATGGCAAAACTCGGAACTGGTAACTCCGGCCTTGGTACAAGAATGCAGTATATTGCCTGGATGTTTCTGCAATTGGAATTTGCCAATAGGATGCAGTTAAATCCAAGGAAGTTAGAAATTTCTTATCTTGAAAGCTTTGTAATATTTCATCAACTGGGGGCGGATGGTCCCTTTCAATGATGAGAATTTTATTTAAAGTGCGAGCGTCTAAAACTAACCTGACAGATTGGTCTGCTTTTGTGACTATAACTAGTGGGTTGTTATAAGGACTCTTGGATCTTTCTATGATTTTCCATTGCAACATCCTGTTTATCTCATCATCGACTTGCTTCCTCTTTGACACTGGAATGACGTAAGGTTTTACAAAGAAAGGTGTCACACAATTGACAGTAAAATTGCACTCATAACCTTTTACGAGTCCAGGCTGGTCAGAAAATACTTCCTTAAACTCGTCTATCAGATTTCTTAGCTTTGTACGGTGTTCACTGCTAACACTGTCCACTATTCTTAACTCATTCTTCTCCACCTGTCTGCTTGGTTGCATTGACAATACACAAAACCGTATAAAATTTTGAAGGAATTGGGGTTCTTTCCCACTGGCTACTGCATTTCCCCACGATAGTACATTAACCGACGCCATTTCCTTCTCCTTCCAACATTTCTTCATACTAGTTCTACATCTACATCTACATTCATACTCTGCAAATCACAAAAATTGTGGGTGGCAGAGGGTGCTAAGCACCAATCCTAAACCCGCCCATTCCAATCCCGAATAGTGCGAGGAAAGAAGGAATACATATAAGTATCAGTACGGCATCTTATTTCTCTAATCTTATCCCTCCAGTCATTGCGATCTAAATAGGTTGGCGGAAGAAGTATTTCATTGCACTCGAAATTTAAATTTTTTCGCATATTCTCCAATAAATTCAAACGCAAGCTACGTCGTCTGTCTTCCAAACTATCCCAGCCCAATCTATGTATCAATTCTGTGACGCTTTCATAAGGGCTGTAACATCAAGTCACGAATCTAGCGGCTCTCCTCTGCACCCTCTCAACTGAGTCAATCAGAACCTTGCGATACGGGTCCCAAACCCCACAACAGTAATCCAGATGTGGACGCACTAGTGTTTTATACGCTATCTCCTTTGTTTGAGCATTACAATTCCTCAAAATACGACCTATGAATTGTAATTTAGAATTAGTCTTGCCAACGACGGAAGTTATGTGCATGTCCCATTTCATGTTGCTTTGTTCTATCACCCCCAGATACTTCACGGAATCAACTGTGTCAACAGCTGAATTGTTTATTTTGTAATTGTGAACAAACTGATTCTTCTTGTTACTTATCCGGATTGCCTTGCACTTTTTGCAATTTAGTGTAAGCTGCCATTTACGGCACCAATCGAAAATAGCATCCAAATCACGCTGAATTGCTAAGCAATCGTCGGAGCACCTTATTTCCCTATAGATAACCGCATCGTCGGCAAACAATCGCAACCAGCATTTGATGTTGTCACCTAGATCGTTTATAAATATTAAGAAAAGAAGTGGACCTATTACACTTCCTTGAGGAACGCCCGAAGTAACATTTATCTTAGAAGAGGCTTCCCCGTCAACAACGACATACTGTGATCGACCAGTATCACGTATCCACTCGCAAATCTGAGCCGAAATACCATAAGCTCGAATCTTCACTAAAAGTCGGTTGTGTGGCACAGAATCAAAAGCTTTCTGAAAATCCAAAAAAACTGCATCAACTTGCGAACCTGCATCTATAACTTTCATTATGTTGTGGGAAAATAGGGCCAATTGTGTTTCACACGATCTCTTCTTCCGAAATCTGTGTTGACATGGTGTAAGTAACTCGTTCTCATCTAGAAACTTCATTATGTTCGAGCATATGACATGTTCCAGAATTCTGCTGCAGACCGATGTTAGAGATATGGGTCGATAATTCCTAGGATCACTCCGATCTCCTTTCTTAAAAACGGGAATTACCTGGGCTATCTTCCAGCTAGAAGGTACTTTTCTCTCTTCTAGTGATTTACGGAATATATCTGACAGAAATGGTTCAATATCCTCCGCGTATTCAGAAAATACTCTTACCGGTATACCATCGGGACCCGGCGCTTTACCCCACTTCAGGAGTTTTAATTGCTTTACAATTCCTACGCTATCAATTTCTATCGGATCCATCTCTGATTCCACACGATGTGGTAAAGTGGGGATGTTTTCCATGTTTTCTCGCGTGAATGAATTTTTGAATTCGGTGTTAAATACGGTAGCCTTGTCATCAAAAACACTGCAAATCCTGTACTTCTCAAAACTATTGATAAAATTTACTGGATGGATCCCTCCCTTGTCACTAAAGTTCTCAATTTCTATTTTTTCTTGTATAGCCAGGGACATTGGGTTTGCCACACCAACTACATGTTGCACCTGTGATTTCTTTAGATGGAACTTAACTTCTTGTAATTCTTCCCCAATTTTTGTTACTTGACTCTCGAAGTTGGGAATTTTATTCATCTCCTCACTTAAATTCCCCACTCGCTTATCCAATGTTTCACAGCTTATTGCAATTTCATCTACAGCTGCTTCCAATTTAATATAGTTTTCACCAACTTCATCTACTCTTTCTGCAACTCCTTCAAGTCTTATACTCAACTGAGTATTTTGCTGTTTGATATTTGCTATATTGTTTTCATTACTATCAATTCTTTTCTGACATTTACTTCAAGACATTCAATTTGTGTCTGTGTCTCCTGTCTAACAACTTGGCATGAATTTTTACACTTTTCTATCTCACTGCAGACTTTATCAAGTTTCTGTGTCACCCCTTTTAATTCCTCCTTTATTTTACCCTCTAACTTTAACTCCAGAGCTGCTAGTCCATTACTGAACCTTTTATGGACATCTTCTGCATGACTTTTGAATTTATTTTGAATGTCAGTTGATTGTATTTCAAACTTAGTTTGGATATCAGTTGATAAATTTGATAACATTGTGAAAATCTTAACTATCAGGTTTGGATTATCCTTCTCAGGATCTGCTGGACCTTCAAATATTGATGCATTTGTAGTGAGTATGGGAGAGCAAGTTTCAGAGTTTGGTGGACTGCTTTCAGGAGCTGGTGACAAACTTTCATCGATTGGTAACTCGGTGTTTAAAAATACTAACAAAGGTTCCTGGGATTTTGGGATCTTCTTAACTAACTTCCCCCCCCCCCCCCCATTTTCAAAACTGCTTTCCTTATTCATGGTGAAAATTTTTAAAAAAAATCGCCTACAATGGGTTTCCCTTTAACTGTTCAATTTTATCTGCACTTCACTTATCTTTCGACGTTCTGCACCACTTGTGAGCCCTCCAATTCTCTTCCAATCAGTTGTTAGTTGTTATCCCGAATTATCACTGCCGGGTCTTCCTCTGTTGTTGCGGCCGTGTAAAATATCTCCGCTCCTCGTCTTCTTTGGTTTTGGATCTTCTGGCGCACTGTTATCACGTCACAAGTTTGTTGATGTGCCGTTTTAACTTTTTTCTCGTCGGTTTACTTAATAAATCACTTTATTCGTAGGTCGCGAGAGTCCTGTCCATAGGTAGCCATGTTGTATTTCTTTCTCTTGGTAGAGAACACTAATGCTCGCAGATGGTGGGATTTAGTACATTTTACGAAAATGTTTGAAGCAGCAAATTCTGCTGACGCGGTCGCCAGTGATTCAGCTTATTAACACACTTTACCGTCTCAAGAAGAATCACAAAAAAAGTAACAAAATTAACTTCTGTAAGTTTAATAGAGTTCTAAATCTTTACCCACACCAGTCGTGATCATATATTTCATTGGACTTCTGTATATATATATATATATATATATATGTACCCGAAGGTTGCAGAATCCTCAGTTAAAAACGGTTCACATTAATAATCCTTTATAAATCACACTTACATTTTCACAACTCTAACCGAAAATAGTTCAACTTAAAAAAAAAGGAGTTTGAGAAAAACTCGCACATGGGTGGCGTGCCCAATGAGCTCGGCTGCCCCAGGAAGACTAGCCGGTGCCACATGTTGGGTTCGCGGGCGTTTTTAATTGACTGCCGGTAGCCGGCATGCACTCCGGGATCTTCCACGGTACTCTTACGGACTGGCGGGAAATTTAACATACACTCGGCCGTATTCCAAATAGCACAGCCGGTTCTCGATCTCCTGGGCCACTGAATTTGGAAGCAGCCTCTATCATATGGCTATGCTACAGAACTTACTGTTGAATAATGAAATCACTGCAGGTTTGGCAGATCTGGCTACAGAGCTTTAGGGAAAACTTTTGGGTTTAGTTAGTCTTTTTGTATCAAGTTTCTCCTCTTTTGCCTTTTGTTCTGAAAACCAACTTTGCATATGTTCTCACAGGAGGAAACAGACTGTCTGATACTGCATCTCTAGCCATTGCTCTCATAAGAGAGTGTCCACAAACTATTAGGCTTAGTTTAGGGGGGAGGGAGTGATTGGGTAGAAAGCTATGCTAGGCTACAGGGTGGGGGGGTTTCTGAGCCAAGCCATCTAGATATTCATTCATATTATTTATCACAGCTAAATGAAATTACAGAACACACAATAACATGTGGATATTTATTTCCACCATTTAATTATATCAATTTGTAATTTAGGTAACCTGTATAATAACAGTGCCATGCATGCATATGACTTGAAGTTATAGCGTTGGATTTGAACTAGCTTACACATGACAGCGCATAATTCTGAAACATTAGACATCCCATACCTAGACTCAAATTCACTTACAGATGTCACCCGGGATTTTCCAAGTCAGTGACAGTTCTTATTTTTTGATGTTTTTCAAATAAAGATGTTTTGATTGTCTGCTCATTGATAAAATAATACTAATTTTGTTGTGTTAAGTGAATTTCAGTGCAACTTTAATTATAGTGCTTGCTGAGATGTTATTTTAAGTTAAAATGGTTGTGTGAAGTTGCACTGTATATTTAACTTTAGAAGGCTTATTGAACAATTTTTTTCAATGTGTTTTTATTATCCGGTGAGTAATAGAATTTTTTTTAAGGAGATCAAAGATTCATTGTCTGGCAATGTAGAAAGGAAGGTGACATAATTGCAGCAAAGGAAAACAAAAATTCATCTCTTCTTAGTTTTCATTTAATGTGACAGTTATTGTTTATTCTATTTCATCAATTAATGATAAGTGATATAAGTAGAATGTTTTTTAGTAAAACCTCAGGAAGAAAAGGGTCCCTGACTGTACCTGAGATAAAAGGTTTTTCCAAATAATTTCATTCAGAACATTTATAATTATAGAAAAGTACATTATGCAAATATTGTTTGTGTTCTTTATGTACTTAATAGTTTTAATGACAGTCTGTTAAGAGAAAACAGTATAAAAGATTATTAAGAGAAAACAGTACAAAATGTCTTCTGGAATTAATGTGGAAAAAAGCTACGTGCCATCCAGTGGGATGGGGGGAGGGGGGTGTTTCAATGCAAAAGCCATGTCAGGCTACATGATGAGAGGAAGGGTGTTAAAAATGGAGCCACATAGTTTATGTATGTTCCCTAACTTGACACAATCAGCTTGGCAGGCACTTAATGGTTTCTTCCATGTATCCTTGAGTTTCTTTGTTTCCCTTATGTTAATGTGGCCAGTAGTGAGTTTTCAAAATAAAACTGTGTTCATATGATTAATAGACAAAATTTCTTCAGAAGATACTGAAGAGAGTGTGAAGAAAGAGCTGATACGTCAAAGCAATGACAATATTTTATCTTCAGTGCAGATACATACTAGAGTGCAGTCAGTATAATTGTAGTGTAGTCTTGATTTTAGTTAACTTTTCAAGTCCCTGTGATTACAGGCTCTATTCTACAGTTGCTCATATGCATTGTTTGATTTTGACATCTGTTTTTAATCTATCTATGAAGCTTCATGTCACAGTAGTCTTTTGCTCTTTTTTACTATATAAAGTAATAATCCTCTGTTGGTGAACTGCTAGATTGTCTCCAGCATTGATCTGCCAATACAAATGTGGAGTTGCTAATAATGTTTAAATCATATGAAATGATTAATAACTTCTATCTTCTTCAAGCTAACATCTTCTCTGCACAGTTAGGTGACAGAATGATATATGCTTCACAAATTCTTCCATTTGGGAAAGAACTGCTTAAAAATATTGTATGAAAATTGTTTACTCAAGAACCTTGCTTTACACCACTGCATACTAGAAGAGAAACTATGCAGTCATTGCAGTATCGAATTGTTCATGTTTCTGGTCTTCATGCAGCTGAGTGATCAAGCTGAGAAAAATTAGGATACAGCCTAGTCATGCATACTGTGATTTGTTATGTACATACAATTTTGAAATTTTTGTTAAGGACAAGAAAGATCATGTGACAACCTTTATTATGTTCGACATATTTATGTTGGAGCTTCCAGAGAAGAAATTATCAATCACAAATGTTCCTGTTGGTTCTGAAATTGCACTGCCTGTCTGAGAGAAGTTGTTCTGCAATGTTGAGCACCATTCTGTTGAAGAGTAATCCCACTATTGTTTTACTGGGAGTGTAGAGCAATTATATCTCCCCGTAGTAGGAGACATCTTTTTCCCTTTTCTACTATACAAAGCAATGATCAAATTGTCAAAATCTTGTGTGCCTGCATTGTTCTGAGCAGTTGGCAACAAATTCATGTACTTTGGTGTGTGAGAATGGGCACCCGTGCTTCCAAATGCTGGAAGAATTTCATATACTTCTGCATCCTTGCCAATTTGGCTGTTGGATGGGCTTTGGAGCTTCATCCTGAGTGGGGAACATATATTTCAGTGGAATGGCTGATTAAGTCTTTAACTACATAGTCTTCATTGCGCATAGTGTGGAAATGTTCTAATCACCAGTTTGGTTTGAACACATTGTCTCAGAGTAGAGTTTGGCTATCTAAACTTCACAAATGATCCAAATTTTGATTTTATAGTATGTGGAAGTTTTTTGATCTTTCTTAAAATGTTCCATAGTCATCAAAAGTTGCACAAAGTTTAATACTATCTGTCAGCTTTGTTCATCACATTACATCTTATAATGACACATTGTTGGTTGATTATTGTATTGTTATTTTAATACCAATATGTCACCACTGCATGAGTAACAGATAGCTATATTGTTCTTCTGTTTGTCTTGTTCACAGCTAAATTTTAACTTCTTTATTAAATTCATGCACTGTTACTAAGTTTTGACTGTGCACTACTGAGCATTGTGAGAAAGTTAATGCTGTACAGGTTCAATAATATCAAAGTTGGTCATCGCCCATATTCTGGGAAAACACTGTACCCTCTTTGAAATAGTTTATTCAGAAAGAGAATATACAAGTTGAAATAAAAAACATGAAACACTTGCAATACCGTTGCTATGAAATTTATTCACATCTTAAGGTCACAGGTCAGCACCAGAAACATGCTAATATAACTATTAGAATAATGAACAATCTATCCAGAATTATCTGCCGGTTGGTACACTCAATACAGCATTTTACTGACTCACTCTTTCACCAGCAAGCTTACTTGCAGCGTAGTTCGTACTTTGTGAGGACTCCCGACTTGGATTCACCACTCACGTCCACTGATCGCACTGCAGCCACCCTCGCCATACTTATTACTTCCGACCGACTTCGACAAATTCCAGAATAATACTGACTTGATAAAATATAGCTGACCACAACCTCTGGTCTTTCAGCCAATCACAATAGTCCTTTACTGTCACATGCTTTTTCTGCCTATCTGTGCATTTCTTCTTCAAAAGTACATTAGAGATCTTTCTCCTTACTAGACGGTATACGCCTTCTCACATTTTTCATTATACAGACCTGTTTAATTGGGATCTCAATGCTTGCGTTATAACCCCCCCCCCTATCCCCAAGAAAAAAATTAAACTCATTTTTTAGTCTGAAACCTGCCTGATATGTTGGTGTTATGATATTTATTATTCCGTGTATGCGGTTAAGGATGAGGCGTTCTAGAAGCTTATAGCAAACACTGAGTAGAGCAATAGGTCGATAGCTTGAAGCATCATCTGCTGGTTTGCCTGGTTTGAGGATCGTCAAGGTGTGAGCCATCTTAAATTCTGGGGGGGACTATCCCAGTGTCCAGGATATCACTGAAGAAGTTCTTGAGCCAAGTTCTCCCCTTCTTGCCGAGATATCTTATGAATTCTGTTGTGAGCAAGTATTAGCACTGACATCATACATTGAGGCTGGATTTCAGAAGAAGTTAAAAACATCAGTAGCCTTTGTCGATCTAACAGCGGCATATGATACAGTTTGGCTGGATGGACTGCTACTTAAACTTAAAAAACATATACCCTGCAGGAAACTAACATCACTCCTCAGGAATATGCTGACCAACAGATATTTTAAGGTCACCGTCGGACATAAGACAAGTAAGTCATTTACAATAAAAAATGGATTACCTCAAGGGTCAGTACTAGCTCCATTGCTCTTCAACTTGTACACCAGTGACATGCCAGAAACAACCGGCAATAAATTCTGCTACGCTGACGACTTAGCTATCGCCGTCCAAACTGCCACATTAGAGGAAGGTGAGAGCATTCTCTCTAACGACTTAGAAACCTTGAACACATATTATAGAAAGTGGAGACTTTGTCCGAACCCAATGAAAACAGAAGTATGCGCATTCCACTTGAGCAATAGAATAGCACATCAGCAGCTCAAAGTGAACTTCTGCCACCAGAGGGTGAAACATAATTTCCATCCTAAGTATCTTGGCATCACCTTAGACCGCTCCTTAACATTCAAAAAACACCTCGAAAACACAAGTCAGAAACTGAAAACACGAAACAACATCATGAAGAAGCTAGCTGGTACTTCATGGGGAGCTGATGCGAACACACTACGAACAACCGCTCTCACCATGGTTTACCCTGTTGCTGAGTACTGTGCTCCAGTGTGGCAACGTAGTACTCATACTAGAAAAATCGACGTCCACCTGAATGAGTGTATGAGAGTAATAACTGGCACCCTAAAATCCACCCCAGTCCCCTGGTTGCACCTGATCAGCAAAATACCACCTCCAGAGATAAGACGCCAAGAAGCAACGGCACGTGAGTGGATAAAACTACACCATCCTGATCATCCACAGGATCTCCCAATTCACGAGGTTCTAAATAACTTACCACCCACTCGTCTTAAATCAAGAAATCCGGTATGGCAAGATGTATTTGACTTTGATGTCATGGAAAAATGGTGACAAAGCTGGAACTCCACATCTGTAAAACATTCAGATATTAAAGATCCCACAACTGGACTTCCAGGATTCCATCTAAATAGAGACCAGTGGGTCAAACTAAATCGCCTAAGAACAGGCCATGCGAAATGCAACGCCATGCTGTATAAGTGGGGTCTTCAGGATTCTCCTGCATGTGACTGCGGTGCTCCTTCCCAGAGTGTGGAGCATATTATCAGGGAATGCCCTCTACGGAAGTATGATAGACCATATGAAGATGTTTTTGGAGCTACAAGTTCCTTCTTAGAATGGCTGGAAGAATTAGACATCAGCTTGTGAACCCTACCAACGTTCTTGTCATTGTATATATTTATTATTGTATTAGTTGCTTGCCATACGACAAATAAATAAATAAATAATAACTCATTTTTTGAAGGTGGGTGTATAAACTAATGGAATTTTCCAACTTCAGGATGTCCTCTTTCAACTCTCAAACATTCTTCATTCACTCGTCATACTCATGAAATGAACAACATTAAAGCATGTTTACAATGTTATAATTTTTTCTACACTTGTGTCTGGTATCTGTTATCAAAATTTTAAAATTTTACAATATAAACTTCTCAAAAATGCTTTATGAAACCATTAGATAAAGGAAACAAAGAAACTGCCGCGAGGCACTGAAAATAAGATAGGATAGGGAAAATAAACAGTTACCCGTCACTTACCACAGATGAAGGCAGGAGGGTGAGACACGTAAAAACACAAAAACAAACGAATTGCACAATATTTCGACTTTAGTCTTCGTCAAGTGGGAGGCGAGACATATGGCAGGGGGAAAGATGTGGTCACATCCCAACCCGCCACATGAATGAAGCACAGGCGGAAAACGCATGGTAGTGGTAGAATTGCCGGGAAGGGGGGGGGGATAGGCTTGACCAGCGATAAAAGTGAAACAAATCAATATAATCTTTGTCTAGCTTAATTCAAAAAGTTATAATTGAAAATAAAGGGAGATACAAGAATTTAAATATATATATAAAAAAAAAAAAAACCGACTGTAAAATGAAATGAGAGATCGCAGAGATGGCAAGTGACAGGTTTAAACCTCTGCCATCTCTCATTTCATTTTACAGTCTTTTTTTTTTTTTTTTAAATATATATATTTAAATTCTTGTATCTCCCTTTATTTTCAATTATAACTTTTTGAATTAAGCTAGACAAAGATTATATTGATTTGTTTCACTTTTATCGCTGGTCAAGCCTATCCCCCCCCCCCTTCCCGGCAATTCTACCACTACCATGCGTTTTCCACCTGCGCTTCATTCATGTGGCGGGTTGGGATGTGACCACATCTTTCCCCCTGCCATATGTCTCGCCTCCCACTTGACGAAGACTAAAGTCGAAATATTGTGCAATTCATTTGTTTTTGAGTTTTTACGTGTCTCGCCCTCCTGCCTTCATCTGTGGTAAGTGACGGGTAACTGTTTATTTTCCCTATCCTATCTTATTATGAAACCATTAATTATCTTTGATTTTACATGGTAAATTCACAATGTTTGTTGCAGATGAAATACCAGTATGAAAAAACAAATCACACACCCTTACATCATGTCTCCTAATCTGTCTTCAAAATTGACTATTCCTTAATTCTTATGCATCTGTTACTTAGTCTTAACGTGACAAAATGGCCTTCATTTTGCTACCAAATTAAATGTTCCTTTGTAGTTATAATATTGTAACAGTCTTGTCACATAAACAGATATATATATTTGTCTTAGTACTAGATTATTAAGTGTATCAGATCTCACTTTTGCACTGGGGAATAATAAGATTGGTACATGTTTCCCGTTATATATTTAGCATGAAACAACATTCTCGTACTAGACTTTGTGCGTCAAATGTGGAAAAATAATATTTATGTTTTTTTTTGGCCTTGTAAGTTTTCAAATCTGTTATATTATACTATCCTTTTATGGTACTTTGGGTCCAGTAATGTATATTTGTTCATATTCTCTACTACCCAGACTTCATAAGGTCCTGCATAAAGGGGAAATTTCTTTTATTTCATTGCTAAGTGTAGAGGATTGAAGGTGTGTCCACACCAACACTACTAAGTCACCAATGCATTGGAGGTAGGAATAGAATGCCTATCATGGCACATATTCCTCTGAAGGGCTTTCTTCTTATGATCCTGTAATATAATTTTAAGTTTTGACAAGTAATCATGTGTAGTAGCTGGATAGCTGACTTTTACTTATGTAGGTGGATTCTTTTGGAACATTAGTTCATATGGTGATACAGCTGTGGAACTGTATAATGTCTTCTTATGATCCTGTAATATAATTTTAAGTTTTGACAAGTAATCATGTGTAGTAGCTGGATAGCTGACTTTTACTTATGTAGGTGGATTCTTTTGGAACATTAGTTCATATGGTGATACAGCTGTGGAACTGTATAATGTCTTTTGTTTTGGGTACTTTGCAAGCTTACTTTTTATGGTTGTCTGCACAGTCGGTTTTGAATCAGTGACCTAGTTCCCGCATCACTTATTCTGCTGGGTTACCTTTTAGGGAATAGTAAAGCACTTTTTGAATTTGAATGTTTTCTTGTGTGAGACATTCCTGCCTTATCTTACCTGTAATTTGAGGCCCATTTTCAGTCAGAGTACTTTGTGCTTGTCCTACTTTGGAAATATAATATTCAACTAGTTTTGAACAAATTGCACAAGCCTTTGCTGGTTTGAGTGAGTATAATTTTACGAATTTAGAGAATACATGTAAGTTGACACTTGTGTGACCCCACCTCTAGAGGGAGGCAATGGTCCATAAATGTCATTGGTTATTAAATCACATGTTGCTTTGTAACTCTCCTTCTTGCTTTGTATTGTCTGCTTTGTTTAATTGACAAAGGGTACAAGTAACAATAATGTTTCTAACATTTTTGTACATATTGTGTAAATAAAACCTCTGCTATAATAAAAGATAACATTTTGTAACACCATAGTGTCCATAACTTAAATGGTGCTGTGGTTTTAGAATGTGTATCAGGTGATCGGGTATCCATTGTTTTTAGTCTTCTGAACCTCCATAATCCCATTTGATTAAGATACCTTTATCCATACAATAAAAGTTTCTCAGTTTCCCTGAGGGATCTACTCCTGTGAGTCCTTGAATTACAGACATGATCGTGTTATCCTTCTGTTGTTCCTCAAACATGTGTTTAAAAGAATAGGTAAATAGGTACAATTATAAAAAAGTACATATTTCGAATTAGAAAAGATATTTCAGAGAAAGTTTCAGCAAATGGAAGGAGCACAGAAGTACAGTAAAGTCAAGGTGTGAAGAGTTCAAGGAGATAATAAGAAAGGGGGAAGAAAAATTTATTCCAAAACAGAAAATAAAAAGAAGTATTATAACAGGGAGGTGAGGCAGTTAAAGAGGTTGGTAGGAAGAGAACACAACAGAGTTAAGAGACAGCAGTGTAGTCGGGAATATTGAAAACAATGAAACAAGGACCTAAAAATAGCTAAGAAGGTATCTAAAGATGGAATTATGAAGAGTATTGTCAGTACAGTGGGACCATTGACTGATTCATCTAGAAATTTCTATAACTATGTTAGAAAACTGAGAGGAAGGGAGGGTGTTGAGACATTTTTAGAGGATGGACAAGAAGTTATGGAGGATTTAAAAAAAAAAAAAAAAAAAAAAAAAAAAAAAAAAAAAAAAAAAAAAAAAAGAGAGAGAGATTTTAAGTAACTGGTTTAGTGAGAGCATTAGGGACAATAAATCAGAAACAGGTGGTTCTGAATCGGATAACGAGTTTAACAAAACTATTAGAAATGAGTAGGCCGTAAAATTTGAAATTCATCCTAGGATATCATGAAGGAAATAAGAAAGCTAAAAAAACGTAAAGAGGCTGGTGTAAATAATATTACTACAGATGTCTTAAAAATAGTAGGATGTGACATTGTACCTTATCTTGAAATATTATTTAAACTAGATGACCGATGCGAAAATTTCGCTATTAAAATACAATGAATAGTAAGGTTGAATGCTTGTAATATAATGAAAATTAGAACTGCACTTTTGTATCAAATATTTATTTGTTTAGTGTAATAGGTGCGCATCAAAACATATTACGAAACAATTAAGAAAATTTAAAACATACTGTATGTAGGACAAACTGATACTGAACTTAACATAATACAACCAACCTGAACAAAATGCACACAGTATAACAACATCTCTGTGGTATGTGTTGCTGCGTGAATAAAATGTTTATATTGGAATTTTAAAGCAAAATAAAAATGTTTCTGTAACAGAAAAAAATATAAAAAACACTTTATTGAAATCTCTGAGATATCTGCTGCTGCAATCTAGGGACTTGACTCTGAACTGTCTCATACGTGTGAACACTTTAAGTTCCAAATTCCGAAAAATTCTTTCTTAATTTATTATTTTACCTAATTCGAGACCTTAATCTGTAAAACGATATGTAATTAATTGATTTGGTTAAGTATCTAAGGAGATAAATGGCTCGTAATAAATTATAATAATAATAAAAACATATTGTAGAAATAATGTTGATACTTTTTCCCTTTTAGGGTCGAATTCCAAAAAATTCCCGTTGTAAAATATGGCGTGACCAAAGCGGACACCTTGGTCTTTAAAATGAGACCTCATTTATCAATCTCAGTTTGGCATCAAGCAAGGTAAAAAAAGTTTTAGAAATGATAATATTTTTGCCCCTTAAGGGTTGAATTTGGAGAAACTTCTTTCTTAAAATATGATGTGACCAAAGCGGATGCTTTAATATGTTAAAGGATACCTCATTTATCGATTTTGGTTAAGTATCAAGGGAGATAGATGGCTCGTGAAAGAAAATATTAATACTTTTGTCCTTAAGGGGTCTAATTTTGAAAAAAATCCTTTATTAAATATAGTGTAACCAACTGGAGACCTTTCAGAGACATCAATCTTTAAAATGGTACGTCGTTTATCAATTTTCTTTAATTATCAAGGAAGATAAATGACTTGAGGCACAAAAAATGTATTTTAGAAATACTGATAACTATGCCCTATAAGGATTAAATTCAGAAAAGAAAAAACAATCTTAAAATATGATGTGACCTCAGTGGAGATCTTAATGTTTAGAATGATACCTCATTTATCTATTTCGGTTATTTATTAATGGAGATAAAAGGCTCGTGACACAAAAATGCATTGAAGATCCATTGATACTTTTTCCATTTAAGGGTTGTATTTAAAAAAAATAAAATCTGTCTTAATGTATAATGTACCAAAGTTGTGATATTACTCTTCATAGTCCTACTTCATTTATCGATTTTGGTTAGATATCCAGGGAGATAAAAGGCTCAAGACACAAAAAACGCATTTTAGAAATATTGATATTTTTGCCCTTTAAGGTTTGAATTACGAAAAATTACTTTCTCAAAATATAATGTTATCATGGTGGAGGCCTTAATCTTTAAGTTGATACCTCATTTATCTATATCGGTTAGATATGAAGGGAGATAAATGGCTTGTGACACAAAAACATGTTGCAGAAATATTGACACTTTTACCCTTTAAGGGTCGAATTCCGAATAATTCCTGGCTTAGTATATAATGTCACCAAAACGAAAATCTTGATCTTTAAAATAATACTTTGTTTAACGATTTCAGGTGGGTATCCAGGGAGATAAATGACTCGAAACACAAAAAAACAGTAATTTAGGAATATTGATATTTTAGCTCTTTAAAGGTCGAATTCTGAAAAATTCCATTCTTAAAATATAATGTCACCAAGGTGGATACCATAAGCTTTAAAATGACGCCTCATTCATATATTTCAGTTAAGTATAAAGGGAGATAATGGCTTGTGACAAAAAATACCTTATACAAATAATTCATATGATTGAGTCTGGATACTTGCTGCTTACCGGAGGATTGGAAAAGTACTATAGTAGTGCTGGTACATAAAGGAGGGGTGAGAAATAGAGTTGAAAATTATAGGCCAATCAGCTTGACGGAGAGATTGATATGCAACCACATCAGAAATATATGTGAGGAGCGTAAGTGGTTTTCAAGTAGGCTTTAGGCCAGGATATTCATGTGAATCTAAGTTGGTGGGATATATGCAAGATATTTCGGATGAAATGGACAAGGGAGGTCAAATTGATAGCATAGCACTAGATCTTTCAAAGGCTTTTGACAGAGGTAAAATCTATTGGAGTTGATCAAAAGTGATTTGCTGGATAGAAGAATTTTTGAAAGGTAGAAAACAGAAAGGTAGGGTAGGAAATGCAGTATTAAAAAAAGTGGAAGTAAAAGTGGGAGTGCCACAGGGTAGAATATTGCGACCATTGCTATTTATTATTCTAATGAATAATTGTGTTGATTGTTTGCTATCAGGAATTAGATTGTTTGCAGATGACATGATGTATATAAAAGGATCAAAACGGTTGAGGATTGTAAACAGTTGCAGGGTGATCAGGACAGGATATCTAGTTGGGTTGGTAAACATGGGATGAATATAAATGCAAAGAAGAGTCAGCTTATTAGATACACAAATAAAAAAACTAAAGGTTTATTATGATTATAAGGTGGGAAAAGAATTGCTTATTCAAGACTTGAATTATAAATATGTTGGCATTATATTTGATAACAAGCTTAACTGGGCAGATCACATTGGACAGGTAATAGGAAATGGTTTCAAAATTCTGCATTTGTTGGAGAGGGTGATGAGGGGATGTAAGAGAGAAGTAAAGGAATTGGGTTCTAAAACTTTGGGCAGCCATTGCTTGAATATGGTAGTGTAGTATGGGACCCACATTTTTAGAATCAAATACAGGAGTTGGAGAAGGTGCAAAGAAGGGCTGCTAGATTTGTTTCTGGAAATTATCGTAGAATGCAATCAGTAACAGATATAATAACAGAAATAACAAAGCAGGAATGGGACTCATTAGAAGACAGAAGGAGGGTGAAGAGGGTCATGGGAGTGTACAAGGTGTATATTGGTGATGAGGCATGGAAAGATATTGGTTTAAAAATTGAAAGTAATGCATGGAAGTGAAAAGATGACCATGACCACAAGCTGGCACTCGATTTCAGGCACAAGGGTGTAGGAAGATTCTGTTTTTTTAGGTAAGGATGTCAGGGATTGATTAATGATTAATAATTTGCCAAAAACATTGAAAGAATTTAAAATTAAAATTTGTAAAGGGTAAATGTAGGTGGATGCACAAAGGGGGAAGATGAGTGTTTAGGGAAATTGCCACTGGAGCATACACTCCATTACAATTTAATTTGATTTAACTTTGATCTAACGGTGGTGTGTTACTGAGATGTGAGAATAGATTCTTTTGCTCAATTCCTACAGGTATTTTGGATAAAGCATCCACAAATATGTTTTGCTTACCCAGAATGTATTTAATGTCATACTCGAATTGTTGTAAGTATCAAATTGCCTTGAGTAAATTTACACTTATTTAAAAAGGATAGCACTTTATGGTCTGTGTGTATGATGACCTTTCATCCTAGCAGTAGAATATGAACTTTTGGAATGTCCAGTTTATTGCTAATGCTTCCTTCTCTGTAATAATATAGTGGTGTGTGACAGAACAGAAACATTTCATAAGAAAACCATATTTTTCTGCCATGAAATTAAACAAAAATCGATATATTTACTCCTATAGCAAGGAAATGTAAGTTGCCATGGCGATAAGAAAATCAAGAGTTAGCTGGAGGTTATCGACGTAAGGGCCGAACGGTTGCTTTGAAACCATTTCATTGCTGAAGAACCTTGCATTCTTTGAATACTATAAGTCCGATGTAGTTCCTAGAGGAATATGAGTGTAATAAACAATATATTTTAAAAGCAAAAGAACTTAGTTATTTATAATTATAACCAGTCATGCAATAGGTGCTTGGTGTGGGTAATGAGTCTGCTAGCAAATGCAAGAGTTCATTCTTCTAAACCTTCTCTATTGGGTATCTCTTGGATAAGTTCAGCTCCTAAAACACACTCTGAGCAGTCCATAGTAATACAATAATCCCTATTAGGGACATATAGGACCATATTAGTCAAAAGTATGCATTTTATCTCTTGAATGTCAACCTCACATCCAGGTGTCCAATGTTATGTTGTGCTTTGTTTATATATTTCAGTTAAGTGGGTGCTGTTTTAGATTTGATTTGGTACAAACTTGCGATAGTATCCACACAAGTCTAAGAAAATTTTCAACTATGTCTTACTTGTCAGAGTAGAGAAGTTTCAGATCACTGCTAATTTATCAACAGGGGTATTGGTATTCTCTAAAAATACAATGCAAGAAGTGAGGAATATACATTTCTATAGTTTTATTGTCATTCCTCCTTCCTGTAAAGCAACAAGTACTTCCTTCTATATTTGCCAAAGCACCTCCAGGGTGTTTGTGGCAATGAGTATTTTCTTTAGTAATTTAGGTCTTAGGAAGAGGTTGTAAAACATTCTGCTGCTTGGGGATGTAGCTTACAGCAGCTTGTCTTAACTATGATCATGTCTGGTACCCTTAAGTGCTTCTATTTACGGTCGCCAATCCCTTGTAATTACCCCAAGAGATAAATGTATGTTCTTAAAATACAACTTCAGACTTCCTGATGAATTCCAAATTATATATTTGACCAAAGTTCTTACATAAACTCGGTACCAGCATAGGCCTAATAGAAAAGCATTAGACTTCTATCCAAAATAAATGATTACAGGTTAAACAATCCTCTCACAGTAAGCAACTTCCTCCTAACCCCTAGATGTGAAAGTTCATCTCAAAGGAATATTGAGCCCACACCACTGTAGCGTCACTACTAAAATTTTCTACATCTCCACGACCAACCAACATGCCATCCTCTCAGTTCAATTTCTGCCGAATTACTTCCGCCCACCTAGGGTAGCGGTGGCTCCTTATATTCATATTGGGCCAGCTGACTCAGCATATTCTTGATTTGACAAAGGAAACCTTATTTTTATTCTGGTCATTCTGAAGTTTTGGTATGTTGTGAAGCATATTTTAAAAGTAAATTTTAGTAATGAAAAGTTTTCTCCTAGGATTTGCAGATTTCGAGTTAAAGTTGTAAAAGCTTTAATCAGTCGTCATTCCTACAATTTGTTAGTCTGTGAAATGATTCTGTTATCAAAATATTGTATAAAAATTTCCTCAACTTTTGACATATAAAACGTCTAGCGCCCAAATGTATTTGAAAGTGAATATCGACTTTGACTGCAAGTGCAAAGGCAGCTAAAAACTTTAATGTTGATTATCTCAAAATGTATGTGTGCTACCGATCTGTAGTATATCTCAAACTTTACTAAATTCGATTCTCTATCTGATGGTAATATTATTCCCTCATTTTTTATTTCTCTCAATGTTAATCCTTTTTCTCAAAAATGATACTTTGTAGCAGCAATTACGTTCAAACCTTAATTTCCCATTTTTGGCATATACACAGTCCAGTCACATTAATGTGACCACCTCTCAAAAACCAGAATAACAACCTTTGGCAGAACGGATCGCTGCGAGGCGTGCAGGAACAGAGTCAATTAGGTTTCTGAAGGTGTTCACTGTGATGTTGAGCCATGCCGACTCCAGTGCCGTGGCCAGCTGCGCTAGATTGCGCGGTTGAGGATCCATGGCGCGAACAACCCGATCGAGGTGGTCCCACAGATTCTCGATTGGGTTTAAATCCGGTGAGTTTGCTGGCCAGGGGAGTAAGGTAAACTCATCCTGGTGCTCTTTAAACCACTTACATACACTGCGAGCTGCATGACACCTCGCATTGTCCTGCTGGTAGATGCCATCATTCTGAGAAAAAATTATTCTCATGTAGGGGTGGATATGGTCCGCAAGGACAGATATGTACTTGTGCTGATCCATCGTGCCTTCCACAATGATGAGTTCACCCAGTGAATGCCAGGAAAAAATTCCCCAGACCATAATGCTCTCTCCTCCACCCTGGGTGTTTGCCTTCAGACGTTTCACGCCGTATGTGCCAACGTCCATCTGTCCGATGGAGTATAAAACGTGATTCATCGGTAAAAGCCACCTGTTGCCATTCTTTGGACGTCCAGTTGCTGTACTGGCGTGCAAATTCCAGCCTTCGTCGCCGATGAACAACAGTTAGCGTAGGTGCATTAACTAGGCGTCTGCTGTGGAGGCCCATGCACAGCAACGTTCGCTGAACCGTTGTTGAGGATACACTCTTGGTAATCCCTTGGTTCATCTGGGCGGTCAGTTGCTCAACAGTTGAAGGTCTATTTACCGGAACGCATCTCCGTAGCCTTCGTACGGTTCTGTCATCTATCGCCCGTGGTGCACCACATATTCCACGCCGCTGATTTTGAATAGTGCCATTTTGCCATGCACGGTATACTTTTACCACGGCGACACGTGAACAGTTCACAAAATTAGCCGTTTCCGAAATGATTCCACCCTTGGTCCTAAAGCCAATAATCATGTCCTTTTGGACGTCGGATAAATCGCTACGTTTCTGCATTACGCCAACGATTGAAATGCTTTCCGATGCCCTAGGACATCCTTTATATACACTCCACTGTATTGTGCTGCCACCTGCCTTCTGTGATTGGTTATCTCACGTTGACGTCGAAAGAAGGTGGTGGTCACATTAATGTGACTGGACTGTGTATATTGTCAGAATCTTTACGAAAATCTCTCCATGTGTTCAGTGAAAGCTTCTCTTTAATCTAAATGTCATTTCTATGCCCTCAGATCTGTATGTCCACAGAAATGTTGAATTTCAAAGTCAGCGAAATCTCTTATTTTGTCTAAAAAACATACTTTCCTTTTAGTTATTGACTGTATCTTTTCATATGTTGCGTATTATTTCATGCCGAACATTTTGAGCTCTGAATCTTAGCTGTACCTTGAAAATTAGGTAGAATAAGTTTCTTGTGAAATATTTTCCATGAGCTTGTAAGATCACCAATTTCATGTCATCTCTAATACAATTTTCTAAAATGCAAGTGTTAAACCTAATATGAATTGTCATCTCGTTTTGTACCTCTGAAAATGAATGTGGCCAAAGGCTTCTAAAAATGTTTAACTATCTTTATAGTATTTTTCGAAAACTTATAAAATAGCTCAAACTCCCCTTACTAACATGTTTTCTGACTCTCAAACTACTGGAAAATGCTTCTCAAATAATCTGCTGTTGGTTTTAAGTGTGTTATGGACCCTTTTAACTGTTTTTGAAAGTATACCGACATAAGTAAGGTTATGTGACAGGGTACAAGGCCCAAATAAAATTCTCGACAGAACCCAAAATTGGTAGCAACATCCTTGGTAAAAGTTGTGAATTTTCTTGAGTTTCCCTCAATGGGAAAAATTAAGTCAATTAAGTCAAGTGAAGTGAGATATTTTCATTCACGAAAGTTGTAAAGAATTTCATCTATTGGTGGAGGATGGTCTCATGTGATTTGTAATTTTTTTTTTGAGTGTCCTTGCACCCAATAATAAACATACTGACTGGTCCACCTTATTTACAACCTTATTTATAGGGACTATTTGACTGTTGAATGATTTTCCACTCTAACATTCTATTAATTTTCTTCATCAATGAGATCTGTTTTTTTTTTTTTTTTTTTTTTTTTTTTTTTTTTTTTTTTTTTTTTTTGGCTACTGGTATATTACACAGTGTTATGAAAAACAGCCCAGTGCATGTGACTGTAAATTTGCATTGATAGCTTTTTCAAGACCATGTTTATCAGAAAAAGCATCAGCAAAATCATAGATGAAGTGTGATAAGTATTCCTTGTGTTCTGCTGGAGTTAATTTTAAAAATCTTTCTGATTTTCTTCAGGGATGTTCATTTTAAGTCGATGTATCTAGAACTGTACCAGCTTAGTGTAGAATCTTTCGTCTTTGATAAAATTTACCATGTGTTTGTTGAATATTGCCCTGACTGAATTCACTGTTGTTGATTTGTAATCTTAATTGAGTGGGATGGACTGTGTAAGACCATTGATTTACAAAAATATAATCTTATGCTCGTAGTCTAACACTGCTTTCGTGCTACAAAGCCAGTCATTTCCAAAAATACAATTGGGGTGTAACCCTGGTATAACAAAGACAGGTACTCCAATTTCAAATGATTGAATATATGCTAGGCCTGAGTTTTTATTGGTTTACTATTCATGCCCGTTGCTATAACAGCAGTCATACTTGACTGGATAGGTGGGTAGTCTCTTAATGGAATTCAATTTATTAAATAGGGATTGTGAAATACACGAGATCTCTGCACCCATGTCTAAAAGTACTACAAGAAGTTAAGTTAAAACCATAGTCTGTAAACTAGGTATGTAGATGCAATGATTTTGTGGTATAAGGTCATCTTGTAACAAAACTTTAGTGGAATTATTGTGGAATATTGAAGCAACAAAGGTTTGGGGTGGTGGTCCTATTCCTTTACTAGCCTTCATTCAGGCCATAACATCAGCATCTAACAATTTTCTTCCTGATCTGATGAATATTGTGGTGCTTATTGTATCACCATATCTGTCTTCTCACAGTGATTATGGTCTCTCTGTGTTGGTTGTTGCTGTTGGTGTCATCTACCTTTCCCTTTACTTAAACTCTTTCATTTCATTTACCCTAAAAATTGCATTTGAATAAGTGTTTGTTATCTGTATATGGCTGTGGTTTGCATTTCCTGTGTAAATAGTTTCATTCTTCTGCATGTGTTCTGGTTGATTTGTGGGATGTGTAGGTTGTTAACTGTATTGGTGTTTAGCATGGCCCATCCCATATATTTTCCTATATTCATTCTGCATATCTAATGCTCTGAGGTGCTTTTCTATTTGTTCAATAGTGTTAACATCTTGTAAGGCAATGATATGCTGTACTGATTTAGGCATTCTAGTAAGTATGTCTCATATTAACTCTTCCTTGGGTAATGCTATTGTAAAATGGCAAGTTTTAGCTACCTCTTCGGAAATAATTTCAGACATTGGGATCATAATGATGACTGTTGCATAATTTTTTTCACAGGGTATTGAATTTGGGTGGACCAATACATTTCAAGAAAAGTATCTCGAAATGGTTCGTAGGTGGAGCATTTGTCAATGTGACGTTCTCCCTAATCGTGACTAGAACCTTGCATGTGTTGGAAAACACAGGTGATTTTCTCAACATTCATATAATGCCTGAAAGAACAATATGCTTCAACGCATTCAAGAGGATGCAGGTTCGAATCCTCGTCCGTGCATCCAGATTTGGGTTTTCCATAGTTTTCCAAAATCACTCTAGGCGAATGCCAGGATGCTTCCTTCAAAAGGCCATGGCCGAATTCCTTCCCATTCCTTGCCTCACTCCTTTTGCGCCTCTAATGACCTCGATGTCAATGAGGCATAAAGCCCTAAGCTAAAAAAAAAACCTTGCTTCAAAGCTATTTAGAAAGCTGACTGGGTGGACTTGTCCTCCAGGTACAAAATGTTGGACATCCAACTTGGTAGACGTAATCAAACCAATATTATTGTTGATTATTGCGACATCTGTAGGAGGTCATTGGCATGAAAGGGTGTCAACTTTTTGTGTATATTCTTGTACTTCTTTCTGGACAACTTGTACATTTTGTTGAAAATGTCCACTGTGTTTTGCATTGGAGTGTGTTTGCTTGTTAAGGTTCTTTGGGTGGTTTAATTTACTGCATTAATTAAAAGTCCCCCAAAAAACTAGGTTATGTGAAGATGATTGTTTATTTTCAATCAAAACAAGTCTGCGACATTCACAAGCATAGTTGTTTCAATCCAAAGATGCAATACTTACTTACTGAAAACTTGCATGAATGTCTCTGTAACACTGAATTAATACTTAATGCAAACTAACTTCTCTGTCCAGGCAATCTGTTTATATAGAGTCTATCGAAATTACGAGAATTCTTCAAAGGCATCCGCCCGATATTTCTCGATCATTAACAATCACTCAAACAATCAAACATATTAAAAACAATCGGAATTGATACAAAATTAATTAATAACATTACAAAATGATTAGAAATGGTAATTAGAGATACTTGAATACAAAATTATTTACAGAAATCCTTTCAAATGGTGGAAAATTGTCCTGTAGACATCGTAACTTACATTTATACATGGAAATACAAACTTTTAAGAAATACTCTTGCACCATTCGGTTCTTAAACATATTAAATGGTCTTTAAATAATTTTCTTACCTAAAACAAAGTCTATATACACTTATTTACAAGAATTTACAAAATAAACATATCAAATCACTTTCAAGCAAACTTTGGCTCACTACAAATATTTCACACAGTCCAATACTATTCAAAATACAGGTATTAGGGCTGTTACATGCTGTTCTAGTAACAGATGTTTACCTTGGATGGCATTGAATTGAGATGATAGCTAAGTAACTGGTTGTCTGATCTGTACTGTATCGGTTTCAATAACTTTCATGGATGGAATGTTCCATGTGAGTTGTTTGGGTTATTACCGTCACTAACTGCTATATAGATAATTCTCTTTACGTCTCACAATTTGATTTATTGTTCTCTATATGTGCTTGTAGATTTACAACTTGATAGTTCATTATTTGCAAATTTGTCTCCAGAGTGTTAATTAAGAGTGTAGTGATCTCTGTCGCTAATTCATAATGAGTTCACATGCATTCAGTCTTATATTGCAGTAAGTTTTTCCTCTAAGGAAGTTAGTTGCTGAATTAGTTGGGTACTATTACCAGCTCACGTGTTTCCTTTTGAAGTTAGCTCCAAAATTTGGTGGGAATTGGTGTTAAAATCAGCTCAGAGAGTTTTTGATAAATTCACAAGTTGACTGTCAGTAGTTTAAATAATGCTACTTTTCAGCTCTGTCGATTGTGTTTCAATTGTTTGGTCAATACTAGCTTTCGTCTCATTACTGTTTGAGAATTGAGCATCTTTGAGTTCCTTCATATCTTTGGAGTGTTGCACATGCATAGCTTGGGATTGTTCCTTCATCTGGTTCAAAATGAGATTCCCTAAAGCAGGCATATTAGTATGACTGGTAGTGCCCTATAGGAATATTGCTATGTTGGGAGTGTCTTATTTGCTTCCGATTGTGGAACTAAAGAGTTAGTGTCATTAGCAGTGAGTGTGCTTAGTGGCTATGGTGAACTTCTGAGCTGTGCTACTGAGTGGTCTATTATAAAATTGACTGTATTGCTAGGCATAAGTCTTTGGGTCTGGGTCAGTTCCACACTAGTATCAGTTCTACTATTAAAGGTATGATTCGTAGTTTGGTCATAATCTTCTTGCACTAAGATGAAAAGTTGCATTGGTTAGTTCATTAGCCATGATAATGATGATTCAAAATTATTCAAAGGCAGGAAAATACTGAGCACACAAATTCATTGCTTTGATTCTAAATAAACTATGAAATTGTTACTGATCAGCACAATTGGGAAACCACAAATAGCAGTTTTCCACTCAATGCCAGAAACATAATCAAGGAAAAACCTAAAAAGGATAAAAAAAAAAAAAAAATTCAAGATGAATCAAATACAGATTATCACAAGCCATAGGAATTATCATATATGTACATATATGAAAACAAAATGGAACAAGATGGTATACAAAATTATACCACATCAGTAGCAGCTATTAGCCAATGAATATATCCGTGAGCTAGTTAATATAAATATACCTCCAGTCATCTTGTTTAAGTAAACAGAAAAATAGTAGTCTAGCCAGTTAATATTACTATTACATAATTGCAACTGTATACATGAGGGATTGACAATAACAAAACAAACCAAAAATTTTGTTATCTTAGATCGGCAAAAGGAATAATTTCTGTGGTCACCTATTAAATTTTGCTTTTGTGTTGTCAGTATACTGTCATATGATTAAATTATACTATCACAATCATTTTTTTTTATTTTTTTATTTTTTTTTTATTTTTTTTATTTTTTTTTTTATTTTTTTTACATGGAATAGCAAGTACAGTAATAATCTTTTGCTACCCTGCTTCAAAAAGGGGAGTGGGGACTAGGAGGGGGGGGAATTTACTTCCCAAAAGGAATGATTCAATCTTTGAACTGCAAGTTTTTCACAAAATACAAGAAAAATTTTATTGTAAACACTCAGGATTTTTGCCAATAAATTCCTTGGGAAGTGCCAGTATAATTTGCAAAACGGGATAGAAATTATTGCAGCTAGATTTAAGGCTAGTTTATTTGGCTGAAGGAGTTAGACTATATAGCATATTGTTATTCTTGGCAATAATTGAGAACCACCCTCCTTGAAAATATCACTCGCATATTATTTGTGAATAGTTATTTGATATTTAACAATTGTGATACTTCTGTATTTATTTATTTGTTTCATGTTAAAAACATATTGTTACACAATTACAAGCATCATATTGTACTAGACCAAAACTTGGCCACCTCTAATGCATTTACTGAGGCCTCATAACGACCATCTTCCGAGCTGTATGATGCACACAGTCGACACTGGAGCATGTGCTGAACAGTCTGATCTTCTCCGCAGTTGCACTTGATGTCATCTATCTCCGCGTAGCCCCATCTTGCTAGGTTGACTTTGGACCATCCCACTCCTGATCTTGGCCTTTTCAAAGACTTTTATATTAACCATCCCTTGTAAAGGGGGTAAAGATTCAGATAATCTTCCGCAGCCATGGGGAAGGGAAACCTTAGCTTCCTACAGTTGTAACCTAGCTTTCACAATTGCAGTTGTAAGTTCCTGTGATGTTCTTAGGAAACTTTTCCTGTACTTCAGTCTTTGCCTTTGGGGTGTCCCCATGTATTGGATAAGTTCTTTCATGATCCACTTTCCTTCTTTCTGTGTTCGCTGCTATTTCTCTTCAAAAAGAATGTGGTGCTATTCCTGCGAGGCGGTGGAGCCATTCAACTGGAGTAGATTTTAAACAGCCTGTTATAATTCTGGAGGTGTCATTAAGTGGAATAACCACCTGTATGCCATGAGTTGAGTTGTACCATACGGGACAGGCATACTCTGCAGCCAAATAATATGATGCCAAGGCAGAAGTGTGGATTGTTTCAGGTTGGCTACATCACTTTGATCCAGCCAGTTTTCCTAGTGAAAACTTTCAGCTTGGAATTCATGCAATGTTTCCTGAATGTAAGAGATCTGTCACAGGTAACTCATCAATAGTTTGGAGTGTCACAGTGTTCCAGTTAACCCCTGACCATGTTACCTTTAACTTACGACTGACTTCTTTATTTCTGAAATGAAAAGCACACACCTCTGTACATGAAAGGAGCTTCCTCGTAGATTGAAATTGTGATACTACTACTGTATGTCAGCTCTTATCTGTGAGGTATGGCACTCTCTCCATATGCTGTGCGCACTTCTGCGAAGTAGTTAAAGCCACTGTTTATAGCATTGCTGGGGATGTCTTGAAAGGATGCGTCGGGGTTTGTTCAGTGTAGCTGCCTGATGTTGTTTGATGATTTTCCACTGCCGGCGTATGTGGTCTGCATCGCTGATTGTTGTGGTGTCAGCGTCGTAATTGCAGATATGATGCTGCTGCTCTTCGTGTGCATCCTAGGAATGTACCATTGCTACTGTGCCTTAGATAGTCATCGTATAGTGACAAATTGTATTATTATTTTAATACCAATAACAAGTTGCCACTGCATGAGTAACATATAGCTATCATATCCTTCTGTTTGTCTTGTTTACAATTAATGTTAACTCCTTTGTTAAATCCTTGCTCTGTTATTAAGTTTTGACTGTGCACTACTTAGAACTGATTGGTACCTGACCGATGTGATAAAGTTAGTGCTGTATAGGTTCAGTAGTATCAAATTTGGACACCTCCCATATTCCAGGAAAACATTGTTCACTCTTCCAAACAGATTATTATTATTATTATTTTTTTAACTGCTTAACGTCTCTTAACAGCGAGGTCTTTAGAGACGGGAAAGGATGAGGGGCAAGGAATGGGAAGGAATGCGGCCATGGCCTTTTGAAGGAAGCATGCTGGCATTTGCCTGGAGTGGTTTGTGAAACCATGGAAAGCCCAAATCTGGATGCCCGGACGGGGATTCGAACTGGCATCCTCCAAAATGCGAGGCCAGAATGCTAACCGTCACATCACCACACTCAGCCCCAAATAGATTACTCGGAAAGGGAAGATATGTGTTCAAAATAACAAATATGAAACACTTGCAGTACTGTTACTATGAAATATATTTATTTATATATTTTAATTGTGATGGAGCCAACGCTCTGGCGTCAATTCCCCTACTCATCCAATTAACCCTTTTTATAATAAACATGGAAGTGGAAACAGTTGAGTGCAAATCCTTAGATTTTTTATTTTTGGAGCAATATATAAAGACAGCATATGGATGAAAAGACCAATGAAACTGCAAACATACAGATAGATTGACGGACATGATCAGAAGACGTAGATTACAATTCTGTGGACAGTTACAGCGAATGAACAGCAATAGACTCACAAAGAGGATCTTTGATGTGGTAAATGGTTTGCTTAGGAAGACCAATTGGTTCCAGAAAATAGAAGTGGACTTGAATCGTGCAGGGATCAGCAAGGAAATGACACGGGAAAGGGGACAATTCAGGAACAAAATTATGAACACAAAATTTAAAATACAGAAGAAAACAGGAACAAAATGGACTGAACAAAGGAAACAGGAACACAGTGAACGTATGAAGAGGTTTTGGGAAGAGAAGGGGAAGAAGACAAATACAAATAAAAACTGAATAATCATGAATAATTGGAGTTTAAACACTGTCCCCAAGGGCAATAATGATTATTAATAATAATAATATATTTGAAATTTTCTTTTATAATTGGAATGCTTAACTCCTCTCACATTTCATTTTCCAATTTACAAATTTTAATTTTAAATTTCTTAAGCGTTTTTGGTAAATTATTCATCACTTCACTTGTTAATTCGTTCCAATCCATGACACCCTTACCAAAAAAAGAAAATGTTCCCACTCCCTTATGCATGGAATTGAGCACAAGCTCATGGTCATGGTCACATTTCTCCTTCCATGCACTTTTCCTAATTCTTTGACCAATATCCTTCCAAGCCCCATCACAAACATATGCCCTGTACATTCCCAGCACTTCACCCTCCTCCTTTCCTCCAATTATTCCCAATCCAGCCCCTTTATCATATCAGTTACTGACTGGGTCCTGCTCTTCTTTGCACACCCTCCAACTACTTTGATAACCAAAATGTGGTTCCCAAACCACATCACCATATTCAACCAATGGTCTGACCAAAGTTTTGTAACCCAACTCCCTATCTTCTCTGGTACATCCTCTCATCACCCTCTCCAGTAAATGAAGGATTTTATAACCTTTTCCTACCACCTATCCACAATGTACTCTGCCCAGTTGAGTTTGCTATCAAATGTTATGCTAAGATATTTACAATTCAAGCTTTCAACAAGCAATTCTGACCCCACCATATAATTATAATTAACCTTTAGTTTTTTTTATATGTGTACATAATAAGCTGAATATTCTTGGCATTTATCTCATTCCATACTGACCTACCCATTTAGATATTCTAAGCTGGTCACCCTGCAGCTGTTCACAGTCTTCACCTGTTTTGATACCATTAAATCATCTGAAAAATACCTAGAACCCATCAACACAGTCCTAATGAACAATCAACAACAACACTCCCAATACACTACCCTGTGGCACTCCCATATTTCGATAATGTATTTCTAACGCTAACACTTTGCTTTCAGGCTTTTAAGAATTCCTCTACCCAGCAAGTAACTTTTTCATCCAGTCCAATTGATTTTAAGTTTATTTAAAACCATTTTATGGCTCACTCTGTCAAATGGCTTAGAAAGATCTAGTGACACATTGTCTACTTGGCCTCCCTTGTCCAATTCATCTGAAATATCTTGCATATAGCCCACCATCTGAGTCTCACATTAATATCGTTGCCTAAAGCCAAGTTGTCTATCAGAAAACCAGTTTCTTTCCTCACTGACATTTCTGATTTAATTGAATATCAATCTCTCCATCATTTTTCCTATCACTGAAGTCAAACTAATTGGCCTGTAATTTTCAACCCTTTTCTAATCCCTTCTTTATGAACCAGAACTACTATTACTCTTTTACAATCCACTGGTAAGCAGCAAAATTCCAAACTCATTTTAAATAAAAGTTCAAGGTAAAGTACAATACCATATCCCACAATCTTTAGTAAATCTGTAGTAATATTATCTACACCAGCCTTTTTTTTTTTTTTTTTTTTTTTTTTGTTAAGCTTTTTGAGTTACTTCATAATTTTCTGGGAATTTATTATAAATTTTTAGCTTTCTCATTTATACATTTAGGGAGACTCTCCTCTAATTCATTCCCTCCCATCACATGATGATAGTCCCTAGTTGTCTCACTAAACCAGTCACTCACATCATAAGGTCACAGGTCAGCACCAGACATGTGCTAATCCAAGTATTGGAATAATGGACAATCGATACAAAATTACTTGCTGGTTGGTGTACTCAGAGCAGTATTTAACTGACTCACTCTTTTACCAACAAGCATACTTGCACTGTAGTTCATAGTTTACGAGAACACCTGACTTGGATTTACCACTTGTGTATAAGGTACTTGCGGATTTAATATGCGTGTGTATGGCAACCACCCATGCTATAATTATTATTTCTGACCAACTTCAATAAACACCAGAATAATACTAACCCCATCAAATATGGCTGACCACTACCTCTGGTTTTTCAGCCAGTCATAGTCATCTTTTGCTGTCACATGCTTTTTCTGGTTTATCGTTCATTTCATCTCCATGAGTATATAAGAAATCTTTCTTCTTACTAGACATTACATGGCTTCTCACTTTTCTCACTATGCATATCTGTATTCTCTGCTTCTTAACTTACTCTCTGTCTGACAGTTATCCATACCAAAGTAATTTATTCTCTCTCATTTAATCAGGATTTCAATGCTTGCGTTACAATCGTTTGGAACTTAAACCGGAAGATGCTGCATACTGTCAAGTATTCTTTTCAGGACTGGAAGGTTAACCAGTGTTTAAATAACATGTTTATCTCTTTTTGTAGCAGTTCTCATATATCTCATTTGTTAGTTGTCAAAGTAGTTAGTGGAAATAAAGAGGCTCTAATTGTTAGTTTGTTATGAGTCTCGTGATGAGTACTGTGTCTCTTCTTTCCTGACCTGACCTAATCTCTCAATAGACTCTTCACAACTTATATTTTCTGTTCTCTCTTTCATTACAGCAATATTTGCTTTCTTTGCTAGTTTTTCCTTTAGCTGTATAATGCTTTATACTTATACGAGATCTACCAACCACATTTCCTTCTTGCAACATTCTTTCAGAATCTTCTTTCTTCAACAATCATTTACTGAAAATATTCATTTCATGCTTTATCCCTATTCAATTTTAAACATCGCTCTACAAGAATACATATTAAATGCTTTAATTTTCCTTATTTTTGGTATACTTTAAGTTTACAATTCACTTGAATAATTTTCAAATCATTGATCAACAAATGATACTAAAAATAATCCTGTTCTGAAAAATTCATTTTTTTATTTTCAATCTATTATTTATATCAACCTTAGCACTTACTGTTAATAGCTTGGTGACTGATTTTCAAGAAACTGTGCAACCTATGAATCTAATTCAAGTAATATAAACTGTATCACCAACGGTAATAGCTAATGACTAATCTACACTTCTCCCCCAATGAACAATACATAATTACACACACATTCATGTTAAGAATCACGGAGAACACCTTTTATGTGAAATTGTCCAAAATATTCCTAATAAAATTTGTTATTAACAATATATGGAACAATGGAACCTATTTGTTGTTAAAAGTTCACTTCCAGTTGAAAAGTTGAAAAACGTTAATAGCAGTAATTCACATGGCTACTGCATGCCTAACTGACATTATATGGCAACATTGTGCCCCAAGTTCACATGTAGACCTGCTCTCTAGACCATCTGAATCGAAAATAATAGCTCAATGTCTGCTCTACTCAAAATTCGTTCACATTCAGGTAGACTACAGCTTTGGTAAAAAGCCTTGTCTTGAAAGCTTCCAGAACGCTGATGAATCCCCACAGTGAATCGCATTTCTGCTGCAAAATAACAAATAACTCCCATGTTTTCATGGTAATAAAAATTTAAAAAACTATACCAAAATTTAAAATCTCTCAGATTTTAATTTAATTGCAATGGAGCACAGGCTCCGGTGGCAATTTCCCTACACACCCATCTTCCCAGTATCCTGCACCCACCTGCATTTGCCCTCTACAAATTTTATCTTTAAATTCTTTCAAAGTTTTCAGTAAATTATTCATCATTTCTCTTGGTAACTCATTCCAATCCCTGACACCCTTACCTAAAAAAGAGAATCTTCCCACACCCTTTTGCCTGAAATCGAGTGCCAGCTTGTGGTCATGGTCATCTTTTCCCTTCCATGCACTACTTTTCATACCTATTGCAATATCTTTCCATGCCTCATCGCCAGTATATGCCCTGTACACTCCCATGACCCTCCTAATTCTCCTTCTGCTTTGCAATGAATCCCATTTCTGCTCCTTTATCGTATCTGTCATTGATTGCATTCTGCGATAATTTCCAGAAACAAATCTAGCAGCCCTTCTTTGCACCCTCTCCAACTCCTGTATTTGATACGTAAAATGAGGGTCCCATACTACACTACCATATTCGAGCAATGGTCTCACCAAAGTTTTGTAACCCAATTCCTTTTTTACTTCTCCTGTACATCCCCTCATCACTCTCTCCAACAAGTGCAGAACTTTGAAACCTTTTCCTACCACCTGTCCAATGTATCCAGCCCAGTTAAGCTTTTTATCAAAAGTAATGCCAAGATATTTACATTTCAAGTCTTCAGCAAGCAATTCTTTCCCCACCTTATATTCATAATCAACGTTATGTTTTTTTATTTGTGTATCTAATAAGCTGACTCTTCTTTGCATTTATCTTCATTCCATGTTTACCAACCCAACTAGATATCCTATCCAGATCACCCTGCAACTGTTTACAATCCTCTATCATTTTGATTCTTTTATGCAGCATTATGTCATCTGCAAACAATCTAATTTCAGATAGTAAACAATCAACACAATTATTCATTAGAATAATAAATAGCAATGGTCCCAATACGCTACCCTGTGGCACACCCATTTTTACTTCTTTTGATACTACATTTCCTACCCTAACTTTCTGTTTTCTACATTTTAAAAATTCTTCTACCCAGAAAATCACTTTCTCATCCACTCCAATGGTTTTTACCTTATTTACTACCATTTTATGGCTTACTCTGTCAAACGCCTTTGACAGATCTAGTGCTACACTATCAATTTGGCCTCACTTGTCCATTTCATCTGAAATATCTTGCATATATCCCACCAACTGAGATTCACATGAATATCCTTGCCTGAACCCATGTTTCCTGCTTGAAAACCACTTACATTGCTCACATATATTTCTGATCTGGTTGCATATCAATCTTTCCATTAATTTACCTACCACTGATGTCAAACTGATTGGCCTGTAATTCTCAACTCTATTTCTCACCCCTCCTTTATGTACCGGTACTACTATTGTACTTTTCCAGTCCTGTGGTAAGCAGCAAGTATCCAGACTCAATTTAAATAATATTTCAAGATAAGGTACAATGTCACATCTGGCTATCTTTAAGATATCTCTAGTAATATTATCTTCACCAGCCCCTTTATGTTTTTTCAGCTTCCTTATTTCCTTCATGATTTCCTCAGGATGAATATCAAATTTTTTACTATCGTCATTTCTAATTGTGTTGTTAAGCTCGTTCTCTGAATTAGACCCTCCTGTTTCTGATTCATTGTCCCTAATGCTTTCACTGAACCAGTTACTTAAAATCTCTGCCTTTTTCAAAACGTCAGTAACTACTTCTCCATCCTTATATATAATTGTATCCTTACTCTCCCTTCCCCTCAGTTTCCTGAAATAGACATAGAAATTTCTAGATGCATCAGTCAATGGCCTTCCTGCACTGACAATACTCTTCATAAACCCATCTTAAGCCATTTTCTTTGCTGTTATTAAGTCCTTGTTTAGTTGTTTTAAATATTCCCTACTACCCTGCTGTCTCTTAACTCTGTTATGTTCTTTTCTTACCAACCTCTTTAACCTCCTCACTTTCCTATTATAATACATAGGTTCTCTACTTCTCTTTATTTTCTGCCTTTGAATAAATTTTTCTTCCCCCTTTCTTATTATCTCCTTGAACTCTTCCCACCTTGACTCTACTGTACTTTAGTCTTCCTTCCATTTGCTGAATTGTTCTCTGAAATATCTCTTCAAATTCAAAACCTGTGCCTTTTTTCAATTGTACCTATTTCCCCCTTCAAATTTGGCTGCTGGTTTACTGAATCCTCTAATATCCATCAGAACTGCTTCATGATCACTTATTCCTTTACTTACTTGATACCTCAAAAGGTTTTCATCGGGCTTAATTAGAAATATATCCAAAATATTTTGTCCCCTAGTGTTTTGCTCAACCACTTGTGTAAGTCCTCCTTCCCTTATTAAGATATTTGCAAATCTTTGTTCCCTTGTGTTATTTATCTTATTTCCTTCCCAGTTTATACTCGGTTAAATTATTTCCAGCATCTTAACTTATAACATATTTTTAAAATTCCTACTAGTTTGGTAGTTATTAATTATTTAAGTTGGGAGTATGTTAACTTAACTTATTTTTCCCTTTATTCCAAAAATATTTGATCCAATGTAAAGCTTTTAGTTTCAGAAAATTGCTCTTCTGTTCTTGTTTAGCTTAGCATAACATTTTAACCTGGTATCATTCTTATTTGGTTATAATGGATTTATTTTATTATTGCACCATATATTTTGCTTAGACATTCGTAAAGTAATACCTTAAAATTCCATATCATTCATATTTGTTAACTATTTTAATGGGATATTCACTTTTCTTACTGAAATTTATCACTCTGAATAAAAACCTCTTAGAACCACCCATCTTACTCCCTGTGGTGTGACATCTAAAATTGCCTTTTACTATGTAAACTATTATTATTTGTTTTTCTATTATCATTTTATTGTTTTATATCAAATTCCCTTTCTTTAAAGGCTGAACTCATTTTATTTAACATTATTATTATAAAGTCATTTTCACAGTTATATCTCTCTTTTAAATTGGTCTTTTAATCTGAAATTTCATTGTAAGACCTGAAGGGGTATGTAGAATGTTTCAATTAAATGTCTCTTATTTATTTAAATAAAGGTTATTCCATTGCTCTATCTGAAATCCTTTGTTTACTTCATCTCACCATGAGTTGAATGCATCACTCAAGTATCTTACTTTGTGTGTTCAGATCTTTGTGACCCCAATTATAGCTTTAAATAAATTTCCTTCCCCTATATCAAAATAATGCCTTTATTTTTTAAGACTCATGTGAATGTTTTTAACACTCAGCGCTATCTTTTTAGTATACCTGCATCAGCCAACACCGGTCTGATTTTAGCTCAAAAACTATCTCAATACCAAACATAACTTTATACAGTTTAACTGAAATTCTATACACTTCACTCGCTACATTCCACCAAGTGGTAGATGGCATACATTATGTTCCATTGCAATGTGGCTTACACCTAATCTTGTAGAGGCTTATATGCACCAAAGAAATGTTTTTCATTTAATACTCTGTGTATTATCAAAAAGTAGATGCTACAGAAATTTATCTCTGCAGTGCTACCCCTTGGTTTGACAAAGATTATTTTTCCTATTCAAACACATGTCTTGTAGCATTTTCCTTTAATTCATATAATGATTATTGTCAGTATATTGAATTAGGTCAACTTCTTTTTCCAGTAATAAAGCAATAAGTAACACTATTAGAAGATGGATATTCAACATGGATACAGGAAATAAACCCATCACTTACTGTCTATATATAAAAGAGCTTTGATTAACTATCAATTTGGATAAACACAATATTGTTTGTAACAGCCCTTGTATCTTTAGCCTTGGTGAGCTGTTGAAATAAAATAATTACAGCCTGTTAATAAAACTTTATCAATTCAGTAAAATTTTCAAAACTACTAAAACCCACCAATACAACATTTAAGCTTGTTGTTTAATCCCTTATAGTTAGGAATAAAACATTTAGATGTAATTATTTTCATTTGGTTTGTAATGGTCATTTTATGTTGGTAGCTCAAAACAGATTTGAGGTATGGAATTGCTGCTCATAAAACTGTCAAGCTTCATGCATTGTATGGCTCAGCTCCTGTGTATTACTATCTGTTTTCTTATAATGGAGAACTCAACAGTGTCAAGAAAATGATGAAGGCTGAACATTTTCCAGGTGAGTATTTAGGGAAAAATATTAGAGAAATTTATTTTTCTTCATGTTTCCAAGGCTCGAAAACATTTAGGTATCATTGCACGAACTGAAGTGTCAGAGTTGATACAGCTCTGGTATCCAAGGCTAGTGTCCAGCAGAACACAAGCTGTGTACTGTTAAAGCTACCCACGAATTACCCAATCCCAAGTATTGGGTAACGGATGTTTGCTGGTATGCTTTAGATGTGCAATAGGGAGACAGTTACAATATCATTTGTTTGTATTCATTAAATGAATTACTTGCCTTCAATAAATAATAGTATCTTTGTTGCTGTATAGTTTGTGCTCTGTGGCAAACCTATAAACATTGGCTGTTACTCCTCTGTTGCTTTTGGTTAACCAGTTTGATGTATTTTTAGTTTATTCAAAATAAATATTTTTCATGCAAAATACATGTTTTCACCATATTTAATACCCATCATATTATTGTCCCAGTACTCAGGTACTTTTAAAAGTACTGAAAATTTGACAAAAATGGAATACATAAAAAATCACAACCTAGTATTCCAAATCACTGGAAAATGGGTTCAAAGAATCAATTAGCCTTGATTGATACTCACTGGATGAAACATGGAGATTTTCTGTAAAAACGTACCCGGAATGTAAAGAATTATGAAACTGTTTTGAAAATATGAGTGACGATCATGTCAAACCCAAATTCAGTTTAAAGGCCCAATCAGAAATCGTACTGTTAGTGGATTCTATCAACTATATCCACAATAAAGAGGCAACAACAGTTCAAAAAGTTTAGGACAACTTATCAAATGATTTCGATGATTCAGGATTAATGTGTCAAGTGGACTTAATTCATGATCTATGCACAACAACTCTAGTCAGATATCAAAATGTAGAAGAGTACTTTGGCAAAATAATGACCACAGCACACAAGTTATGAAATATTGTAAATTATAAAAACAGCAATAAAGACTTTCATAGGGAGTTCGCTGCAACAGTTGTATTAATCATGGTCACATTAGAGCACAGTGCAAGTTTAAACAAAAGAAGAAACACTGAGTTGAAAATCAGCAAAGCTCAAGCTATGCCACTGCACTCATAGCTTTATTGTGTAACAGTGATGCCTGGTATGTATGTAGACTTCGGTGCTTCTGTGCACATGGCCATGCGAAACAGTATAGTATAAGGAGAAACAGTACTACTCATCAACCCAATCAAGGAAGCAGATGAAAATGTTTATCAGTAAAAAGCTCTGTTAATCTGAGTTTGAAAGTTTGTGATATCAATGATCAGTATAAGAAAGTTTTGTTTCAAAAGGTCCTGTATGCCAATGTTGGCAACGAATCTTCTATTTGTGAGCCACATTATTAGAAAAAGTGGTCACGTGAAGTTCATCTGTAAGGGCTTTAAAACAATGAACCAATGAAATAGTTGGGACAGCCAGTTTTACCAACAATATGTACAGATTAAATGTGTATAATAAACAGGCAAATGTATCCGATGTTGATGTGCAAGACATTTTCCTACGGAACTTTGATGACCTAGAAAAAGTAGTAGAGAATGCAAAAGGTGTAAAATTGTCCAAGAAAGTGGACAAATTAGATTGTACAACATGTTTAGAAGGAAAAGAAATACAGTGGCTCATAAGCTGTAAAAGCTCAATGGAAATAATACCATTAGAAGCTGATAAATATTTTATGACATTTTTTACTACTACTCAAAGAAGAAGGTATTAATTTTCTTTATAAAAAGTTTATAACAGTTTATAAAAGTTTTGGAAAAATCAAATATTTCAAAATGGAAGTTGAAAAACAATCAGACTATAAGGTGCTGGACTAATATATCAAACTACTATACCATAAACTCCAGAACAAAATGGAGTTGCTGAACTGATGAACTGGATGTTAATGAAAAGAGCAAAATGTTTGTTAATCAATGCTAATTTTCCTAAAACTCCAGATAAAATGTGGTCAGGGAGAAAACCAAATTTGAGTAATTTCAGAAAATTCTACTGTGGTGTTATAATAAATCTTGTAAGAGTTTTTCTTTTACAATTTTACTTTCATTTCCTATTTTTACCTTTAGAAAATAAATTATACTACTTTTCCTTAAGTTTCCAGTGTCGAATTATTTAATCCTCTATGTCCACTGCTGGTTTTTTCTTAGATACCACTGCTCTTGTCATCTTCCATTTTCAAATGACAATCTGTTACCTAATACAACTTTCATGTTTCAATAACTTTATCATTATATTAATCTTCTGCCCTCAGGCTAATGTTTTCCATTTCATATCCTGCCAGGATTTTTACATCTTCTCCATTAAGCTTTTTCCATCCACACCTTCTCTCATTTCATTTTCTCTTCAACAACGTTTTTTTCTTCAACTGATCTTTTTCACCAAAGATGTCGTATACCTCTCTTGAAATTCTGTGACCTTTAAAACTCAATGTTAATATTTACAATCATATCGATTAAATAAAAAACAATTTTACTATTATTAAAAAAAATTAGAAATGGTGAGGTTGTGTACATCACAGTCTCTAAGGAAAAATTAATGAAATATGATCCTAAAGCTCAGAAAGGTAAATCTGTAGGATACTGTGAGAATTCAAGAAGTTAATTTATAATCCCTCCTTTTTGGACAGTGATAAAAAGCAGAAATGCTGTTTTTCTTGAAAACAAATTATGTTCTGGTGGATTTGACAGAACCATTGTGTGATTCGTCATACAAATTAAATGACAATCACACTTCAGTAAGCTCCAGCAAAAAAATCGAATTCCACAATTACTGTTGCTGAATACCGTACTTCTCTAATGGCAACTTCTTGTAGTGAGTATAAACCAGAAGTGACTATTGGGACACCTTTATCATCAAATATAAGTTTGAGACCCAGAAATAAATTAATGCTCTATAAGGGACAAGATGAAGTGGAAAAGTATTATCTGTGCCACATTGTAGACATAGCAATTCCTATTACATGAAACTACAATGAAGCATTAACAAATGCTGATTCATAAAAGTGTATGATAGCTATAAACAATGAATTAAAATCTCATCATCAAAATGGAGCAAGGATATTTCTGTTAAAAAGCCAGACTCTTTGCAAAAGGATATGTTCAGACTGAAGGGACTGATATTGATGAGACTTTCTCACCGGCAGTAAGGCATGACTCTATTCAACTGTTATTGTTCATTGCAGTTCAACATAACTTGGAGATCATTCGGTTTTATGCATTTTTCTTTCATCCAAAATAAATACTTTTTATACCTAATACACATTTTCTGTATATTAAAAACCCATCAGAGTTCATCGACCCTGGTGGTAACTTTTCTAATGCTGCAAGGGAAGCCTTGTTGACAAGTAAAAAAGAGTAGTTGCTTTGGTGGAGAATCTTCGTTTGACCATCTTGCAGGATATCTGCATATGGCAGGGGCGGATCCAGGATTTTGGTTTGGGGGGGGGGGGGTCTTGGCTTGAATGAATTTTGGTTCAGAGGGTTTTTGGTTTTGGGGGGGAGGGCTTGAGTCGGTGGTGGGGTAGTCTTTATAGAGCCTCCTTGGGCCTCGAATCCGTAGAGCTAAAAAAAAAAAACAAAGTCTCCAAAATTACAATGTCAGGGGTGGACCTAGATACTTTTGGGGCTTGAGCCCCCTAGCCCCCCCCCCTGGATCCACCCGTGGCATATGGCAGACACATGAAATTGAATTAAAATTGATTAATTTTTAGTTGCTTAGCAACCAACAATCTAACAATCTTTCTCTATCATCAGACTCCAAGATATCAGTTAATTTATAAGAAAAATTAATTATGAAGTTGAAACTCTTATGACTTTGACTTAAAGTGTTGGAATTTGTAAAACTGTTTTTTATTGAGTAGACTTAAAGTTGAAAGAAATTTTACCAACATGTTTGAAATTACAGAGAGGTCAAAGTTTCATCCCTCTGTGTCAGTTCAAATATTTATGAAGGACTATTCAAGATAATGTTATAGAAATTACACCAGTTTAAAATTGATTAATGCCCTTAAAGACTACTGAACAATAATTAAATACAACAGTTGAAACTATTTTTTTGGTTACTCAAATAGGTTTTTTGAGTGTGTACTTTCATGTAACCTGAATTGCAATAAATAATAATAAAAAAATAAAACAGGAAATTTGTACAATATAAATTAGGAGAGTTATCATAGCTTCCCCCCCCCCCCCACACACACACACACACAGTGACAAAATTTGACCATTTGATCTATTTCATTTTAACAGTAACATATAAAAATCTTGTTTCCTTTCTTTTTTTTTTTCAGTGAATATTTGCGTTTCTTGTGACTTCCATAGACTTTATTGTATTCTAACCAGCTTTTTCTGTGCAATGTCTTTGCAGTTTGCCAATATATCTCCTCTCTCTCTCTCTCTCTCTTTGGTGATCAAATAGTGTGTAACTAGCTGCTCTAAGTTGAAACATAACCTCTTAATGTAGTCTTCACGGGTGTACCGCCGGATAGTGTTGTGGAAACACAATATTTCGACGGCTGGCTCTGCCGTCTTCTTCAGGTGATGAGACATGTGTAATGGTCGGCTGACCCACAGGTACCTGTGGGTCAGCCGACCATTACACATGTCTCATCACCTGAAGAAGACGGCAGAGCCAGCCGTCGAAATATTGTGTTTCCACAACACTATCCGGCGGTACACCCGTGAAGACTACATTGCAGTCATACGCCGGGAAAGTCTTCGTTCTTACATAACCTCTTAAGGTTTTAAAATTCATTTTGTAGACCTTTAATAGTAAACTATTTTCATTATTTGTTTCTTTCATTTCATGAAATTTTACAATGTTGATATCATTTTTGTTTGGTTTGAGAAAGTACATTCTAAACTAGAAAATGTATTAATTTGTTGCAAAATATGTTTTTTTTAGCTCAGTCTTCTGACTGTATTTAATCTTAAAGCAGTCATAATTTTTACACATTTCTGTGGTTGCTTCATCTGCTGTGACTGGGCTCAGCATCATGGTTCAATGATGAATGACCGTTCTGATGTTTGACTGCTTACTCTTGAATCTGCATATTTGTTGAATGGCCAGTGCAGTTAGTTAAGAAGGTGACATTGAAGTGTATTTCTTAAAAATAACCTTGTTAAATTCAAAGTGAGAGTTTCTATTATTTATGGACATATTTAGCATCATCCATTGGAAATTATTCAGCTAAACAAATATTTTTGCTGTGTTCAAGGAATGGTCATAGCTGTAGATGATAATCTATTTCATGATAAAAGCAAACATTAACTTAATCAGAGTAACTACAACAGTCTCCATACAAAATTATCAAGGTCAAGTTAAAGAAGAGACTGGGAAACAATTCCAGTAGATAATTAAAGCTTGAATATACTTATCAAAGAAACTATTCATGATTAATACAACAGACACAACACTTTTTTTTTGGTGAAAATAAACATTGCACAGAGGGTATGAGTCATATAGTGATGATGTGAGTCGGAATTGTGAGAAAAATTTGGAGTAGCAGGCAAAAGAGAAGAGGTAACTATGATCATTTGAAGCTTAAAGGAGCGGAAAAGTTTGATTCATAAGTACGAGAGTCGGGAACATTATCAAGATGTATGTAGAATAGTAATGAAGGAATTTAAAACAAAAAAATTCATAATTCGAAAGTAGCTGTATAAAGAAACTTTCATTTGGCCATAAACTCCATTCTGATTTAACTGAAATATAACAGCACCATTAGTGAATGGTTAACATTTGGTGCTGGGATTGGGGAGAGCACAGTTTTGATTTCCTTTACACCCATCCAGATTTTCTGTTGTTCTCTGAATTACTCTAGGTGAATATTGGAATCGTTCCTTTGAAAAGGCATCTCCAAATTCCTTCCCATACCTTGTTGTCATTCTTCTCCTGGCTCTAATGATTTTGTTGTTGATGAACTGTTAAAGTTCTTTACAGAAAATTGATTAAAATCTTATCTTCTTTTGTCAGTAATAACTTCTTAGAAAATTTGTAATTATCATGGGATCATGGTAGTCTAGCATGAAAATATTTCATTTAGAATTATGTGTCATGGTTCATTAAAATGACTATCAGTTTAATGTATTTGTACTTTACTGATTTATTTATTTATTTCCTTTTTTTTAAATTGCATTGAGAAGGAGGTTGAAAATGACTTCAAATAATGTTTGATCCTTATTTTTTCATGAATGTGATTGTCATTTAAAAGCCTACTGCAGAAATCAGTTACTGGTGCTTTTGATATGTATACAACACTGTTTGACAGTGATTAATGTGGAAACTTATTTTCTACATCATTAAATAATCAGCCAATGTATTGTGTTTTAAGCTTATTTCTCTGTCCTTGTCCAAATTACAGAATCCTGAACATTTCATTTGTCTTTCCATATAGATGTATAAAATTACTTTCTACTGATGTTGACAGCTGCTTCATTACTACATCTATAAAGCTGAAAGTTACCTACAAAATGTTTGTAAGCAGTCCATTTTAGATGATTATCAAAACAAATAGCTTCTGCGTATTTGATCATATCTTTTATTTACTTCCAGGTGCTACTCATGGTGATGAGCTAAATTACTTATTCCAAAGAACTTCAAACACTGTAGATATGAAGGAAAATGATACCTTGACTTTAAGGAGGATGGTTCGTATGTGGACAGACTTTGCAAAAATCGGGTTTGTGTACTTTTGCTTACCTTGTTTTTCCCAGACTTCCAGTCACTATAATTTTATAACTTGTGCATACACATACTACAGTAAAATTAAATATAATATTATAATAATTGCTGTCAATTCATATACTACAAGGCATGTTGTCAACCAACATTGGTTCATTATTTCTTTATTCTCCTCGTCAAACAGGCATGAGTTTTATTATTTTGTTATTTGACTTCTGAATAGTGTGTGTCTATTAATTTCTTCTTATTGTGTTGAAAATCATTAGTGTAAGAAGTGGAATTGTGAGACTGCATTAAAACTGGTCAATTTTTGTCTTAAATGAAAATGTTTAACGAACCCTACGAAATGTAATTATAAAGATAACTTGAAGTAACTAAATACTTGGAGAGAAATAAGTGAGCTTTTAGTAATAAATGTGCTAGATGTGGAGAAGAAAAATGAATCTTTTCACCATGAAAGGCAAAGAGAAGAAAGAGGCGCTAATGAAGTGTACAAATCAACATTGTTTTGTTTTAACATTGTTTTAACAGTATGGGCTTACTGCAGCATAAATGTTACTTACCAATTTAAAACATAAAATGCTATTTTTTTTATCTTTTTGCCTCCACATGCCTTTCTAATTTTGAAAATAATGGTCATTCCACCAGAGTTTTTTTTGTGATCAGCTTCTTGCAGTAAAATAAATGCTGTGCATGTGACAACTAATAAATCCTTTTCTTCCCTCATAATAATTGCTGGTTATATTGTAATTGAAATATCACTTATTAATTTATATGTCAAATCCATCTGGGAATGATCAAGAATCAGGTTGAGTTCCAGGTTCCAGGTAGATGGCTCACCACGAAGGTAGGCTTTGTTACAGTTGAGAGTAACTATGAGAACACAGCTGGTTTATTAGACTCAGTCTAACAATACAGAATTACAGATAGCAGAGTGAATCTGCCTGCTGCTTGCTCTTCCTCTCTTGAAGTACCTGCCTTGTAGTTATCTCAGCAGTGTTCACGTGTTGCCATCGGATAGCGTAGTTCCATACTCCACACCTGATACGGCCATCCTGCTGCGACAGCAGTCCCTGGCTGTCGTTCATAGGCACTGGTAGCGTGCGCCGGGTGCATGACTTATCAGAGTTAGGAATGGGAAAGAAGGTGTAATGAAGGAACTATTCTGGCATTTTCCTGGATTGATTTCTGGAAAACATGGAAAATGGAAATCTGGTTGGTAGTTGGTTGTTGCAGTGGAGTCTTTAAGAATGCCCGCAGTTCTCTCCTTTCCTCTTTTTGTGATCCTGGAAGGATCTGTAGGATCCGTCACAGCTGCTTGGTTGCCTGGCTATGGTGGGACTGGTATGGTGTTGTTTCACGGCAGTCTTCTCGTCACAACATTCCTCGAATGTGTGTGAAGATTCTATGAAGAAATGGTAAACTGCAGAATGTTTGGCTATCCTGACATAATGGACAATTTTGTTGAATAATCACAGATTGTCATGGTAATGAGGGAAAAACTAAGATAATCCAGGTTTAATGAATACCATTGTGATTTAACATGAAAACATCAAGGCAAGTTTTTAAAAACTCATTTTCTTCCTGGCAATGTACCTGGGAAATTAAAAAACTTGATTTCTGGACACTAACGTGAACAAATTTCTTTCCATGACTAGCAAAAGAGCGAAATTAATTTATTGACATGACCTTCCACAGAATTTCTTGTGGTAAGGCCTGAAGTTTCATGGTGGAAGATTATAAAATTTTGATCTTTGTGGCAAGGTTGTAACGTAGTTGGCCTTTTTGGCAACTGAGAAAACGAGGAGGAAGAGTGTTTGGTATCGGTTTAAGTAGGTTACCCAAAGTAATATTTCCCCCAAAAGATAACACTAATCAGGTGTAGAGGAGAATGTAAGACTCACATTGGTAGTAGTGCGAATTTTCGGAAGGAAGTTATGAGCGATCTATAAGTCCGAACAGAGACGCTTTGTGGCAGTGATGACGCAACAGCCGGCAGGTTAATAGAAGTATGAAAGAATGGTAATAAATGAATTAAGATACCAGGATGAAAGTATCGGATCTTTGTTTAGAAGTACAAAACATGGTTTCCAACGGAATTTAGAGTAAAAATGACTAATTTTAAAGTACTTTTTCAATAAAGGAAAAAATAGTAAGTCGAGAATAAAATAAGTAGTCAAAATAAAATTATGTCCGATTAAAGGCCTTCTTGTGAAAAGATGATGACAGCAGTTTGAGATCGTTGAGTTGAGTAGAAATATGTTAAAAGTAATTCCAAAGCGAAAGCGGTTAGAGCATCGTAGCTATCCAGGTTGTCGAGAATGGGTAGAAACGAAAGTTGACAAAGGGGAAAGGAAAAACTAGAAAAACATCTGGGAGTCAACCTATTTTTATGAAAGTTCAATTTTTTTAAGTAAGTTTGGCGGGAAGGTTTATCAAAATAATGCACTCTCAATATAAGATATTTAATTTCAAAGTAATTATTCTGCATTCCATTATGGCCGCTAGAAGGGGCGAAAACTTTGGGAGACGATATCTTTTTAATGAAAGGTTTTTAGAAGCTAGTGAGATGCACCAAATTAATTGTCAAAAGCTGTAGAATTCCTGATGATTAGAACACTCGCGCTAAAACAAATAGTTGGGACACTAGACCTAGAAAATGGGTTTATTTAACTTCGAAAATTAATAACAACAAAAGGAGAGCAGATAGGAAAAATTTTATAAGGATAGAAAATGCTTAGGATGAGGAACTCTACGTAATCACAAAGTTTCAGGAAAATCGGAAAAACTTGGGGGGAAAGCCTTTGTGAGCAGAGCTGGGAGAGACGCTAGATGAGTGGAATTTCCCATCAGGCTTGGGAAAGCCTATATAAGAAACCCGAGGCGGGACCTCGACCGCATTAGTTTTGAACTGGTTAGAGGGTGAAGGTGCGAAGCGTGGGCGGGCGTTATGGCAGTGTCGCACGGTGTGGGTGTCGCGTTAGAACAATCATGAATAAACGGACTTGGAATATATGTAGACGGCAACTATAATTTTTGAAACAGATTATTAATTTAACAAACTTCTTTTCCATAATTTAAATTTGACAATTTGTATGATTTTGTTTGAGGTTTCAAGTGGAGTGAACTTTTTATTATGCAATTATCGTGGCATTAATCTGCAATTTTCGGAAACGAAGTCTTTCTGGTAACAATTTCTGTTGTCAGAGTGAATATGTCTTTAAACGTTGAAAATAAAATACTGGACTTTAAAATCTGTGTTGAGAACAATCTTTAGATATTAACCTTCATTGAAAAATCCCATTATTAAAACCATTTGGGTTGGCGACCAATTAAATTAAATATTGCAGAGAAGAAAGTATAGGAAAGAATTGAGTTTGTGAACATTGGGGACTCCCACTCCATCACCCCAATAAGAAATTTTTTTCCTACAAGGTCCAGGTAAATTATAAAATTTACTCTTCAAGATGAGGTCTGGGTAAATTATAAAATTTAATCTTCATGGCAAGTTCCATATAAATTATAAAATTACGTTCTTCGTGGAGAAGTCTACATAAATTATAAATTTATGCTGTTCGTGGGGAAGTCCACATAAATTATAAAATTTTGCTCTTTATAGCAAAGTCCTGGTAAATTATAAAAATTTTCTGTTTATGGTGAAGTCCAGGTAAATTATAGAATTTTAGTGTTGGCATGAAAGAAATTTTAAAATTTCATTCCTGGTAGCGAAGTCCTTGGAAATTGTGGGACTTTGATGACAATCTCCAACATGGATTGAAAAGTTTGTTTTCCTTAAAAGAGATGTTAATAGAACCATCGTTCTTCCTTGGGTCATGTGAGTAACTTTTTTGGAAAAGGAATCACTTTGCTCATGTTAGTTTCCTGGTAAATTTTCGCTCTGTTAATGACAGATGTTTTAGTTTGGCACAAACTGCTATTGTTGACAAATGAATCAAGATGCTAAAGACTCAACGCAAAGTAGTGCCTGTGTTATATTGCTGCTTTTTATCTTTGTGCCAGAGAGTGTGGAGTGTAGAGACGAAAGATGAGGAAACTCTTTGTACACCTTGGTGGGTATGGAAGGCAGAGATCCCTTGCTGTTTTGTTTTTGATTTACTCTTTTCTAATTTTTTTTTCTTTTTTAGTGGCTGAGTAATACAGATTTTGCATTATTGTGGGAACATACTCTTTCTGGGTCGCACTTGCTGCCGAGATTTTGGTCCCCATAGACTTTTGGGTCCAATTGTCTAAGTTGGTTTTCTGTGGCATGTGGGGCAGTTGTTTTTGTTAGTAGCTGCACGGCTGTATTCCGGGTCTGGAAGTCAACATTTTCCCTTCATTTTCCTTCCTGGTATTGTATGTCAAAATTGAAGGCCTGTAGGTACGTTCACCCTGTGTATTAGGGGTACACATTTAGCTTTGCATGCCGTCGCTTTTACTGTCATACAGTCTAATGAATTTTCACCCAAGTAGGAAATTGTGGAAATGTTTAGTTTTTCATACAGTGTTAGTGGTTTCTAGATCAAAAGAGAGGTATCAAGATTATCGGTTGGTTGTGTACAAACATTCTTTGTTCACCATTCACTTTTTCATGGGTATAACTCTCAGCATAACTGTCTGTATGGATTTCGACTGAGTGTTAAATATTGTTAGTGCTGGCTGGCTTAAGAGATAGACACCTACCTGTTTTGTCGATTTCCTCATCGTTCTTTTGACAGTTTAGCATCTTGTTGCTGCATACTGTGAGTTTTAAGAGTGGGGCCATAATCTGGGAAAACTAGGGTATGAACTGTCGAAATTCACAGACGAGCCCTAAAAGCTCTCACCGTTGTATTATCTACATCTACATATATACTCTGCAATTCATAAAATTGTGGGTGGCAGAGGGTGCTCAGCGCCATGGGGGAGGGAGGGGAGTTGATATGTGCATGCAGCCATCTTATTTAGGTTGGGTTGAACATTTCCAACTGTTCTGACAACTCCTAAGTATTCGATTTGGCTTTTAAGAAATGTTTATTGGGTTGTATTAAGAAATAAACTTGTGGCAGTTTCTATTTTCAGAGTTGTAAACTGTAAAATCCCTTGTCGGCAGTGGATGAGAAAATAGTCAATGTATGCTATTACGAGGATGTGCACTAGTGGGCCTACGGCTTTTGTGACTGTCTTTTGGAAAAATTGCACCTGTCATCGATTGTGACACTTTTTTCCCCCTTAGTATCATTCTATTGGGCGGACACTGTTATTTGGTAAGGGTCTACAGGTCAGATGTACGATACGCCTATGTTGATGCATCGTCTGTCTGCTACCTATGAAGAGTGTCTAGAATGCTAGCGTTTAGCGAAGGTTGGGTGATATTGGGGTGGGACATCTGTGATTATTTTTGGTGGTGATGAGATTTGCTGGGTTCCCGCAAATTTGCTACATCCATGCACTTTTCAGCTTCTGATAAATGTGACTAGTTAGCTTTAATCTAGCGTCAGTTCCTTGTTACAAGGTTTCTCGCCTTAGTAATATTTTGTTCACTAGTGTGTGGTTAGAAAGCACGTAGAAAAACGTGTCTACGAGCATATCACCTTTGCCTGGCTCAAGATCTGGCAGTTAGTACAGGTACCGTCCAGGCCTATCATCACTACAGCCAAGTGTATCCATTTTCCAGACAATTTGATGGTGCTACTTGTTGACGGGAGATTGTTCAAACCCGAGGCCAAAGTAAAATGGAAGCAACATACCGTTGTTGCTAAGCGTCCCACCTGGACTGCTCCTGGAACGTCAATACACTTGCTTGTTGGTGTCAGTGGGGGCGGTTGTTCCGCTGCCTTGAGCTGCCTCTCACCAGGTGCCTGCTCTTGTGGGTGCTGTGCTGCATGATGTCCTCTCAGCCCGCAGTGGTTGCAAGCTGCTTGACTGATGGCTGTCAAGGGCTTGCTCATTACGGTTACTTCTCAGCCTCTCACCAATCAGTGAAAATGCTTTTGCCAACATGTCCCTTGTTGCAACAGGCAGTCAGTGGCGAGGCCCCTCCTGAGTGCTGTCGATGTTGACATCAAATGGACCACATAGGCTGGGTGTCCCTCATTGGTGCTGGGTTGCCCTTACTTGCCAGTGTTCAGGGCTGCGGCTAAGCTTTTCACCTGGTCATTTCTTGCCGCGACGACTGCTGATCCCAAGAGTTGGTGGCAGATGGTAGCCCTTGACTGCTTCCTGGAAGCAGTCATGCACCAGTCGAATGCTGCATGTGAAGGTTGTAGTTTGCTGCTGGCTGTTCGCAGTCAAATTCGATGAATATGCCAGCTGTAGGTGACTTTATTCCTATGATGACTTCTGCCAAGATTTGCTGCTCTGTGTCCAACAAGGCATGAAATGTTGCTATACTGAGTTGTATCGTTCCACAGCTCTCCCCAGTCTGGGGGGCAATCCCACTTCTGATGTCAATTCCATCCGGGAAAGACCAGGAGTCGGGTTGAAAGGAATCCCGTTTCTGGCTCACCAGTGAAGGTAGGCTGTGGATATCCCTCATACAATGGACAGTAACTACGAGAACACAGCTGGTACAAGGATCCGGTTTATTAGACTCATTCTAACAATACACAGTGACAGCAGAGTGAGGTTCCCTTCCTGGCGGTCAGCATGAATCTACCTGCTGCTTGCTCTTCCTCTCGTTAAGTACCTGCCTTGTAGTTATCTCAACAGTCACTGCAGCACTCATGTGTAGCTTGCTATGCCTGTGGCAGCTTAGTCCCATACCCCAGACGCAACATATATTATATAAAATATAAAATGCTAGCAACTTCGATGATTTTCAGAGTCAACTGCGATTCCACAAGGCCAAATCTTTTGGAGCCAAGCTGTTAGTTTCATGATGATGAGAGACTTGAACTCCAATGCATTGGTGACCAATGTTTGTCCCAACACTTTGGTTGTTGCTTGTTGCCCTTGGTTGGTTCAGTATATATGCACCTTTAGAAGAATGGGATCTTTCCCCAGGTTGCCATCATACTCACTGAAGATGGTCATCCGAGGTACTGCAGAACTGTGATTCATCACTGAACACAGTGCTACACCATTCATGTGTTCAGTGGTTTTGTAGGGATAGTAGAAGTGATTTCGTACTATTATAGAATTGTAGTCTTCCACATTTACCCTGCTATTAGACCTCGGGTAGAGTTGACCATTTAATTGTCCATTACTCCTGGGAATAATGATTAAAGAATAAACTACAACACAAAGAAAAAGAGGGATTGGCAAAGAAAACACAAATAGTAAGAAACATACTTTTGAAACAATCTGAACTCAAAAGTTAAAAATAAAATTGCAGTTTAAAAAAATAAAAACATGCTCTTGTAGAAATGTGAATTAAAAAGTTAAAAATGATCTTTAAATATAAAGATTTTTTTAGCAGCAACAGGTCATCCCACAATTCAGGATAAATTATTTTTTTGAATAAGCTTAAAGAATAAAGTCACTGATTACAAAATTAACTTTAATGTGAAAAAAATGTGGGGTGCTCTCTACATACTTTTGACAAAGACTCTATCTTTACAAACAGCTAACAAAAAAACAAAACAAAAAAAACAAAACAAACAAAAAAAGACTACTGATATCAAGCACCCCTTGCTTGTTTACATTAAAGTTAATTTTGTAATCAATGACTTTATTCTTTAAGCTTATTCAAAAAATTAATTTATCCTTAATTGTGAGACCAAGCGTGGTGGTGTAACGGATAGCGTTCTGGCCTCGCATTCGGGAGGACGGCGGTTCGAATCCCCGTCCCGGCATCCAGATTTGGGTTTTCCATGGTTTCCCCAAATCACTCCAGGTGAATGCCGGGATGCTTCCTTCAAAAGGCCATGACCGAATTCCTTCCCATTCCTTGCCCCCACCCTTTCCCGTCTCTAAAGACCACGTTGTTAAAAAGGGACGTTAAACTGATAAAAAAAAAAAAAAAAAAAAAAATTAATTGTGAGACTCCTATCACTATTAAACAAAATCTTTATATTTAAAGATTATTTTTAACCTTTTAGTTCACATAACTACAAAAGCGTGCTTTTAGTGTTTTTAAACTACAATTTTATTTTTGGATGAAGTAGTGATACAGTCATTTGGAATTGTGGGTACTGGTGAATTGAAAGTGTTTCATGACAATACATGAATAAATCTCAGTAAATTGCAGAAAGAATTTTTTTTTTATTTCATGACTCATACCATTGTCAATCAGAGACAAATATTTCTCAGTTATTTAGAGTGGCGACCAAAACTGAAATCACAGTATATGCTGTTGATGATCAATAAGCACCAACAGCTGGGGGGTTTCAGCATTAATACCAAACCAATCTCCCCATTATACGATAACAAGCATTACAGAAAATATTTAGCAACAGTATGATAAAGAGCTCTACACAGATATAAATAATGACAAAGAAAAAATTTAAACTGTAGAAAATTTGTATAAGGATAAAATTAATTAAATGATTCCTTAAATGGTACAAAAAAAAAAGAAAAAATACAAGTACAGATGGATTAAGTGTAGAATTAATTAAAAATGGAGGCTTATTTTTAAACACAGGCCATTTCACTTAAGGGGCAAAAGTAGGTGGGTGCAAAAGAGTGTAAAATGGGTGTGCAGGAAAATTTCCACTGGAGCATTCACTTCATCACAATTAAATTAAATTCAACATTTTTGTACGGCAAAAAATGGAATTTTATTATAGTCCACCCTTAGATGAAATGAGAAGCAGAGTTCCTACAGTAATTATTGAAAAAGAACTGAATATAACCATCCAGTACATTTGGCTTTTGTTGATTTGGAGAAAGCCTTCAACTATGTAAATAAATACAAGTTATGCCATTTACTCAATAACAGAGTATTCCCAAAACATCTACTCAATGTCTTTCAAAGCTGCTATTATGATAAAAGTTTTAGAATAGCTGGAGGAAGTGAATATGAAAATATAAATAGAGGAGTGTCCATTATTGCTCATTCTCTTTAATATAATTGGAAAAAAAGTTCGCTCAAACCATTACCTCAACAAATTTCTACATGGAGACAAGATAGCATTACTAATTGCTCTAATTGATGAAGAGACACAAAAACAAATCTATCCATTAAACCAAATACTGATTGTAAGGATCTTGGAATTTTGGCAAATTCTAGTTTTGCTTAGGCGGGACTTAGAAATTTTGTGAAGTACAGTTTTCAACTTTAACGAATTTTCCTGTAACCTTGCTCACAGTTGTAATTCGTTATAATAATCATTTTAATGTGTAATTATCATATTGGGAAACGTTTGGTTTAGGAGATATTTAGGTTTGTTCATGTTTTGAAACACGCGATCAGAATAGTGAAATTCTAAGATTCGCAGTATCTTTAAATCCAGTAAAGCTACAACCGATCTTTTATCACCAGCTGTAGTCAGCACTATCCCCGATATTTTGGCAATAAAATTAAGTAATTTGGCAAAGTTTAATTAGTGATTTTAATTAAGAGAAAATAATAAGCTTTTTTATTAAAAGAGATATCAATTTAAATTTTACATTAGCAGATAGCCCTAATTAAGACGATTTCAGACATATATGGGTTTTCATAAAAAGTTTAAGCATTTGTCCGGTAATTAAGTTTTTGTAAAATAGATTGTCGCGGATTGTTGTGCACGCGCGTAAAAAGTTCTAGAACACTTAGGGATTTTACCCAAATTTGAATGTATCACTACGCGGAGTCTTAAACAGCTAAAACTTCAAAATTAATTACTCTAAATTTCTCAAGAGACTGCCGTCGGACTTCTAGTGGATAAGTCCGGATACTGTTGAAGTTTGAACATTTTTTAATGGTCGGGATCGTCAAATAAATTTCGTACTCTTTGAGTTACGCGGAGGAAAAAGATGTGATACAGTTGCTGACGTCACTGGTTCTCGTGGTTTCGATAAAAGAGCGGGTCTATGGCTGTCCGGGGTCTGTTCCGGTCTGTCTGTTCCTGCCTGGCGTCTGTTTCGGTCTGACTTTCGTCGCGCTGGTTGTAACTCGCCATGCGGGCTTGTTCAACCATGTCGTGTCGTGTTAAATCATAACTTCAATGACTGTTAAGAACTTGTAAATTTACTAAGGGGTTTCGGTCGGTTAGATTTCTCTCCACAATCTGTAACTTTTGGATCAGAGTGTTCGATATGCCTGCTCAACTGTAAATGCACTTTTGAACTTTTGACTTTGAACAATAAAACTTTGGATTTTTCTAACAGTGAACTTGTGTGCTTCAGTAGGTAGCATAAAACCCTTTTCTTAATTTGTGGGTAACAAATTTCGTGGCGACCTAGGCATTTAGTTGAGTCATCCTGGCTACATGGTCAAATCAAATCAAAATTATTTAGCAGATGTACTGAGAATTGTGAGCTATCAAGTGTTTAAGTTAAGGCACTTAGGCGATACTATAACCCCAGTATCGGCCTTGTCCTTACATGGGACTGTAAGGCTCGCGTTTGATTCATTTCAAACGGTGGAGGAGAAATTGCCGATCTACATATTACGTGTGAACTTCGGGGAATAACCGGCACGAGGGCAACTACCTCCATCATGACTTCGACGACGCCGACACCGCCCGCTCACTGAGGCCAGATGCAGCACCCGATACCACATGAGCGTCGCTTCGCCATGGTACATCGCGGGCGCATCTCGACTTCACACCATGTAGTACAGCGATGCCCGGGGGACTGACCACACCAACAGCTGTTTCCCGCGGCTCCGACAACGGCAGAACATCATGCTGCAACTCAACATGCAGCCTACAATAAAGTTAAGTAAAAACTTTTTCCAACTTTTCTTCGAGACCGTCGTGTGAAATTTTTTTTTAATAATACTGCCTCCATATATGCAACAGCATTTCATACAGTGCACTAAATTATTGCGTTGCAATCATTTCCTCCTTACTGAGGCAGACTATTTTCACATTTTGAATTCTTTTGTTCGTGCACTAGATACGCGACCATAAACTTTCAGCTTTATATGTTGTTTACTTTGGGCGCAAAGTATTTCTTTATCGCAGACGCGCCATATTTTTCATCTTGCTGAAATTCATTGCAAAGACTCTATTGATGCTTGCTGTAACGCACCATAAACAGTTTTTGAGAAAAATTTTACAAGTATTGGCTTTCTGATTCTGTGTTCATCTTTGCATTGTTTTATATTTCATGACCATTGTCTTTCGAGAGTGTACAAAATTTTTTCTATTGATTATTGTGTGGTTTTTCAGGTTAGAGTTCAGTTTTGATTATTTCTGTGTTTTTTTATGTGCACTTTGTTTAATATTATAACTTTAAGTAACACTTTTCGTAACCATGGAATCTGTAATTAGTTGCCCGGCTACTAACATTCCTCTAGACAAACTAGTTTTTCAGTACAAACCTTTTCAATCAGACGATGTTAAGAAAATAATTCAATCTCTTAACGAAAAGGATACTGCACTATTAACTGCTGCTGATGTTCATTATTTTACTTACGCCACAATCGGTTACGTCACTGATAGTGTCATTTTTCATTGCAAGGCAGCCGAGACTTCTGTAAAATTTTATGTAGATGGACTGTCCCGTCTGCTGTCCCGTGCAGAAATGTCTGTAGATATCAGCTATACCGTTGACTTTAGAAAGATCCCTCCAGCCAATCGATTGGAAGAACTTGTTATTCGGGTAGAGACAAGGATAGGTACATGTGAATTGAGATTTTGTTTCGCAAGTAATAGATAGTAGACATCACGCCGAGAAACACATTTTTTTCTTTTGGGTGAACCGTCCATAAACAAAAGCAGCAGAAGTAATTTTAGTTGGCACTATTTAGCGGAGCGTAGTAGTATTCGCGGCTTGTGATTGGCTGTGACTCGTTAATGTCAGTGTTTTATTCGCCGCGCATTAATCGTTTAGCACCGAATAAGTTTCGTACAAAATACTATAACTGACGTTAAAATATATATGTTTTATTTTTCTATAAAATATTTCTTTTTGAAACTCATTTCTTTTATCTTGTAAACTCGATTCGTAATATTGAATTAATGACATCGTTAGCATTTAGGTCGTAATGCAGCATAGCCCACAGCGAAACGGCACGATAACACACGATATTGCGGATACCCAATTTCCATATCGTATGTATCGCTGTTACTATAGTCCAGGCTGTATTACAATATAACTCAATTGACGAAATCATATTTTAAAAATATGCGATTCGGTCGGAATGGAGCCTGGACCATAGTGAACGTAACCACAGCACCTGATATTGCGGATATCCAATTTTTAAATCGTATCAATCGATGTTACTGTGATCCACGCTGCATTGCTATATAAGCTTAAACTATTATTAACGAAATCATATTTTACAAATATGCGATTCGGTCGTAATGCAGCCTGGACCATAGTGAAAAGTAACCACAGCACCTTATATTGCGGATATACAATTTTTAAATCGTTTCTAAGGCTGTAACTGTGGTCCAGGCTGCATTACACCCTAAACACAATGGCTTATGGACGAAATCATACTTTGTAAATATTTTATTTCGTATGCATGATTTTAATAACCATTTTAGAAACGCGAGGAATGGAATAAAATTTAAATCAATGGATGTGGGATTAACAGACTCGATAATAGTTTCTACGAACTTTCTCGTTAAATGGAGAGAGTTTGCAAGGCAATTTTATTACTCAGTAAACGATTAATAACTACAATACGCGGATTAATACATACATTAATCTACTGACTGGTATAGATCACGGCCAATCCGAAGCGTTCATTAGCCGCGAATACTACTACGCGCAGCTAAATAGTGCCAACTAAAATTACTTCTGCTGCTTTTGTTTATGGACGGTTCACCCAAAAGAAAAAAATATGTTTCTTGGCGTGATGTATACTATCTATTACTAGCGAAATAAAATCTTAATTCACATGTACCTTTCCTTGTCTCTACCCAATTCCTTTTCAACAGGAGCTTGAAAATTATTCCGTCCGAAAGAAGGGTACCGTGGGTACTCATTTTGATTACCTAATTGATTCCAAACAAAAGTTTGAAACAAATTTTAGTGCCTATTTGGAAAATGTAACCTCTGAGGGGAAGGTTGATGTCCTACAAACCATTAATGATATGTTACCGTCTATTTATCAAGAGGTTAATCAGCTGTATAGTTTAGCTACTTCTTATATCCAAGGTCTCCAGGAATATAAAACTAAGACCATTGCAAATGCACATGTCAACTTTCGAACTTTTTGTGAAAAGGTAATTCAAGCTAGGCTTGACAATATAGAATCTCACTCAAAGTCATCTGAGGAAACAAACCCACATTCATTACCGCCAATTCCCATTCAAAACCAACAGCTGCAAACACATACTAGCAGCATTTTCTCTGATGACCAAGTGATTGTAAATAATGTTGTTGATACACCTGTTCCCGAAACCTTAGATAATTACTCTGCAGGTAGTATTTCCATAACTAATCTAAGTACCACAGAGGAACAAATAGTCCCGGTAGGAACATCCACACCCATTAAGAAAGAATTTTCAGAACCATTAACAGCTGTTCCTATAGGAGAACATGCTCCTCATCAACTATTACATAAAGCAGTAGTACATGCTTCACCTATAATGCAACCAACTGTTATGGCTAAGCTTGTTGACATTGTCACAGAGCCTACTGCTACAGAGGCACAACCAGCTCTAAATATTTTTAAGGAGAGGGAATTTTTACCGGTATCTATAGAAGCTACTGAACAGCTGGTAGATTACACAACTGACCTTGTATCACCCACCACACCCCAGCCCCTAAATGAACAACACATTATTCTGCCTACTACAACTCCACTTATTGATTTTGAAATGCAGGCTTCACCTGAAGTGGACATTTGTTTCGATTTGGTAGACACCTCAGCAGAACAGTTGATTTCGGAAATTCTTGGGGACAACATTCCTATATGTGAAATCTTAGGGGATAGTGGGGACTTAATTGATTTCACAGATGATAACGTGACAACCACCTATCCTCAGCCGTCAGTTAAAGAAACTGTGCATGCTTTGCCCCCACTACAACTAACTATTCCGGATACCCTAGTTGATAGTAAAGCTGAGTCTTTGCCTGCATTAGCCTGTAGTGATGTACCTGATATCACTGCTGATCCCATTTTGGATAATTCAGAAAACTCTGAAACATATTCTGCACCCACAGAGGTGACAGAACCTAGCATTAATGCGTCAGCTGATCCATTACCTACTACTGAACAATTACCCACTATTTCAGTAGAGACAAATGATTTTTCCACAACTGAAATTTTTGTACAGCCATCAGCTGATCCCTCACAGGTCATTGAACCACCTATTGTGAATGATTGTATTGTAGCTGACCTTGTTGATATTGACACAGATGTTTTGCATGAAACTAAAATTACTGATAATTCAGGCCCTAGCCCTACACAGCTAATTAGTGATATTTTTGGTGATAATGAAGATTTACCAGTAGTATTATCAGACAGTGAGAATTTAATTGATTTCACTACTGTACATGTTGATGATCGGATTCATAAGATACAATCAGCTGTTCCCACACCTCAGGCTGTTTGCTCATATGAGCCTAATACTTCCAAATCCAAACAGCTTGCAAGGCGATACAAGCCTACATTTGTGGATAAGCTGAAACATCAATTATTTCAGAAAATGTTCCCTGAAAACATCTTTACTGCTTTACCACTAATTACTATTCCTAATTGGGAACACTGTGGTCTTAATAAACAATTTTTCAGCTTTATTCTTTTTCAGAATGTACGCGATTTTTCAGGCAGTGGGTACTTCATTAAATTTTATCCTGATAATTTCAGGAAACCCTTTGCATTCTGTATGGCAAAAGAAAACAGGGTTTCTTTTTCACAAACTCACTTGCCTATGCTGTACCAGCACAAAAAGAATGCCAAAATGAAATTTATTTTGAATTCCAGTTATGAATGCTTTGGGAGGGGGACTAAAATGAAAAGTCTGTTCTACCCCTCACCACTAAACAAAAATATGACCAGTTTGACTTATGATTGTTTTGGGAGGGGGACCAAAATGAAAAGTTTGTTGAACCCCTTACCATCAAACAGAAGGAAAACACTTTTTGCAGAAAGGAGGAACGTGATTAAACTTAAAATTAGTATACCTCACAAGGTGCCATCACAATTATCCTACCTTTTGAGGATATATAAGACAATTCCTGTCATTTTTATTATTTTTCTATTTTATTTTGGGATTTTCAGTATTTGTTTATTTGAAGCTGTTGCACAGCAGATTTTGACTTTGGATGATGTAAGGGAGCATACAGTGTTGCTACCACTTTGCTTTTCTATTGTGTACTATATCATAACAATTTACCATCTACCTTGGGAAATCAGACAACAATTTGAATCAGATAGGATTTCTAAGGCATCAGGGATGGAACTGATTGAAGTAGAGATGGAATGTCAAAGAGAGGAAGTTATGTGCACAGAAGAGGAAGTAAATGCTCCTATTAAAGTATGTGTGAGGGTGTGATTTGTTTTTCTATGTTTATGGGGGAGGCTGGAAGAGAAGATAGTACCATTCAGGGGGAATGCAATATCATTATTATTATTTTATTAATAGGACCAGGAAATAGAGACTCACCTGCGAATCCCATTATTATTATTAGGGCCAGGAAGCAGAGACTTGCCTGCGAATCCCATAATTAATAGGGCCAGGAAAAAGAGAGTCACCTGAGTATCCCATAATCAATATTAGCATTACCACCCTTTAGGCATCACTCCACAGAGAGGATGACCATTATTTAAATGTATGTACACAACATTCAAGTAACACACAGGGCGACCAATACTTAGTGCATGACCCTACACAAATAAACTTCCTCTACACTATGGGCATGACACTCATACATATATATAAAATAGGCTTCACCACAAGAGTTGGGTTGACCTTATATTTTTCTCAAAGGCGTCACTGATGTAGTTACATTATTAATTAACATAAAATATATAACATAGAAAACATTTCCATCAACATACTATTGCGATATGCGCAGATATGACTAATTTTGTAACATGTAATGGATTCTTAGAGATGTAACGTCAAAACTGATAGAAGTTTTCATCTTTTGGTTGTTAAAGATTGAATTGACGTTCGAATTGGAGTTTTGCATTATCTTAAGTGTTTATATTATGTACCTTAGAGAGTTTTGGGGTCAGTGATACCTATTGTTTCATACACTGAAGAAATTAAGATGTGTTTTGTAATGTGATGATAATAACACATACTTTCACCATTTATAATATTAAAATTCTTTGAATCTTTTAACTTCATTAAGTAATTTGCTTTATACATTGTCTTATTTACCCAACTTAGGTTGAGGATTTTTTGTGCTTTGTCGCACCTTAGGCACTTCATAGTGGCCTTAAGCAAGTAGATTTATGGGAGCAATTTTTATTATAAACTATACCACTTAAATTGACTTTGATAGAATATAACGGATATGAATCTATAATTTTTTTCTCTTGTAACATTATTATGTGATATATTTGGTCCAGGGGACAGAGATCCCATTATGCGTACACTACTAGGACCTACTTATTTTTCTTAACAAGAAGATGATATACCAATTGTAAAGGTTATATAACATTTTTACACCAGTGTACTGGTCAACACAACTGGAGTTGTGATAACTTAAAGAGAGATATTTTGTAAAATTTTGTCATCAGTATACTGATGAAGTGAAACTACGTTTCAAACATACATCACTTTTGTACTCTCACTTTACACAGCAGTGTACTGCTGAATGGAAACTATGTTTCCTTTATAATTTTTCCCCTACACATTTTTAGGATGTTTCGTTTTATTTTGGGGACAATATTTTGTAAATACAATACTTTGTAATTATTATTATTGTAATAACTCAGTTATACTTAAGTGTCCATTAACTTGGCAAGAACCAAGTGCAATTTGTGTTTCTTTACTTTGATATTTTTTACGCATATAAGAATATTTTTTCACTTTTATAATTTGAACTTAGTGCATTATATGAATAATGTTTTCATTAGTTTACTTACTATTGGTAACTACTTCCCTTTGCTAGGGAAAATCATTATTCAGTATTTCATTTCCCAACAACTTGTGGGAACATTATTGTATTTATTAACCTACTTGTACATTACTTTTGTATTTTCATTTAATTTTCCTCTTATGTACATGTTAGAGTTTAAGAACAGTTTGGCCACCACTAATTCCCATTGTTTTTTCTGATTTGTATGTTCACAGACCAGCTAGCTGACCGAGTTCCCTAGGCCACTCCTGCTGCGACAGGAACCGGGGAAAATGGACATTTCTCGGCAGATCTAGCTATAAGGCTTTTGCTTTATATAATTTTGCGAGCCTTAAAGTCTGCAACCGTTACAGGACTTGGGTTTTCACCCATTTAGGGAGTTCTGTGATCAGTGTTTAAAGGGAAAGTGGTAATTTAAGGCCATAACAAAACAAAATAATATTTAAACAAAGACGTTTATAAAACGAAAGACTTTCCTACATGGAATTTCATAATACAACTGTTTATAAAATACAACAATTTTCATTTCTATATTTGTAAAATAATACACATTACTATTTCTTTTTCTGAGAACAAATTTGATATTTCTTGCATTAATATGTTGCAATGTACTTTTGTAATTTGTATTTATACCACTTATGTTTCTTAGTTTGATAATTTGTTTGATATTTTGTGATTGATTATAACACACATGTTTATAATTTTGTGATAATCTGATATTTCACATTTTTTCTATTGGGTCATACTTTGTATGACATTTAATAATTTTTGTTGATATTTTGAGAAGGAATGAGTTTTTGAGAATTCTGTAATAATTTTGTGAGTGAAACTTAAGATTTTTTGAAATTGTTAAAACAATAATATTTTTGCTGTGGAGTATGAATGGTGGAGAGAGAACCGAACCGACAAGCGATAGTTAGATTTTGGGAGTATAGTTCATTTTCTTTTGGGATTTTAAATTTTTCTTTTCTTTTTCAAGATGTTCAGTTAGTTTTCTTTAGAAAATAACTTCAATCTTCAGGGGGCATGTAAGGATCTTGGAATTTTGGCAAATTCTAGTTTTGCTTAGGCGGGACTTAGAAATTTTGTGAAGTACAGTTTTCAACTTTACGCAATTTTCCTGTAACCTTGCTCACAGTTGTAATTCGTTATAATAATCATTTTAATGTGTAATTATCATATTGGGAAACGTTTGGTTTAGGAGATATTTAGGTTTGTTCATGTTTTGAAACACGCGATCAGAATAGTGAAATTCTAAGATTCGCAGTATCTTTAAATCCAGTAAAGCTACAACCGATCTTTTATCACCAGCTGTAGTCAGCACTATCCCCGATATTTTGGCAATAAAATTAAGTAATTTGGCAAAGTTTAATTAGTGATTTTAATTAAGAGAAAATAATAAGCTTTTTTATTAAAAGAGATATCAATTTAAATTTTACATTAGCAGATAGCCCTAATTAAGACGATTTCAGACATATATGGGTTTTCATAAAAAGTTTAAGCATTTGTCCGGTAATTAAGTTTTTGTAAAATAGATTGTCGCGGATTGTTGTGCACGCGCGTAAAAAGTTCTAGAACACTTAGGGATTTTACCCAAATTTGAATGTATCACTACGCGGAGTCTTAAACAGCTAAAACTTCAAAATTAATTACTCTAAATTTCTCAAGAGACTGCCGTCGGACTTCTAGTGGATAAGTCCGGATACTGTTGAAGTTTGAACATTTTTTAATGGTCGGGATCGTCAAATAAATTTCGTACTCTTTGAGTTACGCGGAGGAAAAAGATGTGATACAGTTGCTGACGTCACTGGTTCTCGTGGTTTCGATAAAAGAGCGGGTCTATGGCTGTCCGGGGTCTGTTCCGGTCTGTCTGTTCCTGCCTGGCGTCTGTTTCGGTCTGACTTTCGTCGCGCTGGTTGTAACTCGCCATGCGGGCTTGTTCAACCATGTCGTGTCGTGTTAAATCATAACTTCAATGACTGTTAAGAACTTGTAAATTTACTAAGGGGTTTCGGTCGGTTAGATTTCTCTCCACAATCTGTAACTTTTGGATCGAGTGTTCGATATGCCTGCTCAACTGTAAATGCACTTTTGACTTTGAAAATAAAACTTTGGATTTTTCTAACAGTGAACTTGTGTGCTTCAGTAGGTAGCATAAAACCCTTTTCTTAATTTGTGGGTAACAAATTTCGTGGCGACCTAGGCATTTAGTTGAGTCATCCTGGCTACATGGTCAAATCAAATCAAATCAAAATTATTTAGCAGATGTACTGAGAATTGTGAGCTATCAAGTGTTTAAGTTAAGGCACTTAGGCGATACTATAACCCCAGTATCGGCCTTGTTCCTTACATGATCTCATATAGAGGAAATACAACAGTATAGAAAACAAAAGTAATGGCCATATAAGAATATAGTCTTCCTAACTGAAGAAGATTTACAGACAGAAATCTACCAATTAGACCAAATAGTGACACCATATCATTGAAAAATATTAATATAGAAAACAAACGTAATGACAATATAAGACTGAAGTGTTCCTTGAAATTGTGTTTAAAGAAAACTTTCTCAGGAAACTAGCCAAATGAAAAGACTTTTTAGCAATCCAAGCCTCTTGGATCCATTTTCATGTAATGGCACATTGCAGGAGAGGGAAGAGAGAAGAAGAAAAAGCAAAAACAGCTAAGAGACACACCATTAGAACAGGTGATACAACTTAAGTAACTAGAAGGCAATCTAACTTACAATCAGAATAATGATTTTTTGAAGTAAAATTAACAAATAAGAATTATTGTGCAAAATAATCAGAAGTAAAATCCAAATAGACACCAAAGTTTAGCTCAATAATAGTCTTGCTGTTCCAGTTGCACTCTATGATTGTGAAAGTTGGGTTCAAATTTGAAGGCTGAAAGAGCAGCTGAAATGAGATTTCTGATAATGGTTAAAGTACTCACAAAAGAAGACAAAATACTAAATGAGGTAATATGAAACAAACTGTGGATAGAATCAACAGATGAAAAATAATATACAAAAGAGAAATGGATAAAACATTTAGATAGCAGAAAAAGAAATGATTCAAAAAAATCATAAGGAATATGAGCTTTGCAGATACCTGTGCATTGGCATTCCTAGGAAGTATTGGTGATTTGCAACAGGTAAAAGACCTAAACCGTTGATGGATATGAGAATAGTGACACCTTCCCTAAAAGCTGCTTACTTAGGAATGACAAATGGTTGTACCTCATCCATCAGTAAGATAAGTGTTTCCGGAATTGTAATAAAGTGGCACGTAAGGTTTTAGTTTGTAGCATATATCTTTTTTATGTTTAATGTTGTCTTTAAATTTTAGGGATGTTACCAGACTTTATACAATTTCTTATCATTTGAAGCAACCTTTTTTTCAGGATTGAACGAAGTTCTTGATTTACCCCACTTGTAAGTCATTCAGACCAGTTGATTTGTTATTTTTATATTGAATGAGAGCCATTTTTCTGTTCACATAGCATTGAAAGTTCAGCTAAATTGTTACACTTATTGTTCAGTTGTCTAACAATTGTGCCCATATTCATTATGAAGCACTGTATTCATATCCTTCGGGTCCCATTAGTGTATATGATAAATAAGTCTTTTGCAGCTGGTATACTTCCAGACAATCAGAAATTTACAAAGGTCCTCCCTATATTAGAAAAAAAAAGTGAGAAGTAAAGCTGTATAAAATTGCTTAATTTCTATTCTGTTCATTTCCCAAAAATATTCAAATAGCTTATGAAAGGTAGAGTAAACGATTTTTTAAGTGAAATATAATCTCCTTAGCAAATGACAAATTGGTTTCCAAGCAGGAAAAGGAATATCACAGCAATAGCACATTAAAAAAAATTTACTTGGAGCACTGGCCGGAGTTATCATGTGGCAGGTGTGGATTTTTCAGGAACCTTCGATACTGTGGACCATGACATTCTACAGAAATTGGAAGGGATACTGTAACACAGTTCTGTCAGTGGGGGTATGACAATGTCTTTGCATGGTTCATAATCTAAATTCAGTCACCAATCTGCTTGTATTATTACACCACTAGAGATAATGGTTGAAGGTGATTCATAGAAACTGAAGATCACTCTGTATATTGTTCAAAGTTTTGGAATTTAAAACCGCTATCAGATTATATAGCACATTTCCTAAAATAGCATCAAACTCCAAAATCCTTAGTTGAAGATTGTAAGTAATCACAACAAAATTCTGCATTCACTTGCTTTCATTGTTGAATAAATTTCCAATGTCTGCCAAATTTAAGCAGATCTTAATAAAGTTTAGCTTGCATAAGAATTACAAAGTCAATCATTGTAGTTTAGTAACTGAAATAATTTTGAAGTTCTTTCCTTGCCATGAAAGTGTTTGTCTTTGAACTGCTTCCAACCTAAAAATATTCTAAGTCCCAAAAAGTTACATACTACTTCCCTATCATGAAACGAAGTGTTGCATTGGATCTCTTTTGACTGACTGGCCTTGGAGGAACAAAATGGTGGGTTTATACACCTTTTTACCATGGGAATGCCCAATTTTTCAGAATCCCTGATCATTATTTTTATTCCAATTTCCTTAAAACATTACTAAATTATAGAACAGATTGTTATGAACACTTTAATCTATGACAACTTTCTTCCTAAACCTCTTTGTTCAGCAATTATTGATTTCTGAAATGTGAGGGATGATTATTTTGGTTATTTATCTTTAACTTTAAAGATTGTTAGTTCCTCCAAAGAGTTATATAACCTAACAGTTGTTATTTTCTTTTCTGTTTAATTTAGTATAAGAATTTGTTCTGAGGCTGTTGGGTGTTAGCTATTATCATGAATTATTACTATGGTGTCTTGCACCTGTTTCACTACCAAGGAAACAAATTCTTTCTATTAGTCATAACTCTATTATTTTACTATAGTTTTAAGTGAAATGTATATTATTCTTCCTAGAATTTAATGCTCTATTTAACTATCTATGTCTCACTTTTAACAAATTCCTGTTTCTTAATTCTATTTTTACACATGTTGATATCATGACTGGAAAGTGTGGTGCCTGTCGAGGGTACATGGTGAAAGGGTTGGGTTTTAGTTGGTGTAAGGAGTTGTTTCATTAGGCATGTAGGGAAGAGGAAATGTGGGGAAAAAAATTGGGCTCTCCCATGGTTTTGTCCACTTTGTCTTAAGAACGAAAGGATGAGAGGATGAGGGAGATGGGTGAAATGATTAGGGAGTTGTGTGAAAGGATCAGGTTTCTTGAGGCTCATCCTGTGGATGCTCAGCCTGTGGAGTCATGGCCTGGGGTGGCTCTGCCTGTGGGGTCTCAGCTAGAGGCTCAGCCTGTGGAGGCTGAGCCTGTCAAAGATCATCCTATAGAGGTAGAAAGTAGAAATAGTAGGTTGAGGAAGTTGAGAAGGATGGGTGTGTGCTGGTAACAAGTTGTAGGAGAAATATGGTTAGTTGGATGAAGAAGCTGACACTTCAGAAATTGTGAGGGAAAAATAGGTATGACCTGTTGCCAGAGTCAGGAGGTGAAGAGGCACATGTAGTTGTAGGTAAGATGCAGCAGGCCTTTAGGAACAAGGGCATGCAAGGAAACATTAGTGAAAAAAGTGTATTTAACCATGGGATAAGTATAGGCCATCTTCTGCAGGATCAGTTAGGCACACGTTACCAAGTCACAAGTTTTTTTCAAACCTAGTACAACAATAGGTCACGTAATAGAGTATGTAGGTTCACTTTGAAGGAGTTTCACTAAGAATGATAGAGTAGCAATAATGGAAACAGATGATCAAAGTAATTGTAGATCGACGTTGGGAAAAATCATAGATGTTAAAGAAATAGATGTAGTTGCTGAAATAATAACTGACTTGGAAGGAGGAGGTTGGTGCTGAAAATATAAAGCCAGTAATAAGGGTGTAACTGGTGAACTGTATAGGTATAATGAACAAAGTAATTGAATTTTCAAACTTGTAGAGATACGCAAACCACAAGTAATAATAGGGGTTGAAAGTTGGTTAAAAGAAGAAGTACTAGACAATTAGGTTTTTCCTGATGGTTACTGAGTGAACCAAAGAGATAGAGGAGGAATTTGGAGGAGTTTTCATACTAATTATCAAAAACTACCACAGTTGACTGGTGTTCATAGATCATGACCATGAGTTACTTGGGGTAGATTTCTGGGGTAATAAAAAAAGAAAAAAGGTGTTGGCTGCTTACCACAGTGGAAGAATAACAGATGAAGATGAGGCTATTGGGGTGAAATTTATTTCATACTCAGATTTCAGAGGTGAGAATAGAATGGTCATTATTGGTGGGGATTTAAATTTATCACGTGTAAACTGGGTAGGAAATAATATTAATAACATAAGGGAATAGAGATTTGCAAATAACCTAATAAGGGAAGAAGGATTTACACAAGTGCTAGAGCAGAACACTAGGGGGACAAATATTTTGGACATATTCCTAATAAAGCCTGATGATAACCTTGTGGGGTGTCAAGTAACCAAAGGATTAAGTGATCATGAAGCAGTTCTGATAAATATAAGAGGGTTCGGTGAAGTAACAGCCAAAATTGAAGGGGGAAATAGGTACAATTATAAAAAGGCACAGATTTCGAACTTGTGAAGAGATATTTTGGAGAACTTTTCAACTAATGGATGGAAGGCACATGTACAGTAAACTTAATATGGGGAGAGTTCAAGGAGATAATAAGAAAGGGGGGAATAAACAAATTAAAGTGGAATACAATTATTTGGAAAGATAATACCTGCTGCACCTTCACTCTCAGAATTTTAGCCTCTAACTATAACAGTGATTGCCTCAAAACAGTATACTTTGCAAACAGTCATTCATTATTATGATATGGAAACATCTTATGGGTTTACTTTATTTATAGCAACAAAGGCATAGGAAGAAATGCTGTGAGGATATTTGTGTATGAATAAGGTGCCCACCACTCACCAAAGTTGAAGGGAGGAGGGTAGCACTAATAAAAAGATACTCCATAAATACAAAAAAGAAACAATATTTTAGCTACGACCTTCCCAAATAATTATTACCATTATGGTTGGACTGTAGGTATGACTTTATTATTGACGAGCCACAAAACACTAATCAGAAAAGTAATATAAACCACGTTTAACATTAACCATCATTTTTTTGTTTGATTTGCAGGAATCCCACTCCAAAGGTGGATGCAGAAATCACAGTTACATGGCCACCATATTCTACTAAGAATTCATCCTACATTAAAATTGATAACAATCTTACAATAGAACATCATTTGTTCAACAAGCGCATGGAATTTTGGACGAAGTTGTATAAAGATACATGCAATTCTTCAGAATAGGAATATTAATTATTTCAAGAATGTAGTGGTATCTGTAAATTTTATTTAATGTCAACAATTTATGTTCAAATTATTGGATAGTAATAGTAATGACAAATTAACTCTGACCTCTTGTATGTGACTGGAATCAAGAATTTAATTTTAGAGGCACCTTGTTCAAACCTTTTGTATCAAATTTATCATTTCAGCAGCTGTCAAACAAAACCACAATTAGTTTACCTGAAAGTGAGACTTTTTTAAAATTTATTTTAATTTGTTACAATCAACTGTTTTAACATTTCTAAAGAAAACCCATCCAAGTACAATTTGAGTCTCACACCTTAAGGGTTCTGTAATCTTCCATTGCTCAGTATTGTAGTGCCTGAGTTTTAGATTAAGGTAGAAGGATTTAGACCACTATATGTTCTTACAAATGTGGTCTGTTCTCTCCAGTTTGTCACACCTGCTATTCATAGTTAGCACTTTCCTTGCGGGAGTAATATTAAGAAAGTCAACCCTAGTTCTAAACGATTTTTCATTTACTTGCATGCAGTAGATCACTTTATTGTTGAATGTAACCTTTTTTTAGTAAAAAAAAAAAAAACATTAAATTATGCAAAAAAAAGTTAATGACGTCTAAAGACGTCATGCGCATCTGGCATGCTAAAGTCTCCTCCAGTGGTATGACATCTATCGACATCAGGCATTATATAATCAGTATGAGAGCATGTACAGCCAAGTAGGATAAGTTTTTATTATTATTATTAGCAGTAACTAATTTTTTTGGAAAAAAAACTGTTTATACAAGCAAAAAATAAAATCAAATGAGTCTAAAGACATCATTTGCACCGGGCATGGTAATTTACCCTCCAGTGTGTAAGCTAACATAGAATTTTGTAAGCTGCATAATGAAATTTATTTACAGAATAGCTGGTTCAATTGAATAACATGGTACATCAGCTTTGGAGTCATTTACATAGTCAATTCTTGCAATATATCAAGTTAAACAGTCAATTCAACTTATGAATCAAACTAAACAGCAATACAAATATTGAAAATAAGATCAACATATTTAATATTTGGTTTTAGAATAATTTTGTAAAAGTTAACATTTAATTCATTTTTAGAGATATTCACTACGATAACTAATAAAAAGATGATAGAAATTATGTAGTGGAGAATCCTGTTAAAACCTTTGAGTACCTTAAAATTTAAAGGCCGATATGAAAGCTCTAAGACATAAATACATACTTTAAATTTGAGAAGCCTGTAGTGGATTGCTGTGGGGGCAGATTAATTGCTTACCTTGCAAGATTTATTATCGCCACCTTCCACTACCTTATGCAAAGCACACATATTAATTTCAGGAAACAGAGGTGAAACCATTACTTCTGTTATTAATATTTGAAAAGATCCTAACATATTGGTTTACTTGGTATTCATTAGTGCTTACAGACAGAGGTATATTTAACATTACTCTTAAACATCTGTCTATACAAAATAAAGTTCAACACAATACCTTGTCTTACAGGTGCAAGATAGCAAACAAACAATTATCGTTAAGTGAAGCTAAGAAAGTGCAATACATGTACATTACAAAGAGTTACAAATTCCATATACAACTGAAGCAAAAACTCTCTTATACATTATGAGAGCGATCCTTGGATGACAATGATAACAAGAAAACATCAGATTTAACTGGATTACATAGGGCGCCAGGGAGGTTAATTTGTTCCCACAAATAAAAGTCATTGAAAGTTTCCAAACATGGAAATCAGTACTTCAATTCAAACTGGATAGCGAAAAACAAAAAGCACTCGGCTTTTAGACACAACTAGCTCAGGAATTAATGTCTGGCGGCATGAGAACTCTTACTCATAAGACCATTAAAGGGCTATCTCAATGATTCGTCTGAGTACACACTGTTTCTGGAGGTATAATTACCGTGTCTGTCTGGCTGCACCAAGCGTCGCAACAAGAGTGCTATCGTCTCTCAATGGCGCACCATCCAGGTAATGCTAGGCACTTGTCACGTCAACCAATACAAGTGACAACATCAATCGGACTTGGTGCTCAGTCATCGAAGCCTCCAGAACGAAATCATCTGCAGTACTCTGGCAGGCAGTTGCCAGCGCGATCGTTCTGGATGGAATGACCTCTTCTCACCCCTCAGAGATCGTCTCTCCTTCCCCTCGGCGAGTATAGTGAAAAACACAAAATTTGTAATATTTCCAACCACGTGAGGAAATAAACACATCGGATTGGCTTCACAAAAGTCTCCCCTCGATGCTGGCTAATATATTGCCTTTTTTTTGCTAAGAGTCTTCGGGTTTTGACGGGATTGTTCGGGAGGATAAGTAGAAATAATTTTCCCACGATACCGAGCAAACGGCGCATCTACGGATCCCTTCCGCAAAATTCCCCAGAGTCCAGCCTTTCTCACCGGTACCAGCGTCAGCTTGCCAGAGATAATCTTCTCATTGTCTCGACCTACCGGACACTTCCAGCTTAAATCAGACTGTCGCTCACGCTAACACACCTCTTAGCTAGACGTGGATTTCTGTCTCCAACTCGAACATGAATATCCATTTGTTTCTTATTTATATTAAATCAAACAATAATTAATTTAAATTGTATGAGATGACCCATCTAGTCATCTCGCTACAAGCCATATTTTTAAAGATATAGAGAGTCAACTTATAGTAAGAAAGAAACATAATTTTTGCTTACACAACATTTTAAAAGTATGGAAAAGCTCAGTTTAGTATATAGATTGATTTTCGAGCATTATGTAAAAACTTTAAACATGTGGGGGAAGGTAAAACTAACTAGTCTAGAGGTATACATTGGTTCATTTGAGTAAACTATATTCAGAACACATTATAATTTGGTAGAAACAGTTTGCATTAAATTTTGCTAAGATATTTGTAGTATTTTGATCTGGATGGAACAAAGTAGAGATTTTTACAATTTTGAGAACATGTCCGAACAAGACGGCATTGCTTTTTGTGTCATCTGGAGATAGCGTTTACTTTAGAAATTCATAGCAAATCGAAGAAAAAAGGTAGCAACTGCAAACTCGCTCAACGGTCATTTTAGAATACAAAGAATGATTTAAATTGGTTTCACAGATATCAGAAAGCTATTTGTATGGTCGAAATTTAGAATTCACAATTGCTTTGAAAACTTTATATCAAACTGTTAGAAAATAGTAAACATGGTGTTTCAGCCTCGTGGCTGCAAAATTGTGTATATTACAAGCGGTTTTTGAGTTAAACAGAAAATAATTTTTTACAGCGAAACTATTGAAGCTACGAAAATGTTTACAGGGATTGACATCAACATTTTTTAAATCGAACTAGCTACTGCTAAAATTTTAGATCAGTAGGAATATTTGGAGTCAGATTAGTAAAAATTATGAGCAAATAAAGGCACAAGGTGTCAGGTATGTATTAAATTTTGAAACAGTATGTGAAAATTTAATTCCCAGAACCGTGAGTTAGATTGGATAATATTGTATTTCATTTCATCTTTATAGTCAGTTGCTATGATAATTCAAGTTAGAAATCAGATTTTTATAGTTTTGAAGATAGTATTTTGCATTGCATCAGCTTTCAGCACTCGCCTGGAGTGGTATTTTGAAAGTTCGTATTTAAATTATTTATTTTCGGCTAAACTATTAAAGTTACTAAATTTTTCATAATAACTAAAGTTACCATATGCTATCAGATCTAGCGATTTGTAAAATTTCAGAGAGATAGGATTAGTTTTATTGTCAAGGTCAAAATTAGATAATGCAAGGTTTCCAGACATGCGATTTGGTATCTGATCAGCCTTCCAGAAACTACCCATGTGAAGTGATAGCTTTGCCATCTTCCATGGTTCATGAGAGAGCAGGCAGACGCCTTGAATTTTCCTTGTTTGCAGTGAGCACAGTCAGTCGCCCGGAGTCTTCGAGAAGCAGTGCATGCGACAAGATGTAGGGTCGAGCAGTAGCAGTCAGTTAGTTTTGAAAACCCGTAGACTGTTTAACATGCAGCTTAGATCATTCAAGTTTCGGTCACTGGCTAACCAAGTGCCTTAACAGAAGCGAGTGACGAAGTTTTTTTTTTTTTTTGTGTATACTTTCAAGTAATAATTGGTAAAACAGTGAAGTTTGGGGTGTGGTTTGGCTCGAACAGTTAATCGAACTTGCAAACTTTACATCTATGACTCTGTTTGATCGCCTATTCAGTTATCGACTGTGTAATATTTCAAGAATATAGTGAGTTCAATAACAACGGACTCTTAAACATCATTTACCAATACCTTTTCCTTAGCTTGAGGTAGAAAGAAAGCTAAGTGGTGACCTGTATATTGTAGCATAGTCACAACTGGACTATCCAAGGCTTAAGCATGGTCAGAGTTAAGACAAAGCCTTTTTGCACCTACCCCAGTGCACATCTCTTTCTTACAAAGATACATATTTTTCACACTTCGGGAGGTCACCTGATTGGCCGGCGGAAGCATTTCTACTTAACGACACCGAGATTACTTATACAAATGGCGGAAACTAATTCCTGTCTTAGCAGAGCAGAGACAAGCAAGACACGTAGAAGCAGGAGGAGAGTAAACTGCTTAGGAGACCATGGTAATAGATGCAAGGCAAGGAAAGCAGCGGCGAGAGAGAGAGCGGCCAAGATGGAGGGCCACATGTCGGTCTTCGAAGAAATCAAACCACCATACCGACGGATGCCAGTGGAGATGCGGTCAGAAGCTTATAAGAGCTTCTCCTGATGCACATCGACCACAACAACGTCACTCTCGTCACGGAACGGATGGGTAAATTCACTTCGCCCACCCACTCTCCAACATCCAAAAAAGCAAACGTCGAACACCCGCCGACAGAAGATGCTGTCATGGACACCAGCCTTCCTGCAACACCACCACCACTGCTTACGGAGGAGGAAGAAGAGAATACAGACACCATGTCGGTGGACACAGTGGCTGCATTCAGCGATGAAGACACCGGCGAGGCAGCTATAGAAATAGGCCCCGTACTGCCCATCACAGTACACTACGACGGCAACTGGATGTCGTATTGCGAGCTCCTACGCCGCAATACGACACTCCCCTTCATGTACTGGCCAGGCAGCAATGGGGTACGGCTTTGTTTGTCGTGCCCCAGCGACCTGAGAGCCATGGAGGAGCAGATGCGCAGTGATGGCATCACTTACAAGACGGATGAATGACGTGGGAGACAACAGAAGCTGGTAGTCTGTGGACTTCCGGTCGACACAGAGGTGGAAGTCGTCGCATCCAAACTTGCCAGCCAAGGCGTGGAGGCAAGCCACGTCTACCAGATGCGGCGAACGGGCACAGAGGAAAAGATTCCTCTGTACACGTTCAAGACAAGCAGCAACACTGCCGCACTGCATGAAGTCAAGGTTCTGGTGGGGAAACCCGTCAGAATCGAGAAGAAAAGACCACCACCACCGGACTTCGTCCCATGTTTCAACTGCCATGGCTACCGACATCTGTCCTGGCAGTGTATGTAGCCCACCAGATGCTTAAGATGCGGTGAAGGACATCGCGTGGCCAAATGCCCAAGCCCGCGGCACCAAACCTGGTGTTGCAATTATGAGATGGCAGCATACGGCGGCTGTCCCACGCACCTGACGCTGGCCCCACGCACCTGACGCTGGCCGGCACCAACCGGAAGCAGCAACATACGAGGCCAGCACCCGGCTAGCACTATAGTCGACCGACGCCGCCCGCCAGCACCAGTCGGCCACCGGCAGCCAAGGCGAGAGGGTCGCGCAAGCTGCCCCCGCCTCCCACAGGAGATACGTCGGCCGCTGCTTTGCGTCAGCTGGCGCAAGCAGTGACCGACGCCATTCAGAAAATCCCTGAGATGGTCGCGGCAGCAACTGCGCACGCAGTCGCAACCGCAGCAAACCAACACCAGCAACCGATGGGGCATACATCGCCGTAAGGCAACAGCAGCCCAATCGAGACAAACCTACACCTATGGACCAACAATGCTCCAACAGAAACGACAAAACAAAAAAGCAAATAACACAGTCACAAAATGTAATGAAGGAAGGTGATGCCAAATAGGCAAGTACTTCCAACAACGAATTTCCTTGCCTAGGGGCAAGGGAAGAATGATGAAGCCTGATGATGAATTCCTGTCTTTTGCTGGAAACCACTGGAGCAGTAAGGTTGTTGGTTTGTGGAGCACTTGGTGCTGAAAGGTGGGAAGAGAAGCATGTGATGTGTGGTTAGGGGCACCCATCTTAAGATTTTGTAGTGCATCAGAACTGTTTCAAACATTTTTAATGTGACTTTCGTTCAACAACAGGGTTTGGTGTGGTCTGATTACTTATCATAACTTGCAATCAATTATTTTGGTTAAGAATTTCCATTTGCCTATAGATTGTTTGCACTTGTGAAATTTTTCTTGAGTATACAGTGAAGTTTGAATTTTAAATTAGCAGCAGTGATTTTTATTTACTTGATTAACCTTCCTTTTCCATTTTGAAGGAGTCAAAATGGTGGCGGCCATGAAATTAAGAACAATCTAATATCCAAAGGCGCATAACAGACACAGTTATAGTTGAGGTGATTAACTGTTTACCCTAACACCCGTAAAGGTTTTTGTCTCACAAGTGCTGATGACGTCTATCGGCGTCATGTATTATATAATCAATACAAGAGCATGTATAGGCAAGTAGAATAAGTTTTTTTATTACATAAATGTATTCAATTGTAAATAGAAATGTGTAAACATTGCAATAGCACACTGATAACCTCTACTGCTGCTTTACGTACTATTATTGCTACTGTATTGTTGGCTCTGGCACAGAGGTTCACTCGTCTTTTGAAACAGCATTTACATTATAAATAGGCTTATATACACTAGATTAAAGTGATAAGAACAGCTATGTCTACTTCCAATTTGAACTTTACGAACAGTGAGCATTGCAGACGAGACTATGATATCTAAAGATGTCATCAACACTGAGGTTGAGCATTAGCATGACACCTCTAGATATCATCCACAATGAAAGGGCTAGTCTTCATCGATGTTTAAGCTTATCTGTTCTCCAAGATATTTGGATCAGTATTTAATGTAGAAAATGTTAGAATACCATGACACTAATGAAAGTGTAGTGAAATTGTTATATTTATTTGCAGAATTACAAACGAGAAAAATATTTCTTTCCATTTCACCAGACTGGGAGAATATTCAACATGGCATTCTATAATGTTCTTGTGTAAATCCTTTCTGATTATGCAACATTGATCCTTTTTGCAGATAACATCATCATGATTATAAAAAATGAAGCATTATACAAAAATCAAGATTTAAGGGTGAACATAGTACATAGGGAAGCAGTATTCTGGTTTAACACAAATACATTGAAATTAAATTTTGCAAAGTACTAGATTTAAAACAATAAATCTTGTGCAGAAAAACCACAAATCACTCTTGCTTTCAGAAACAATGACTATAAAATTTCTTGGCTTACAGATGATAAGAACTTTGCTTGCAAGATCTGATACTATTTCTAAATAAGCTAATAACAGCCACCTTTGCAATAAAATACTTTATTTGGCAACAATTATAAGTCAGCGAACAGGGGTACTGTTCCTACTTCCATAAACTCACATTTTATGATTTATTTTCTTTTGACATGGGTATGGAAAAGCTTTTAAAAAATCTTCAAAGCAATATTAGGATACTGTGCATGATAAAACAAATGATTTCACGACAGTCACACTTCAAAAAAAAAATTGAATTCTTGTAATGACTTGTGATTATATATTTTATCCAGTGTAACTTGTTACAAAAAAAATTCAGTTATTTCTACTCATTTTCCAGAAACATGTGATAATTTCAGTGAAAATTACAGAAATAATTTGCTCAAAATTTAAAAATCATTACTAATGGTGCAAGGCAATATCAGATCAAAAATATTACTCACCAAATCATTACAGGATGAATACATGTATACAATATAGCAGGTAATCCCATAACACACACAAGAAGGCTGTTGGATACACATGTTCCATATCTGGAACGACTTAAATACTTGTTGACTGAGGAAAAACAGAAATGATGAGAGACCATGAAGTGAGAAAAGGATTACAGTGAAATGAAATGATAAAAACTATGGAAGATTAAAAAACCACAGAAATAAAAATTTAATGGGTCCACCAGTGGTTAAGTATTAATAGAAGCTGGGTGAGAAGCTGTCTCATATCAAGGATATTTTGTTAAGATATTTTCTACTGATGGAGTTCAGAAGATGTGTTTTTTTGTGGAAAGACTATAATAGTGGTTAATTGGGTTGTTTAAATCATGTGAAATGGGACTGGCAGCCAATGGATGGTCTAGTTTATCAGAGAAAACTGTACCTGGTAAGGCCTGTATAACAAATACCATAAATCAGGGCTATGGTAGTACACTTTTTAGACTTTTTTTTAGAATCTGGAGAAATCAGTGCAGATTTAGGAAAAGGAGATGAGTTGTTGGATAAATCTGAACTTCTCCTTTTGAATCAAGGTATTATAAGTCAATTATGACTAATTTTCACACTAAAATTTCTCCCTTCTCTTGGGAAAGGTATTTTTTTCTGTTTAAATCTATAGTAAAATGATTGTTACTAAATATGATCAGAAAAATTTTATTTGATCTCATACTTTGTATATTTTGAGCACATTTAACATAATTTTTTTTATATATAAACCTTCAAATACTGAATTAAATAAGAAAAAGTATGAGAAATTTCTGAAGAAGGAAAAAAAAAGACATATTACAAATCTGGGGGAGAAAATGACATGCTATTCTTAGCTGTCGTACAATGCAAGTTCTTTAACAGTAAAAATGTTTCAACAACTTTCTTGCTCAGGGGGGATTGCTTGCTTGTGCAAGGTTATTTGGTTATTAGATTTAGCCCATAATGCATTTTGGACTCACAACCAAAATGACGTACAGGTTAGCCAACACCTATCTTACACTTGTACTACTTCATTGGCAGCACATTCCAGTAGGTCCTCCTTTTGGGCATCCACACAATTCCATGGCAGAAATCAAATTCATTTTTCCATGGTTTCTGTGATCTTCCCAGGGAACAGTCCACCTTCATTTTCCAAGAGCACATAACAGCCCTTGCAACAAACCTTTAGCATGGATATCTTTAGAGGGCATCAATTTCGAGGTTGATGGAAATTGATCTGCAGGTACTGCACAGCAGACTGATGGTTCACTCTCCTTGGTACTTCTTTCATTAATGTCAGTGTTTGCCTTTTTCTATTGATGAACAGAAGCTTGTTGTGTCTTAGATTGTGTGGACTCTGTTTCTTTTTCCTCCTGTACACAGATACCTTGACAGAAATACTTTGATGCACTGGGTCATAACCTGGTGCTTCTTGACCAATCAACGAAGTTGTGTGACTTCATTTCTTTTTTTGGAATTGTGCACCATGAAGGAATAACTGATTAGTGCTGTGATTTCCATCAAGCATTGCATTGTGGATGATGGCAGCCTTGCAAGGACATCCTGGTGGCATAGAGGATGAATACCATATTTCCGAAAGCCTGCTTTCAAATTATTTTTACTGGATGTGAGGCTTTCCCAGAGTTTTTTAAGCAATGGTGGAAACTAGTAGTTTGGGACAGAGCAGCATCAGCCACCTCTTCCACTCTCCTTCCATTCAGCGAGAATCTTCTGCCACATACGTTTCATTGCCACGAAGAAGGTAACATTGAATGGTTGCAGCAGATGAGTGGCATTGCTTGGCAGAATGATGCATTTTATATTATTCTCCTCACACAAACAGACAACTTCGATGTTTATGTGAGAAATTAAATTATCACCGCTAAGTACCTTTGTTCCAGACTGATGCTTTAAAATTGGTAGGAGTAATTGAACAAACCAATTTTCAGAACATTGGCAATCATACCACCCACTACTTGACCAGTTGTATCTAACTTCAAGTAGCCCATTTTCCGTCCATATATTCCACAGTTTTACTGACTCATAGTTCATATAAAAAGAAGCAAGTGTTCCTGTCGCATTGCCACAGACCATGAGAGAGGTGCAGGCCATCAATGAGTTCCAAAGTTTTTGAGGATATTTCGTACCCCCCCCCCCTTTTTCCTGGATCATCAACTACATTGGTTTCATCGTAATTCCAAATGTTTTCTGACAAATGCCTTTGAGCTCTTTCTCCAGGTTTTCAAATAAAGTACTAATTAATTTTTAATCAGTTGCTGCCCTTAAATAAGTAAAACTCTTAGTTGTCCTCTTTATTAAGACCACTCTACGCCTTTCCATAAAATTCTGCGCCCATTACTGCTGACACTGCAGTATCATGGGAGGTGAATCATTTCTCCTCTTCTTATGCAAAGACGAATCGCTTGCCAACTATGTTCTTGTGCATTCCCTTAATTTTAAGGAAAATGATATTCTTAGGATTCTCATATTTCCTAAAGGCTTCTTGGTAGCTGAGAGATTTGGCTTTGAGAGCTTCTTTAAGACTTTCCTCAGTGTTATTTTGGTATGATCTGGACACCAGGGGTCATTTTTACTTATGACCCATGACTTTAATTTCTATAACAAATGAAAACAACCATATTTAGTTTAAGAAATCAGTGTGTGGGAACTGTGAGACAGTCCTCATATTGCCCGGCAAAAGTCCCGACATTGCGAAACATTACAAAAAATTGTACATATTATAGGTTTCATTGTTTGATTACTGGCTAAAATGGTAGGTAACACATGTACTCCTTGTTGTAATTACCTTTGTTTAATATTCTTATCCTTTTCTTTGTAATGAGAAAGTTTACAGGACAACACAGAATTTTAAAAATTGTCACCAAACTAACGATACCTCCCTTCCAGAAAAGGTGGCAAACAATAAGCTGAAAGACTACCAGTAGATGGCAGCACACAATAACACTTTTATTGGCCATTACACAGATAATATATCTCATACCTCATGAGGGTGAAAGATTTAAAATACCTGGAAAACGTGTGTCCAAAAGTTTCTCTGCTATCACCAAGTAGCTCCAGTGAAAAGTAGTGCTGTGGAAACAGGTGGATTGATATTTGAGATGTGTTGAGATACAGGGAGCATGTTTTTTCCAATAATAGGATTCTTGTATGTGTTAGTGGCCGAGTCCAAGCTGACAATTTAACAGCAAAATCAGTTGCAGATGAAGGATTACTGTGCTGAATAATTCTGGAGCAGAATATTCGTAAGCTTAGGTGATTTGATGAAGAATGCGCTAAGAGCAATAGGAAGGATTTTGGAAAGAAGGAATGTAGGAAGTATACTCATGACAAAGGATCTGGTTAATGGATTTGACATCAAAAGACAACAAATCTTGTATAAGGCTTCAGCTAGTGTTTTGGTGATCCTAGATAGCAATTACAGTATACACTGATGAGCCAAAGAAACTGGTATAGGCATGCATATTGTAAAGTACATTTTAGTTCACCAAAAGCACTCCCACTAGCTATCCCCAATCCTAAAATATTCTATAGATCGATTGTAAAGTTGCTTAGGTTGGACTTAGAAATTTCGAGAAGAGTAATTATAAACTTGAAGGAATTTTCCTGTAATCTTTCCAACAGTGAGGATTCACCATAAAAATCATTTTAAAGTGTATTTATCATATCGCAAAATATTTATTTTAAGAGATAATTCAGTTTGTTCACGTTTTGAGACACGCGATCAGAAAAGTCAAATTCTAAGATTTGAAATCTCTTTGTATCGAGTAAAGCTACAACTGAACTTTTATCACCAGCTATAGTCAGCATTGTTCCCAATATTTTGGTACTAAAATTAAATAATTTGGAAAAGTTTAATTAGCAATTTTAATTAAGAGAAAAAAATGAACTTTTTAACTAAAAGGAATACAAATTTGAAATTTATATCAGTAGATAGCCCAAATTAAGATGATAACGAATATATAATGGTTTCAGTAAAAAGTTTAAGCATTTGTCTGGTTATTAAGTTTTTGAAAATAGATTGTCGCGGATTGTTGTTGAGGCGCGTAAAAATTCCGCCAAGTTGGTCATGTGATGGCTTTAATTTTAAGACTATAGAAACCCTTTTGAATGTCAAATTAAATTAAAACAGATAGAACATGACGATAGAAAGTCCCTGTAAAAATTTCAAGTTAAACTATTTTGTACTTTTGGAGATATTAATTAAAGAAAAATTTGTTGACGTCATAGGCTCTGAGAAGTCTATAAAACATCTTGCAACAAGCACAGATTGTCTCACTCTGCACTAGATTTTCAAAGTTGTAACTTCATAATATGTAGTCTTACTCTAGTCTCATTCTTACGCCGGAAAGTGATCGCACAACTCTGTGCTAGTTCGCGGTGCAAATTAGGGTAGAGGTTAAGGCAAGATCTAACATGTCATAATACTCCATGAAGTTAGGGGGATTTTGTGAGTTTTTGTCTTCTCGTAGAATTGTACTTAATCTGCAATCTTCAAAGAAACTGTTCGATGCTTTATTCATGTATCTGGTACCGACAATGTACGAGTGAACTATTATCAAGAATATAAGTATTTTGCTATTCTCAAACTGTATTAAGTGACTTTATTTAAATTACCCTTCACATTTGGGGATTTAATACAAATGCGTGGTGACCAGGTTATTTAATATCATAAGTACCAGAAGGCTACACATGGTCACGAACTTAATTGTTCAGGTGAAGGTAATATAAGGTGGGGAAAGACTTGCTTGCTGAAGACTTGAAATGCAAATATCTTGGAATTACTTTTGATAACAAACTTAACTGGGCAGGACACATAGGACAGGTGGTAGGAAAAGGTTTCAAAGTTCTGCACTTGTTGGAGAGAGTGATGAGGGGATGTACGAGAGAAGTCAAGGAATTGGGTTACAAAACTTTGGTCAGACCATTGCTCGAATATGGTAGTGTAGTATGGGACCCACATTTTGAGTATCAAATACAGGAGTTGGAGAAGGTGCAAAGAAGGGCTGCTAGATTTGTTTCTGGAAATTATCGCAGAATGCAATCAGTGACGGATATGATAAAGGAGCTGGAATGGGATTCATTGCAAGACAGGAGGAGGGTCATGGGAGTGTACAGGGCGTATACTGGCGATGAGGCATGGAAAGATATTGCAGTAGGTATGAAAAGTAGTTCATGGAAGGGAAAAGATGACCATGACCACAAGCTGGCACTCGATTTCAGGCACAAGGGTGTGGGAAGATTTTCTTTTTTAGGTAAGGGTGTCAGGGAATGGAATGAGTTACCAAGAGAAATGATGAATAATTTACCGAAAACTTTGAAGGAATTTAAAGATAAAATTTGTAGAGGGCAAATGTAGGTGGGTGCAGGATAGGGGGAAGATGGGTGTGTAGGGAAATTGCCACCGGAGCCTGTGCTCCATTGCAATTAAATTAAATTAAATTAAAAAAGGTGTTGCATATCCCCAGTGCAGCCTTGGCGCCTGACAAAATGCAAACAGATATGTAAACAATCAAAGTACGGTGCTGTGGTCAGCAACGCTTATATAAGACAACAGATGTCTGGCGCAGGCATTAGATTGGTTACTGCTGCTACAATGGCAGGTTATCATAATTTAAGTGAGTTTGAACGCGGTGTTATTGTTGGTGCACAAGAGATTGGACACAGCCTCTCCAAGGTAGTGATGAGGGATTTTCCTGTATGACCATTTCACGAGTGCACCGTGAATAATGGTAATTTGGTAAAACATCAAATCTCCGACATCGCTGCGGCCGGAAAAAGATCCTGCAAGAACGGGATCAATGATGACTGAAGAGAATCATTCAACATGACAGAATTGCAATCCTTCCACAGATTGCTACAGATTTCAATGCTTGGCCATCAACAAGTGTCAGTGTGAGAACCATGCAATGAAACATCATCAATATGGGCTTTTGGAGCCGAAGGCCAACCCTTGCTGAGTTCACAACACAAAGCTTTATGCTTCACCTGGGCCCATCAACACCAACATTGGGCATGTTGATGATTGGAAACATGTTGCCTGTCCTGACGAGTCTCATTTCCAATTGTATCGAGCAGAGGGATGTGTACTGGTATGGAGACAACCTCATGAATTCAAGGATTCTAGATGTCAGCAGGGGACTGTTCAAGCTGGTGGAGGCTCTGTAATGGTGTGGGGCATGGAGTGACATGGGACACCTGATACGTCTAGATATGACTCTGACAGGTGACACATATATACGCATCCCAGCTGATCACCTGCATCAATTCATGTCCATTGTGCATTTCAACGGACTTGGGAAATTCCAGCAGGACAATGTGACACCCCACATGTCCATAAATGCTACAGAATGGCTCCAGGAACACTCTTCTGGGTTTAAACACCTCCACTGACCACCAAACTTCCCACACAGGAACATTATTGAGCTTATCTGGGATGTCTTGCAACATGCAGTTCAGAAGAGATTTCAACCCCCTTGTACTCTTATTGATTTATGGACAGCCCTGCAGGATGCATGATGTCATTTCCCTCCAGCACAACTGCAGACATTAGTCTAGTCCAGTGTTTTTCATTCTTTTTGATTTCGCGACCCCTTTACAAGTTGAAAATTTCTGGTGCCCCCTCCCCCCGCTTCCTCCCCCAACCACGACACATCATAGAAGACAAAGAAATAATCTAATTAAATTACTACGTAAATGTTTTTTTTTTTTTCTATTTTGGTACATTTTAATATTATCCAGATCTACACTCTGCAAGAAGCCTATGAACTTGGACGCAAATTCGCGCGGGTCAAACTGCGTCGGAGACGGCGACGTTACCACACCGCAATGTTCTTTTGTTTCAACTCTCAGCTCACTCAATTCAATTAAGTGCAGTCAACAAGTACGGACGTCTTTCTTTGGTTTTTTCGCTTGCTCCGCGCGTTTGTAAAATTGATAAGTTTCTCAAAAGATCGCAGCCTTCAACATGTGGTACGAGTGTCAATAGCGGTAGTGGTGAATCAAACCCGAAAAAAATAGACATTACGATGACAGTTATTTGAAATACGGGTTCACAGTCATAAATAATAAACCTCAATGTGTAATTTGTGGCGATGTTTTATCACGTGAGAGTATAAAACCGTCAAAGCTTATGCGGCATCTCACAACCAAGCATCAAAAAGAAGCCGATAAGCCGTTGGATTTCTTTGAACGAAAGTTGAAAGCTCTTAGTCAGCAGCAAAATACTATAATTCAGGTAATAAAATCATTTTATTAATTTAATTTTAGCATGGATAACCGAATCAAGTCGAGTTTATTCTAATGTTGCTATCTCTACTGTTGATGTCTTATGGTGTTTATTTCTTTGCTGTTTGCATACAAATTTTATTATACTTAATTTTGGTTTGCAAAGGTTTCGCATGCTTAATTTTTATTGACTATTACACACTCACTTTTATATTGTCTGGTTTATTTTCAGGCATCCAGTGTCAATGAGTCAGCATTATTAGCTAGCTATAAAGTCGCATATCGAGTTGCTAAAGCAGGGAAATCACATACAATTGCCGAAAATCTGATTTTGCCAGCAGCTCTTGATATGGTTGAAATTATGGTCAGTAAACAGGAGGCAAACAAGTTAAAAAACATACCACTTTCTGATAATACTATTTCACGCAGAATAAACGATATGGTCAATGATATTCAAGAACAAGTAATCGAAAAATTAAAGAACAGCCAACATTTTGCTTTGCAGTTTGACGAATCTACAGATGTTTCCGATTGTGCTCAGTTTGTAGTATTTGTGCGCTTTGAAGCAGGTGACAATATCATGGAAGAAATTTTATTTTGCAAAGCACTTCCTGCAAACTCTTCTGGCCAGTGTTTGTACGATATTTTTAGAAAGCACTTGCGACTACGATATTGATTGGAAAAAATGTATCACTATTTGTAGCGATGGCGCTAAAGCTATGACTGGCAAAAATAGCGGACTCATTGCGAAATTAAAATCGATAATGCCAAACATATCCTGGACACACTGTTTTCTTCATTGACAGGCTCTAGCTGCTAAGGTAGTATCTTCTGATTTAAATGATGTGCTCAAGGAGGTAATAAAAATTGTGAATTCTATCAAAGGTAAAGCCTTGCAAACCCGGCTATTCAGAATCGTTTGTGAAGATATGGGCTCGCTTCATCAAAATCTCCTTTATCACACAGAAGTCAGGTGGCTATCCAAAGGAAAGATATTGACAAGATTTCTAGAACTGAGAGCTTAATTGTTAATGTTCTTACAAGATACAAGATCTGAATATGGTAATCGTTTTTCTGAGCCTATTAGGCTCTTGAAATTAGCATTTTTGGCAGATCTTTTTAGCCACCTTAATAATTTGAACAAGAACCTACAAGGTAGAGAAGAAAATATTTTAACAGCTAAAGATAAAGTCAAAGCATTTCACGCAAAACTTCGTTTGTGGTTAACCTCTCTGCAAAACAGTATATTCGAGTCTTTTACGTGTGTTCAGAAGATTGTTCAAGATAACGCATCAGACTAAAGTCTCGTAGTAAGGGCTCACATTCCTTGCATGATACAGAGCTTGCATAATTTACAAGAGAAACTTATGACATACTTTCCAGACTGGCATTCTGAAGCTGACAATGGGCGTAGATGGATTTTAAACCCTTTTTTAGAGAAGTTAATAAATCTGGCTGATGTCACCACAAATATGAAAGAATGTCTTATAGATTTAGCTGCTGATGGCATGCTTAAAATGGAATTTAATTCGCAAAGTATCGACGTATTTTGGATGAAAAGAAAACATGAATACCCAGAGCTGGCAAGGGAAGCTCTAAAATTATTAGTGCCAATCGCCACTTCATACATGTGTGAACTAACATTTTCTGCAATGGTAGACATTAAAACTAAAAAGAGAAATAGAATTAGAAAATGATTTGATTATTAACGTTTCAAAAATAGCACCACGATTTGATAAACTTTTGAAAAATAAACAAGCCCATCCTTCTCACTAAAATTCAGCCCGCGACCCCCCGAGTAAAGCTTCGCGACCCCCCTAGGGGTCGCGACCCACAGATTGAAAAACACTGGTCTAGTCCATGCCACGTCATGTTGCAGCACTTCTGCATGCTTGCGTGGGCCCTACACAATATTAGGCAGGTGTACCAGTTTCTTTGACTCTTCAGTGTAAGAGGTGAGTGTAATTCTGAGGTCTCTCCTTCTCATTCTGTGATCCACTAATCATATTGCAATTCAAATATGGCAACACCATGCATTTCTGTCTTGGTCTCATATTCATTAACCAAATCCTTTATTACTTCATATGTTCTTTCCAGAAATGATCACACTTTTTTACAAAATCCTTTCCACCACCATCTAGATGCTTAAGCTGGCCATCAAACTTAAGAATATTTTAGTTCAACAACACTCAGCTGAGTCACATGATAGGCAAGTTGATATGAAGTTTGAAATTCAAACTCATAAAAAAACATCTATAGCTCAAGCAAATGGTTTTTAAATCAGCTACGTGGGTTTAAGAGATTATATTCATGTTAATTTCACTTAGTGTCTTGTGCTACAGATAAAATGGGTGAAGAAGGTCAAGCTGACTGTGTAGCACTGTATCTATAAGTCATTTGATAGAGAGAGTCACAGAATGATGGTGAATAAGGTGGAGTGAATTAAACTAAAATTAACACTTTTGCGCCGGAGCCCAAGTCAGACTCGGGCTGCATGGTATTATCGTGCTGCCGGAGCCCGAGCCTGACTCGGGCGGCAGTTAACTGCCGCCTTGTAAGTCAGATCTCGGTTTTTCCACATGGTATTGTGTCTGCCAATGTTTCTATATTACGTGCTGCCATCTAGCGAGTATTTCTAAGACTATCTTCAGCTGTACATTATATTATTTTGGCTACAGAAACTCCCACATTTTTCATGTGTGTGGTTTGTTGCAGAAAGTTTTCGTTTGCTCTTCGAATTTCTGGGTGAAAGAATGAAGGATGAAGAAATATTAGCTCTTTCAGATGAAATGATAGGCGATTCAGGTTCTGAACTAGACATTGAAGAGTTGGAAAATGTTTCAGATAACCGTAAAATGATTGTAAGATTTTTAGATAACATTATAGTGATTGTAAGACTTTTTTCAAAATCTGAAAATACGTACTCATACATTTGATTATAAACACTTTTTATAGGCTTGCAACGAATATTCAGCAACTATTCGGCCACTTTTTTACTATTCGGCCGAATACTGAATATGTAGGTACTATTCGGCCGAATACCGAATACTTAGGATTTTTTTTTTAATTACATAATTGCCTTTTAAAATGATTGATTAATTGCATGGTAATGTATTTAACTTACAATTACAAAAAAGAATCTTGCATGGTCAACTTACAGGATGTCAAAGCAAAACAAAAATATTATAAATACCTATTCACTGGAATCAACATAATTGAAATTTAGGAGTGGAAGATTGTGATGCAGAAATACTAATTTTTCTGCATTGTCAGGTAGTAGTTTACTTCTTTTCTTCTCGTAGACATTTCCAGCTTCAGAGAAAAGCCGCTCCGAATAAACACTGCTTCCTGGTGCAGACAAGTATTTTGCTGCAAGCTTTGTTAAACACGGAAATTTATCTCCTCTTGCTTGCCACCAAATGTATGGATTATCATGCCATGATATACTATTAATATTTAAATAAACATCAATTTCAGTTTCAACTGCATTTTTTTTCTTGTGATGTCCCTGCATTGATCATACTTTTCTCTGTAACAATCTCTTCAAAACAATCCATAAAAGATGAGTGTGTACGCTGACTGTGACCCGACTCTTCTGTCATCCTCTTGGACTGAATAGGGGACGAATTCACGCTGCCGTCACTGCTTGTTTCACAGTACGTCTTTAGACCATCAATCAAAATATACTGCCTTGCTTTTTCTCTTTGCAGTTGACATTTTGAAGTGAGGGTCCAAAGCGGTTGCCAACAAATAATTTTTATTTGTGGCAATGTCTTCAACCTTTGTTGCATGACACTTGGTTTAATTTGGCTGTTAGCTCTGATGTGCTAGTTTTATCACAATATTATGTTAGAGTAACAACATACAGAATAATTTCAGAAATGCATGCATTTCCAGAACTGGTGATTTTTGTTAGTTCTTCAAATGGTTGTAGTAATCTCAAAAGTTGCTCTAAAAGCTTCCATTGAGCAGCAGTCAAGTTGGCAATATTGCAGTCCGTGAGATACACTGAAATTACCCGTTTTTGTTTCATTAGCCTTTCAAGCATATAATATGTGGAATTCCACCGTGTACTGACATCTTGCACCAATTCATGCTCGGAGAGACCCAATTGCTTTTGGATTGCAAACAGTTTTAATTGCGCAATACCAGAATGATTGAAATGAGTCATGATCCTCCTTCCTGCATTTCCATCACTCCTGACTGAACTTTCTGACAGTTGACAACAATTAATTTGAGAGTATGAATGAAACAACGAACTGAGGCCAACCCTGCATTATTGGTGGCTTTTACTATGTTTTGTCCTTTATCATGAATGACCACATGAGTCTTTGCCAGCAGGTTGTCCCAAATGCTTGCTATTTCTTGTAGACCAACTGCAATATTTTGTGCAGTGTGCTGCCCCTCAAAATGCTTGATGCTCAGAATGACATGTTTGACATTGAATTCACGATCAATAAGTGCACAGTAAAACTTAAAAAACTAATGTGATTATGCAAGTATGTCCACATGTCACATGTGACGGAAATAAAATCAGTCTCTTAAAGCATTTTTTAATTGTCTTTTCTACCTTTTGATATATTTCTGGAATTATTTTCTTTGATAAGTAAGGGCGACATGGTATGTTATTCCGAGGCAAAGCACTATTTAACAGTCATCTAAAACCAGCCCTTTCTACCATATTTACTGCTTCGTTGTCAAGTGCTATCATTTCGCCAATTAAGCGATGGTATTTTTTAGCCTTGGGATCATTAATATCCCATTGTTTAGGTATTTCAGTACATTCTTCAAGACTCAATTGTCTTTTTGATGTCTTAGGTTTATTTGCACCTTAGGAAGTATAGGCTGCAACTTACGGTATTCTTCATTGTGTTTATTTCTCAGATGGTTTACCATTACTGATTTAGTTGCTTTCTTGCCAAGACCACCTCTAGAAATTTTTGTTTCGCACAATTTACACACGGCAGTTTTCGTATCATTTTTTATCATCCTGAAAGTATGTCCATATAGACGACTTCTTTTTAGAAGCCATGATTGCCACACAACTTCACTTTTAAAGTAATGAAATCAACATGAAGTAAGCTGACTGCTTAACGCTGCACAATCAAACTAAAAGTCGGGTGCACCGTCACCACGCCGACTGTTCTTCTATTGTTGGTGCTCACTCGATTGAAGTTGGTTCAAACTACACCACATCGCATCGCCGTCCGACACATGGCCAATACCCACTGTCATCTACAGCTATCAGTACGGTTTACTTAGACGATGACTGTGTGATGTCGATCTGGTGAAGTGTATCTCTAAAAATAGAGCAATGATTCCCAAAGTGGTTGATCTTGAACCTACAAGGACTTCCGTGTGAGTAACAAGGAAATTTGGGAATCCACGAAATGAAAACGGGGGGTTCACCCACTTTCAACAGTTCAGGCATTTAGTAAAGTAATTTAAAGCTTTTAATACAGATGAAATGAAAACCATACACAGCTAATTTAACAGATGTATTTGCTAATTTTAATTGTGTTGACTTGCGGTTACAAAGTGTAGTCTGAATATAATAAAACTAAGGCCATAATTTTAGGTTTTCTTGTCAGAATTAATATATTCAAACAAAAAAGGGAACCACGAATCTTCCCAGTTCTCCAACTTGTAACTGATAAACGTTGAGGATGATGATTTTTTGGTCTATATTCAACATTTAGTCTAAATGCCCTTCTCACAGACTAAAAAGTGAGGTATGAGGATGTTGTGACTACGGAAATACTGCACTCTGTTATCAATCCATATAGTGAAGAATGGCATATCATACTACAAGAAGATTATTGATCGAAGTAATCACTATCGTACTATGTATGTGGCAGTTTAGAAAGTGGTATCAGCAATTCGGTCTTAAGAAGGTTATACCAATTGCTTATCCCATATTATGTAGTATCGGAAGAAAGCTTTTCCATCTTCACACTTCATTGGATGTTATTCTTATGGAAAAAAAAAGAAATGTCATAAATAATCCAACTTGACGCCATACTTCAAGATTGTTAAAACAGGCACAGAGTGGTGGGAGGTAACTCTGCTTTAACAGGCAGGCGAGAGACAAGCACAGCAATACAGATTTTGGCTCACTCTTGCCGAATACTTTTGCCGAATATTTAGCTCTTCGGCCAGGAAGTCTGCTGAATATTCGGTATTCAGCATATGGCCGATTATACTATTCGTTGCAAGTCTACTTTTTTACCTTTCTTCTGATGTCATACCCCATTTACATAAAAAGTGTACAGGTCGAACTATGAAAGTTTCTTAAATGTAGCATTAATTAATAAGAAGTTATTATAAATTTAAAAAAACGCGATAAATGGCCAGTTATTTGAGCACCCAGGAGTGCATAAGGCTCAGGCGCGAAAGTGTTAAGTGCGATGAAGTGCACTGGAGGCAGGTTTCCTGAGCAGCTACTTAGGCCTTTCTTATTATTAATAATTATTGTTATCTTATATTCTTTGTGTGTAAATTCCACCAGTCGTCCACTTTTCTCATTTATAAATTTTAAATTCCTGTTGAATAAGAGTAAAACTGTTGGGGTACATCAGAATATGGCTAGCTGGGTGGAAGAATTCTGAAAGAAGCTAAGAGTCATCAGGAGTTTAATAGAATAGTATGTTAGAGCCACTAAATTATTTTAATGACTTACTCTGTTCTGGTTTAGTCAGAAACTAGGTGGTTTGCAGATGTCATAATGTTGCATGATGGTATTAAATCCAGAGAGGTTTGTGATAAGCAACAGTTTCATCTGTACAGCATACCTAGTTGGGCATACCTACTTGGGGATGATGATACATGGCAAAAAGAGTCAACTAATTAGGATAGACGATAATAGTTTTGTATGTCAGAATGGTGGAACTAGAACTACTAATTAAAAAGACGTATCATTTTATAATAAACTCAGGTTAAATTGTGAAGTGGTAGGGATATTTTTACAAGAACTGATTCTTTTGATGAGAGTGATGAAAAGATGTTTCAGGGAAGTGATCAAACTAGGATTCAAAATCTGGGACTGGCACCACAGGTTGGAGTTGGGTTGTGGTGGAGATGGAAGAGCATAGGAAGGCAGTTAGATTTGTTTTTGGAAATTACTGTAGAACATAGTGGTTAAATTAAAATAAAGAAGGATAAGGAAACCAAAACCAACACTTCCTATGCCAGACAGTTGCTGGGATCGATGAGCAGAGTAAATACAAACACATGTAACTCAATATTTTGGTGTTAGACCTTATTCTTGCAAATAGATGAGACACTTAACAAGGCTGGATGTGGTGTAACACATTATGGTATTGAACCTTATTTTTACAAGTAGAAGAGACACTTAATGGGTTGTATGTGATTATATCTGACCACATTAAGTGTCTCATCTACTTACAAGAATAAGATTTGACACACAAATATTGTATTCATCAATTCCAGTTATTTTCGGTGGTAAGTATTGGGTTTAATTTCCCTATCCTTCTTGAATTTCGCTGCTTTAAAGTGTTTTGCTGCTCATTATTATTGTTACAGTTGTAAAATGATATGATTAAAAAAAGTTGGTTTGGGAGACAATGGAAGACAGGTGGCTGGTGAAGATAGTTTGGAGTGCTTAAGGCATGGTTTGGTGATGAAGCCTGATTGAATTAGGAGTGGTACATGAAACATACGAGATAACCATGGCTACAAAAGTAGCACTTGATTTCAGACATAAGGGAATGATGGAGCTGTCATTTTTAGGAAATTGTTGAGGGATATGTTAAACAATTTACCTCAAACAGTAAAAGAATTTAAAGCAAATATTTTTGTAGGAACAGAAATTGCCACTAGGCCATTTTTAATCATTTTCAACTACTGTGTACTACAAGTTCTCAAGCTTATAAATAAAAACTTATTTTTAAGCAACAAAGAAATTGTTAAAGCAGACTAATTATTGCCTGATAAATTACTTATTGGCCGCAAAATTGTCAAAATGATTAAAATTTTGGCTTCACAGCAATAATTTGTTAAATGAATACAACTCGTGCAACACTCAGGTTTCGTGAATTCATGAATCGTACATTTATAGCAGAATATTCAAGACTTTTGATACTGCCACATTCTTAAACTCATTGATAGTTAGTGGTCATACATTCCATATGAATAACTAATTTCTAATGAAAATTATGTAAATATTAATTTTTAGAATACAGTTTACACAATACTCTAAACACAATATTACAGTTGTTCACAGCAGAGTCCATAAATGGACATGGAAACACAATTACATAGCCACCTGTTTATGCTGATGATTCAGTTCATATTCACACTGAATTTCTATCTCATTATTTGGTATGAGTTATTTACTGATTTTCATTTTATGATAACTTTGGAAAGAAAAAATAATGTTGAGACATCACTTACCAAAGTTTAATGAAGGAGCAGTGTATCAACAAAAAACACTACACAAACTCAAGTGTGGCTGGGGTGAAAATTAATATTTTGGGCTCTGCACTTAACTAATGAATACATGGTCAGGTCAGCATGTGTACTCACAGTTAACCCTGCCATGTTAATGGTTATTTCTTTACCATTGGGTACAGAATAGAAGTTTGTCATATAACCTAAATTTTGTTAATGATTAACCAAAATTTGTTTAAAGAGTATCAAGCTAACTTCAGTATAACAGCAAAGTAAGTTTAGAATCATATCGATGCAGTAAAAGTGAAATTCGATCAAAACATTGCTGCTGTAAAGGATTTTGCTTATTTTCTAATATAAAATGCTGCATTCATTTTCAGAGGTACAGTAAGTCATAAGAATCAAAACCAGGTATGACACTTTGTAGGTATAAAGAGATAATTGATTTTGAAGTTGAATCACCCACATTTAACAGACATCAAAAATATACAGTTAAATAATTCCTAAGTCCTCAGTTTTCAAGATACCAAAAAGATTCATAGCTTTAAAAAAATGTGTCTAAATTTGTAAAACATTATGTAAAAAATTGAAATCTGTAGATTAAAGTTAAGTAATGTTTTTGTAGGATTTTATGATTTTTGGGAGGAAAGGAATTGTTTTCACGTAGTATAATCTGTTTAAGTATAAAGGGGGAAGTGTATTTAAAAGAAAGTAGAATTTTTCCTGAGCACAATCCATACATTTTCGTAAAATTCCATGCAATACTTTGGCCAGAATGGTAAAAGTAAATTGGTGATAATTTCAAGGAAATAAATTGCGGAAGTTTGAAGGCTCAGAAAGGTAGGTTTAGAAGGAATTTTTGAAACATTACGTAGACAACTAAAGAGCAATTATAGCAGTAGGACAGCATCACTGTCATATAGAAAATTCTGAAACATTTAAAACATATTTAGCTTTAATAGTTTCCAAGATACAGTTTTGAAGTTTTATGTTTTGGCTTACACTAAGATAAAAAAAATTGTAAACAAGCCAGTTTATATACCATAAGACAGGGGAGGAGAATCAGATCACTTCAAAACAAGATTCAGCACCATGGCACAAATACTTTAAAGGTAAGTGAATTCCATGGGTTACCAATTTACTAATTTTTATGACTAAACTAATAGATATAGGAAAATTTTCATTAAGATCAATTTTGACGTTTAGGCAATAGTCTACCTCTTACAAAAATTTCAGGTAGATTAGAAAAAAAATAAGATTAAACGAGAAAATAAATCCAAAGATTTTGGGAAATCCCCTTGGTCGCCTATAAATAGACCCTTGTAAATCATGGTGGGGACAGTATTTAGATAACTCTCATAGGGGTAGGTCATGTGCAGCTTAAAGCTGATTCGGCACGATGAGTGAACTAGAACCTGGAAGTTTGAAGTAGATGCTAGGCTTGCATGTCAGCCATGTTGGACTGATTATAATATAAGGTGCAGTAGTAGACATGCTCTCGAAGTAACTGACTTTGATACAGTTAGGGGTTCCCAGCAGGAAGTGACTGTGGCTTGCATCACAGTTCATACCTACAGTAAAATTATTTTGGAAAAGAAGTTTTGAAGCTGTAGATTGGTCTCCGTATTTTACTGGAATTTTGTAGAATACATTCCTTTGATATTTACTTGAAGGTCTACATTGCAACATTATTTCAAACCTTTCTTTCTCCTGCTGAGGTTATCAGCTGGATGGCGACCAAATGACAATCTACTCTTAGGCCACACTAATGGTCAAATTTCAGGATGAGATGTTATGTATGAACCCTGCATACAGCATATTGTCAGACAAGTTGTGGGGGATGACAAATATAACAACACTGGAAATGTTATATGCATAAAAGAAATTAATCTTGTACTCAAATAAATATATAAGTAGTGAAAAACTCTCATTGAATATACACAAGATAAATAAATAAAAATTAATTCATAAAATATACATGCAAATGTTGGGTTTGCCATGATGTCATGATAAATAGGGAGGCAGATATTAGCTAAGATTAAAACCTGTGAGATATCTGGCATCCAGGATGTTTTAAAAGGACAGTTTCCACTTACAGAGCTTGGTTAGGTATGTTGTTCCAGGAAGAACTCTCATGGCTCTGAGTGTGAAATAGTTGTTGAGATTGTGGTAGCTTGGATAGGTATCAACTTGGAAGTCCAGATTTTGATTGTAAAGAGTTTGTCTGTGACCATTTATCCTGATGGATAATTGGTTTATTATGAGGCTAATGCAAGAAATTGTGAAATGGAGGCAGGTGAGCTGGTAGATGCAATGGGTCAAGTTAAGGGTGGCCTGTTCTATCACTGGGTAGATTTCACCAGTAAGTAGGGTTGCAATAGGTTGTGGTGTCTTATGCAAAGTACATATTTTGCATTGAGACCTTATTACAAGGGAAGGAGTCATGGAACAGTTAAGAAGAGTCAGAGGTCCATATTATGGAGCAGCATATTTCTGAAGTTAGGTGACATGTTGAAGACGATGCAGGGTATTGTGGAAAGGAGCATGTGGAGATTTTAATGCATTTCTGGGAATAATATGAGGAAATCATAACCATGACAAAGAATTTGGTCTGTGGATTCCAGACTAAGAAAGAAATGGATGAGATGGTGAGGATTATGGCTGGCAGTGGTTTGTGCATGGAAGGTGTTTTGTTATGCTCGATGAGTTATAGCATGGGATATATGTTAAAGTACCAATTCCAGAGGGATGATTATAGAATATAAAGACATGTGTCACTTTCTTGAAATATATGGTGAGCCATTCTTGAATAGAGCAGATGTGTTTGCCTTGGTTTACTAGGCTATAGGAGTGTTTTGTGATATACTTGTGGCAGCTACCAAAGCATAGGTTTGATATGGGCAGATATGTGAATGGCCATTATAGATAGAGATTATTATTATTAATTTTAATTGCGATGGAGCTAATGCTCCGGTGGCAATTCCCATAGTCATATAATTACCCCCTTTTACATATTTAATTTTTTTTATAATTGGAATGTTAAATTCCTCCCCCATTTACTTTTCCGATTTACAAATTTTAATTTTAAATTCCTTAAGCGTTTTTGGTAAATTATTTATCACTTCACTTGGTAATTTGATCCAATCCCTGACAACCTTACCAAAAAAAGAAAATATTCCCACTCCCTTATGCATGAATTCGAGCACAAGCTTGTGGTCGTAGTTGCCTTTCTCCTTCTGCATGATTCCTAATTCTTTCACCAATATCCCTGCAAGCCCCATCACAAACATATGTGCTGTACATTCCCAGCACTCTCTACACTCTCCTCCTTTCCTCCAATGAGTCCCAATCCAGCTCCTTTATCATATCAGTTACTAACTGGGTCCTGTGATAATTTCCACAAACAAATCTAGCTGCTCTTCATTACACACCTTCCAACTCCTGTATTTGGTAGCCAAAATGTGGGTCCCAAACTACACTACCATATTAAACCAATAGTCTGACCAGAGTTTTGTAACCCAACTCCCTAACTTCTTTGGTATATTCTCTCATCACATGCTCAAGTAAATGAAGGCTTTTGGAACCTTTTCCTACCATCTGCCCAGTGTGCTCTGCCCAATTGAGTTTGCTATCAAATATTATGCCAAGATGTTTACACTTCAAGATTTTAACAAGCAATTCCAACCCCATCCTATAATCACAATTAACTTTAGTTTTTTTTATCTGTATACCTAATAAGCTGACTTTTCTTGGCATTTATCTTCATTCCATGCTGACCTACCCATTTAGATATTCTATCCAGATCACCCTGCAGCTGTTCACAGTTTTCACCCGTTTTTGTCTTATTGTTTACCATTATATCACCTGTAAAATACCTAGATTCTGACCATAACACATAAACACAGTTATTCATTAAAATAATTAACAGCAATGGTCCCTTTACTTCCATCTCTTTTGATAATGTATTTCCTACTCTAACACTTTGCTTTCTGGCTTTTAAAAATTCCTCTTCTCAGCAAGTAACCTTTTCATCCAACCCAATAGATTTCAGTTTATTTAAAACCATTTTATGGCTGACTCTGTCAAATGACTTAGAAAGATCTAGTGCCACATTGTCAACTTGGCCTCCCTTGTCCAATAAATCAGAAATATCTTGCACCATCTGAGTCTCACATGAATATTGTTGCCTAAAGCCAAGTTGTCTCAGAAAACCAGTTTCTTTCCTCACAGACATTTCTGATATAATTGTATATCAATCTTTCCATCATTTTGCTTATCACTGATGTCAAACTAATTGGCCTGTTATTTTCAACCCTATATGTAATCCCTCCTTCACGAACCAGTACTACTATCGCTCTTTTCAAAACCTCTGATAAGCAGCAAGAGTTCAAACTCATTTTAAATACAATTTCAAGGTAAAGTACAATATCATATTCCACAATCTTTAATAAATCTGTTGTAGTATTATCTACACCAGACCCTTTACATTTTTTTTTTTTAGTTTTCTCAGTTCTTTCATAATTTCCTGAGAATTTATTTCCATGTCCACATAAAGAAAGGTGTTTTTTTGTGTGAAAGAGAGAATTAATAGGACCAAATGAAGTTTAGGGAGTAAATATAATTAAGAGAGCTTAGGAAGTCAAGGAGGACATTTTCACTGTGGACCCAGATAAAAAAAATATCACCTATATACCTGCTTCACGTATGGATACAAGGTAACTCTTTGAAGAAAGGTTTGATCCAGTATGCCCAGCAAAAGTATTCATTAGAGTGTGCCACAGATGGGCTCATGGCAGTGCCTTGTACCTTTAGTGTAGATGTGGATCAGGAGAATAAAGATATTTTTGACAGAATAAAGTGGACTGTTGAAATTAGTAATTGAATGATTGGGAAAGGTAGTTAATGGTGCATGTTCAGGAAGTGTACAAGGCCACTCCCAGAATATGTCGAAAAGGACAACCAATACTGATCTCACCTCATTTCCCTGTACACAAGCTTCTACCTCACATTCCCTGACCTTTTGCACCATTAACAGCAGATTCTTGATGCACTGCAAGCTTATAAAACTTTTTGAGACTTTATTCTCAATGCAAAAGCTACTTAATTTTGGGCCCACATAATGGACTTTTATGTTTCCTACCTTTATAACTTTCCCACGTAACTCCTCTACCACCCACTCCTCTACCACTCACTCCCAAATCCATCTCCCCTATCCACCCTCAACTCTGGAAGAAATCCAATATATCTGTTGTGAATCTTTCTTTCACCATCTTTCCCAACCTAAGCTTCTCTTTCACCCTAAATTTGACCATGCCAATCAGGATTTTTTTTTTTTTTTTTTTTTTTTGTCTTGCCACACCCTCTGTTGGTGGTACTGTTTTGAAACTGCTAATGGATTGGGGGTGGGGGGGTTACAGATGCAACAACTTGGGACCAAGCTTCCAAAAAAATCCTACCCTAACATTAATTAGAGTTACCTGCCCTCCAAAAAATCTTTTTAAAATTTCTTCACTACTACACCCTTACCACCTTACTTCCAGAATTCAATTTCCCCTTCCACAGAAATGCATATCATAAGAGAGCTATCCAACTTTAGCCATGGATCAGAGCTATTTCAAGGATGAAGACCTTACAAAGCTCTCTAACACCTTCCACTCCAACTTCCTGGCTAGAAATTCATTCATCAATTTCTAAGGTCTCTTGAAAGGTCTCTCACCCCATTCTGTTTCTGCCTATACACCTGAGAACCTCTAGACCTTTTTCTATATACCTCCTGTCTAAGATCCAAAAGGTGAGCAACTCCATATACACCACAGTCACTGCCTATGAGTCACCCATAGAGCACATATCTGCCTCCTTGGGCCAACACCTACAATGCCCATACTATTGTAGCATAACCGATAGTAATAACATCCTTGAGGTAGGCGTTCCATGCCACGGGCCAGTTAGTACTCTTAAGGAAGTTTCCATAACAACGGGAAATACACAGAGATACTAAGAGATTCCTTAGAGCGGCAGCTAAGGAGAGCTTGTTAGGAAGAAGTTCGATAATGTATTTAATGAATGTATCTAATTAAAATAAAAGAGTGATTTTAATTTGTGCAAAAAAAGGACTAACAAATTAATTATTTGATTAAGCTGCACAAAAGATATCTTCCGAAATAATATAAATAGAATCACAATATAAATACAACACGGCATATTTCTTAATGAATAAGCAACCAACTGCAAATAAGAAATACGACATGGCGAGCCGTTCCAGGACTAAAGTTACCTGTTTTAAATAACCATTAAAACTAAGCAAAAGCTTATTTTAAGAAATACAACATGGCGACCGTGACAGGTCTTAAGTGCTGCAAAAAAAAAAAAAAAAAAAAAAAAAAAAAAATAAAAAAAAATAAAAAAAAACTACGTGAATTTATGAATTTGAGGATATAGCAGACAACAACAAGAAAGAAGAGAGGAGAATCCTTGGAATTTGGAAACACGCAGCGCTACTAGCGGCCGAGTGTGAACCAGCAGAGACAACAACAGCTGAGTCGAGTGAATGTTCAACCACCAGCTACGAAATACTTAAAGTTAAGTGTTTTCAAGACTCCATTATCTTTATTCTTGTAATAAAAAACTTGGTGATAGTAACAAGGAAGTTGACTGTGACAGAAGCGATGTACGGGTAGGATTAGTTTTACGTTTTTTTGGAGATTAACATAAGCTATCCTTTCGAATTTTTGTTGTTTACAAATCTTTTCCGGAACCTGTTTTTTGTTATACAAGCACAATTAAGTGACCATATTAATTTGTTGTTTAAAATATGGAGAGTGGCCAAATCTTTGCTGATAGGGACTCCGTGAGTCAACAAAACATAATAGATGATGATTTCTCGCTACTGGCCACAGAATTACAATCGACTCGCGTGGAGAACCTTTTACCAACAGAGCAAAGTCATGTAGTATCACAAGAAATAAGTGCACCAGACCCAGAAGTTTCGGTTGGAAATAACGAACATGAATCAGTCACTATAGGTGCATTAAAGAAAATACTGTTTCAATTTGGGTCGCAACTAACAGCACAGCTTACAGATACACAAGCACAACTAACAGCACAGCTTACAGATACACAACCACAACTTACAGCACAATTAAGTGAAGAAATAAAAAACTCGAAAAAGTCTTTAGAGGATCGAATAATTAGATCAGAAACTGATGCACAGGCAAAGTTAGATAAGTATGTAGAAAGGGTTGAAAAACAGTTTACAAGGATAAATGAGGAACTAAAGATATGCAATGAGAGTCTAGTAATTAGAGGGTTTGAACAAAGTACAAATGCAATTCATTCTGAAGCATTAGGTAATACAACTGAAAGTAATGATAGTAGGCCTAATACTGTAAGGGAAAAATATGAGATGAGTGATGTTACAATTAATGGTGATGTAAATCATGTAAAGGATAGACAAATTGTTAAGGAAGGGTTTCACTTAAAAGATGAGTTTAAGCATGAAAGTAACCAGGTGGAAACTTACACGGAGACAGATGAATCAGTAGATAAGGGTTGTAAGTCTATAAAAATGTTTGATATCAGAGACATTAAAGGAACAGGTGACCTTTGTCATGAAAAAGAGATGGAAGAGATTTTAATGAATGTAGATGGATTGGGTAGTTTGATGATTTTGAAGGAGGTAAACTATGACATTTTTTCCATTGTTGGGGAGAATTATGTTTGTGATTATGAATTAAAGCAGTTAAAGAATAATGGTGTTGAACATTTTCAGAGTTCTTTACATATTTTTGAAGTTGGTTTGCCATGTTACTGTTCTGGCAAAGTAAGATTAACTGTAAACAGAAAGTTGTTTTGTATGAATAACTGGGGAAAGGTGAACTGGAAATATAGAAAAAAAGGTTTTCTCTTTTGTAGAGGGGTAAGCTATGCTTACTGCATCATCCTGTGTACAAATTCAATCAGGACATTGAATCTACAACTCAGAAAATGATGACTTAGTTTAAGATGAATGAAAAGATTTAACACTAGTGCAAGGCACAGGTGTGTAAAGATAAACTCCATCATATTGGAATTTCCTATTATTATTAAGTTATAGTTAGCATATTATTATTATTCAGTGCCACAAAACACTTGTAAATAGTACTGATTGTTGTGGCTGCGCACAATTCAACTGTAATGATAGTAAAAGTTTATAACCACTAAGTGGAAGCTGTCACTTACCAATATTGATGATCTTAGTTAGATGTGCAGTCTTCGGCTGTTACCACAGCATACCATTACATAAAAGTTTATTGTCTATTAGGACTTTCTTTTAAAAAAATATATAGTTTGTAAGGCATACCGGAGCATTAGAATGAATATAGTGAGTTGAGAAGAAATAAGGTGTTGCTATGATAGAATAAATGTGTAATGAATTAAGAAGTAAAATATCATCTAGAGAGGGTACAACAGCACAGTCAAGACTCAGTTCCTGTAAATAAGGCCACTATCTAGGCATTGCCTTTAAATGATACCGAAAGGTTCGGGATTTGGTCACACAGGCATAGCTGAGGTCCACGTAGAACCTTCAAATGACTTTGTTGTTACATCTCATAGCCTATATGTGAATATATTCAAGATGAAGTAGAGTGGAGAAAAGTTATTACTTATGGGGAGAATATAATATAATGTAATGTATTGAAGAAATAAAATAAAAATGAAGTTGTGATGGTGATGCTAGATTAACAAGAAACAATGGTGTCCCAGTCGCATTAGCGTGGGTTGATTGTACTGGTCCAGGGACCAAACATGTGATTTAAATAATGTTGCCGGTTATACAACAATAAAATGGTTCAAAAGGATCGGTCTTATGAAGAATATAATGTACCAAGGGCAGGTAATAGAATTTTTAAATTATTTGAATGGTATGCTTGGTAAACAGGCGGAGGCCATGACAGCTAAAGATGATGTTATTGAATAACAATTCTGTAGTATAATATACTTACTGTAATTTTGGTTTTTAAGTGATAAGGACAGTAACTCTGTGTCGAAATGTGTGTTACAGACTATATGCCGTTCCAACCAGTAGCGGCTTATGGAAAACCACCAGGGAAAGTTACCTCAAGACATCGGTACTCGTGATATGTAAAAATGTGTTATTAGCCAAATGTAAAATATAAGCTCTCCTTACCTAAAACATGACATTTACAGGAAAGTTTACCATAACCATTTATAATGGTATGGATGTCAAATGGTATGGTAAACTTGGGGGGGCTGTAGCATAACCGATAGTAATAACATCCTTGAGGTAGGCGTTCCATGCCACGGGCCAGTTAGTACTCTTAAGGAAGTTTCCATAACAACGGGAAATACACAGAGATACTAAGAGATTCCTTAGAGCGGCAGCTAAGGAGAGCTTGTTAGGAAGAAGTTCGATAATGTATTTAATGAATGTATTTAATTAAAATAAAAGAGTGATTTTAATTTGTGCTAAAAAAGGACTAACAAATTAATTATTTGATTAAGCTGCACAAAAGATATCTTCCGAAATAATATAAATAGAATCACAATATAAATACAACACGGCATATTTCTTAATGAATAAGCAACCAACTGCTATTTAAGAAATACGACATGGCGAGCCGTCCAGGACTAAAGTTACCTGTTTTAAATAACCATTAAAACTAAGCAAAAGCTTATTTTAAGAAATACGACACTATGTCACAGATACTTCCCACTTCCTGGGCATCTATTGCAATTCTTCACATCCCTACTTGCAGATTCCTTCCTGGAAATCAAAGACTTCATCTTTTTTTACATTAGCAACCATCAGTGTCACTCCCTCAGTGCCCTTAAACACTACCTGGACATACACACTCCAAACATTCTCCCTTTCACTGCCTTTCTCAAACAAGGATATGAAGCATCTTTATAAATGACATTTTTATGATCTTAACTAATTGTGAAAACATCCTCTTTGGCTTTCTAAACTTACTTAATAAAATGTGTTACCTAACTTCACATGGCCAACTCTCACCCCCACATCACCTTCCTTTACATTAGCATCACCATAAACAGTTCTGGATCTAAAGTGAAGTTGGGGAGGGAGGTGGGGGGGAAGGGGACATGAGCATTTGTCCCAGGCAGCAACTTCAGGAGATGGCAAAATTGTGTTTGAAGGAGCAGCATTCTCAAGTTTTTGCCCCAGCTAGGAAGATTCGCAGATCCATCACTTACCATGCATAATGGCTAATTACTATCTCTATCCTATAACCAATAATTGAAAGCAATCAATTCATACTTGTACTGCTGTCTTGCTAGGCCTAATACAGTTGAGGATTTTCTTTTGGGGTTAACTCCATTAACCTTTGAAGAAAGAAGAATAGGATGGACATAGGCATATCACTTGGAAGAGAGCAGCTAAATATAGTGGCATGTTTCAAATATTTGGGAAGCTGTTTTGAAGAAAATGTAGGAAACAGGATGGAGATAAACAAAAGAGGAAGATGTGCTGATGGATTTTTTAAGAGTTTTAGAAGTCTGGTATGGAATAGGAATGTTCCACAAAAGAGCAAAGAGGCAATCTATACAACATACTTTGTGCCAATTTTAATATATGTGTCAGAAACGTGGGTGATGAAGGAGAGATACAAACGGAGAATACAATTTGTGGAAATGAAAATTCAGAAGAGTAGAGTAGGAGTAACAAGAAGAGATAGAATAAGGAATGAGGGAATCAGGGAGATGATAAAGGAAGAACTGCTACAACAGAGAATTTAAAAATCTAGGTTACAGTGGTATGGGCTTGTAAAGAGAATGGGAGAGGAGAATTTACCAAGGAAGATGTTGGACATGGAGCTGAAAGGGAAGGGACCTTGAGGAAGACCATGGGACAGATGGATTAAAAGCATTAAGAAATGTGTGGAGGAAAGAGGAGGAAACTTGGCGACATTGGAAGAAGAGAGATGGTGGTTAGATAGGAAGCACTGGTGAGGCTTTTGTTCCCAGCAGACTCTGCCAGTGGCTGAAAGCAGTCCTAGATGATGAGCCTATAATAATACATACATTTTGATAGCTGCCACACAAGACATACCTCCCCCTTCACCCTAATCATTTGGGACAGTCAGAACTTGTTACATTTTAATCACTGTTTGAAATTACTTTTGTTCCACTTACTTGGCTGGTGCAATGATAGAAATGAGTGTTGTGCTCTTTATTACTGACCCATGACCCTTCTTCCAGGTCTTAAGTCCACTTGATATTAGAATTTCCTGAATCATGCAGGACTACAAATTAACCAACACACTCAGTTTTATATTTTGACATACGTATAGTTCCCTTTCCTTTTGACACTTGTGATTGCTCACCCGATTTAGTTAGTCAGCTCTATCATAAACAATGATCAACTCATAATCAATTTATAAACTTAAAAACTAGTGGACGTAAAAGTATTAACAAGTCAAGCCAAAGAAAAAAGATGAATGAACAAAAAATAACAAAGTGCAGCTGATGAATCACTAAACCCAACTAATTGATGAATAGACACAAATAAATTATGATGAATCATCCATGAACAATCCTAACACAGGGCTGTGATCAATGTAATTCAGGTTCTCAGTAAACAGTTTATAATCAATCATCCACCATAAACAAAATCGAATGAGTGATCCAATGTTGCACTCCCATTTCCTTATTTATTTTTACTATGCCCTCACATAACCGTGGCACAAAATTTTACCATGTAAGTGCTGCTTCTGAAATTTCATAACAATTTTTATTCCCTAAGTATATTACTTTTTGAACAGAAAAATCCCTTTAACATCACAATCTGTTCCAGTTAATAATCCTTTAAGATATACTCTGACATGTTGGTACCAGCCCATATATCTGGCAATTATCCTCCAGAACTGATCCATAAAAGGATATTGCATGCCATATCACATCCAGCAGGCCAATACTCCCACCATGGAATGCACTGAATTAGGATGGGTGCTTAGCACCCTCTGCCACTCCCAGTAATTTTGAATTGCAAGGTATAGATGTAGACGTAGAACCCAAAACAATCCCTGAATCCTGACAAAGTCACCCAACCTTCTAATCTGAGATCCCTGAACTAAATCATTTGTTGTGGTTATGACTTTCCAAGCTCTTTCCCATAAATGTGTCATATTCTCCCAACATGCTCTTCCCACAGCACCCAGAATAATCTTAAACATGCCACCAAACTTCAGACATACACTTGTTGTAAACTACCTTAGAATTTCGTAAATTTGCATAATTAAATTTGCTTACAGTATAACGGGCTCAGGTGAGCCACACAATACCACAAATTTAAGAGTCATTTTTGGAGGTAATTCATGAAGTAAATAAAATTATAGTTATTTTAGGTAATAAATCAAGTAATTTCAAGTTCTAAATCTATCTAAACAGCTGTAGAAAGGCACAACATAACATCTGCATATGCAATATTTAGTTTCAATATAATTTCGCTAAGGTTAATATTTTCTTCTTCTTCTTTTTTTTTTTTTTTTTTTTTTTTTTTTAAAAAAAGAAATTTGGGATAGTAAAGGGTAAAAAGATGATAAACTTTGTAGCAAGGAAAGCACACTAAAAAGTTTGAGTACTTTAAAAGTTAAAAGCCGGAAGGAATATTTTAACACAAAATTGCACACTTTAAAATTCAAGAAGTAATATTTTGGTAAAATATAGGAAGTCAACTTATAGCCAGGAAGTAACGTAATTTTTGTTTTCAACACATACTAAAGTTTTGGAAAGCTCAGTATAGTTTAAAGGTTGTTTTTCAAATATTATGTAGTAATATCAGACACATGGCACAAAGTAAAATTAATTATTCTAGAAATACACATAAATTCCAGGGGTAAATTATATTCAAAATGCACTATAGTTAATTTGAAACAAGTTCCAGTAAGTCTCATTGAGAGAAATGCAGTATTTTGATCAGGATGAAAAAAAGTAGCGATTTTTTTATATATATCTGAACAAGTTATACTTCCGAGTTACATCAGCTAGTAGGGCATTCACTTCAAAAATTAATAACAAATCAGAGAAGACAGGTAACGACTCCAAAAATGATCAGTAGGCATTTCAGAACACGTAGAATCATCTAAAATAGGTTTCAAAGTTATCAAAAAGTTATTAGCAGGGTCATAAAGTACGTATTGCATCATAATTCATATTTTTCTATAGAAGAACAAATGTGAAGAACTATTTTGCAAGGTTGGAAGGAACAGGATGCCGCAGTTTTTACACTAGTTGACTTTTGAACACGAAGTGATTTGTCGAGAAAACAGTGAGCCTATATATATGGTCAATGAGCACTTCCTGGTGTCTTTTGCTGGTGATCACTAAAGTGGAGAGGTTGTTGGTGTATGTAGTGCTTAACGTTGGAGAGGACTAAGTGTTGGACGATTAGGCATCTGCAGGGGCAGCCATCTTAGGATTTTGGAAGGACAATAGAATAGTTTAAGAGCATTTCAATGTGACTTTTAAATTTTTATAATGGGCATTGGTCTGATCTGATCGCTTTTCATTTCTTGCAATCTAAGAACTTGGAGAAGATTTTCGATAGCCATTCGATTGTTTGGAATTGTATAATTTTTCTGAGAGTATAGTGAAACTTTGAATTTGAACTTAGCTACAGTGACTTTTATTACAATGTGAACCTTACCTTTCCTAGTTTGGGGTTTAATCAAGCTAGGTGGCGGCTGCAATAATTTCAGAACAATCGAGAATCCAATAGGCACATGAGAAACATGGTTTGAGCTCAGGTGATTACTTATTTATCTAACCCCGTGAGTAGTTTTATCCCTTACATTGTCCACACATACCATGTTCCCAACACTTCTCATACACCAAGGGTGGTGGGTGAGTGTAACACACTTGCCTCGCAATCAGGAGGACTCAGGTTCGAATCCTCACCCAGCCTCCCAGGGTTTTTCATGGTTTCCCCAAATCACTCAAGGTGAACGCCAGGATGGTTAGTACAAAATGCCACAGTCAGATTCCTTCCTATTCCTTGCCACCAGGTCTTTCACACCTCTAATGACTTTAGTGTTGACAGGGCATAAAGCCATTAGAAAAAAACTTCTCAAGCACCTCACAGCTCATTCTCACGTTTCATTGGAAAACATGTCCTATTCGAACCCTACCACTAGTGGAACCTCCATCATCATAAACCATGCAACCTGTACAATGACCCACTTCATATACCAGCTCAGTTACTTCCATTGCACTATTTCTGACATCAAACTTCCAATTAACCAGTTAGCCATTAGGATGAATGGTCACAGACAAACCCTTTACCCCAAAATCTAGACAAGTTGCTGTCTCCTGCAACTTTTATGACATCAGTAACTGTATAACAGTCACAGTTTCAGAGAACTCCCTGAAATATATCCCACATGAACTGTAGGTGGGATCTGAACCATTTTGGACAACAGAGATCCTATTGATCTCAATTTAAACTTGTATTTATAATTTATTTATTTATCAGAAATGTATTTTATCATAATTATTCAACATTTATAGATCTTTATTTAATTAATTATTATCTTAATTTGTTTTCTCCACACAACATTTCCGATGGTATTATTTTTGTCAATCCTCACCACCTTTGCTCTGTACTAAATGGTTAAAAATAGTGCATTAATGTTTGCTAGGTTGACTAAGTGTGCATTTGTTGGCCTAGCCATGTGTTCCATCTTCTGTATTCATTAATAAGTGTAAAGCTCACAACATTGCTGTTGTATTTGTGCAGATTTTTTTTTCCTGTAGAGCTACTTCCTTCAACTTTGGTAAGTGATGAGCCTTCTTTACCTTTCCATATTAGTATCATCTTGAGGCATTTCTTGCTGCTCTATAAGATTTTGTGGTAGGTTAGAAAATTACAACATCTATTTAATAAAGAAAAATCTGATTTACTTAATTGTTACACTTCATATGTTTACTGTCTAGTTTGTAAAGAATTTGACTACATTTTAAAATTAAAAAAAAAAAAGGATAAAAAATTTGTCAGATTAATCTGACAATAAAAAGCTATTTTGCATTAGAAAATTTCATTGTTTTGTTATTATTTGGAGGTTTCACAAAGGAACAGTTCAATCATACATTTCAATTATACTAAATCTTACAGCTAAGCAGCTGCAATTAAAAATTAAATTAGAGTTCATTGTGCCTAAGGTAGTTACAGGTTTAGCTTCAAATTTCCACCACAATGTTTTGTAGTTGAAAATAACAAACAATTCAGTTTACATATGTAGGCAGGTATTCAAAGTCAATATGAAGATTTGGATTGATACTTTTCAGTCTCTCACACAGCATTTGATTAACTCCACAACAGTATCTTAAACCCAAGTATTTTAAGTGTTTTTGGTGAGTAACAAGTTGTTCCAAAGACATAGAACGTGAATCCAAATAACTCAAATCAAGCCATCGAATCTGTTGCAGTTGAAATAGTGGTTTCCACCATCCTTTGAGTTTGTAACACCGTGATATATCCAGTACTCTTAAATCAGCCTGGGGAAAAAAAAATCCAGTTTAATGTGAAAATAAAGTCTAAAGTTTTTATGGAACAGCTCAAAATAATATAGTTACTGCAAAAACAAAATACTGTGATTATAATTGCAAAAGCCATAGTAGATCAAGAAACACAAGAATATTCAATAAAAGGAATATTTAGGAATAAAACAAGATACTTTGATCATGGAAAACATTACAGTGCAGACTAATTAAACACATAAAAGGCCAGGATATACTTGATCACAAAAAGAGAATATAATGATATTGAATTCTTTAAACCAGTATGATGAGCTGCATCCAGAAACACACAACACATTTTATGTCTTACCTAGTTAGGGGAATAAATAAAATAATTTTTATTATATTTCTTCATTATTCTAATTTAAACTATAGCAAGTGATTTGCTTTCTTTATCAGTTTCTGCAGTTACTAAACTTATTTTGAGGCACTTTTTAAACAAATGAATAACCTTAAAATATTTAAAATTTGTAAATGAAATGACATACCAATGTCCCAACTGGATCAAGTGAATTATCGAGAAGCATGTGGCAAGCAGTTAGATGTAACTCTCTAAGCTGCGGACAGTTCTTTGCCACTTGTCTTATAGATTCACCAAATAACCTTCTAGAAAAAGACAGATTCAAAGTAACCAATGGCAAAGGTTCTGGTTCTCTGGAACATAGGCCTTCTGTTATAACTGTATCGTCAATCCATGTTGACCTGAAAATTCATACAATAAAATTTAAATAACATACAGATTATATACACATGGAAGCTGAAACAATAAACAATGTCAAATTACAACAAATATGAAGGGGATGACAAATACAGGAAGCCAGTAGAATGATGGAATAAAATATATCACAGGAAATGTTTCAGTATAACATTACAAGGATATATATACAATATTAAACAAAATTCTGCTTTTTACATTCAGAGTGAAGTTCCTGAGGAGGAATATTGGAAATCCAAGCATCAGAGCTAAAGTTGCTGGTGGTGGATAGTTTGAATTCTTCCTAAATATGATATTCTGAAGAGCATTTATGGCTCTGAAAATGCAATAATTGAGTGCTGTATTCAAATCTTAACACAGATAGGGACTTAAATAGCCTTCACTGCAAGTTTAGTTGGCCTTATTTCATATCAGACAATTCCATTAATAAGATGAAAGTTATTCACTTAATGTAATTAATTAATAAAAAAATTATGGAGTTTATGGTGTATGAGGTATTATTACAATACATTCATTTTCCATTGATCCCAATATAAGAGACTGGATCTGTGGGATGTGGAAAGTTGTCAATTTACAGATATGGTAAACAGTTGCATAATAAAATGATAAGTACACCACTAGATGTACAGTTGCAGCATACATGGTACATTAAAAAAAAAATCCATAACAAAATAATACATACACCACAAGATGTACAGTCATAGCATACATGGTACCATAAACAATTGTGTAACAAACTAAATACATACACCAGGAGATGTACAGTCATAGCATACATGGTAAATTAATTATGTAAACTACATTTACACAAGCTAATGGCAGTTATTTTTTAGATACCTTAGAAATAAATTCTTCTGCAGAGTAGAAGGAGTTGTCAATTAAAAATTCTTTCAATTTTTTCCTGAACTTATTCTTATCAACTGCTAGACATTTAATATGTGTTAGGAGTATATTGAAGATATGTATCCCTGAATATTGGACACCTTTTTGAACAAATGACAATGACTTGTAAGTCTTGTGAAGATCATTTTTACGTCTAGTGCCATAATTGTGTACTTTACTATTTGTTTCAAGCAAAGTATAATTTGTGACTACAAAGGACATTAATGTGTATACTCAGATGCCAATGTTAAAATCCCTAACTTCTTGAACAGCTCTCTACATGAAGTTCTATTGCTAACCCCACACATAATTCTTATTACACGCTTTTGGATTCTGAACACTTTGTCTCTATGGGTAGAATTGCCCCAGAATATTATTCCTATGACAATAAGGAGTAAAAATAAGCAAATTAAACTAGCTGCCTCATACGGAGATCACCTATAGCTGAAATTGTACGAATTGCAAACGTGGCTGCACCCAATAGCTTTAGTAAGTCAGAAACATGTACTTTCCAATTTAAATTATGATCAATATACAAACCTAGAAATTTCACACTCTCCACCTCTTGAATGGACTGGCCTCCAAATTTTATGTCTATATCTGGTGTTAATCTGTGTGATGTACTGAATTGCATATACTGAATTTTATCAAAGTTTAAAGACAAGCCATTAGCTGTAAACCATTTATTAATCAGTTCAAAGACAGAATTTGAAATATATTCTGTAAATAAATATGGAGTGTTTTTAATTCCTATGTTTGTGTCATCTGCAAGTTGGACAAATTTTGAATTTTTAGATGTAACACAGGGTAGATCATTTATATATATTAAAAACAATAGTGGCCCCAATATAGAACACTGAGGAACTCCACATATGATTAATATCCACTCAGAAAACAAGGCACATCTTAAAGCAGCCTTAAAATTCTCCATTGACACTTTCTGTTTTCTATTTAGAAGGTAAGAACTAAGCCATTTATTAATAATGCCATCTATACCATAATTCTTTAGTTTCTATATCAGAATTTTATGATCTACACAGTCAAATGCTTTAGATAAGTCACAAAAAATTCCCACAGGAATTAATTTATTATATATTCTTTCTAAAATATTGTCAGTGAATGCAAATATAGCTTGTTCAATTACTCTTTTGAAAACCAATTTGTGATTTTGTTAGAATATTATTATTTTCAAGGTGTTCATAAACTCTATTGTACATTGCTTTCTCAAAAACTTTGGAGAAGGCTGTTAGTAATGAAATTGGTTGGTAATTCGATACGGCTGCCTTATCTCCCTTTTTATAGAGTGGTTTAACTACAACTTTCTGGAAAAGTACCCTCAAGTAAAGATATATTAAAGAGATAACTTAGTATATTACTTAATTCTGTGGAGCACAATTTAATTAATCTGCTGGAAATCCCATCATAACCACTTGAGTATTTGCTCTTAAGGGATCTGATAATTTTTCTTATTTCTTCTGGAGTAGCTAATTTTACAGACATAGAGTTAATTTTTTCTTGGAAGCCATTTTGACAAAATCCATACTGTGTGTCACTGAGCTATTAGCAGTCAATTTATCAGCAACAGATAAAAAAATGTTTATTAAATATATCAGCAATTGAAAAATTTTCTTTGGCAAAAATATCATTACTTGTTTGATTACTTTTTCCAATTTCCTTTTTTACAATGTCCCATATTGTCTTAATTTTATTTTCAGAATCATGAATTTTATGTTTGTAGTACATACTTTTAGATTCTTTAATAACCTTTTCCAGTATTTTGCAGTACTGTTTGTAATGTGTTTTAACATTAGCATTCTTACTGTTCCTAGAGGCAATATACAATACAACTCCTTTTATTAATGCATGATGTTCTAATGCCTATAGTTATCCAAGATTTTTGTTATATTAGAGAAGCACGACACTATTTCAAGGGGAAGCAACTTTCAAAGTAATTTAATACAGTGTTACTAAAAATGTTGTATTTTTCATCCATACCTTGAGCACTGTAAACCTGTTCCCAGTTTGTGGTATTAAGGCACTTTCTAAAACAAGTAACTGACTCATCATTTATTACATGCTGAAGTTTAAAAACATTACTCTTAGTGCTAGTTCCTATTGAAGTGTTGATGGTTAATAACTGGGCATTGTGAGCCGAAAGTCCATTGATGGATGGCTTGATGGTATAACTGAATTTTGAGATACTTATCTAGGAAAACATTGTCTATAGCTGAGTGACTATTATTCATTATTCTAGTTGGAAAATTAACTACCTGAGTTATATTGAATTAACTGACTAATGATTCTAACATGACTTTACAGGGTAAGTTATTTAGAAAATCTACATTAAAATCACCACATACGATTATGTTGACTTCTTTTCTGCTTAAAAATGTTAATAAGAGTTCAAACTATTTCATAAAAACAGAAAAGTTTACATTAAAAATCACCACATATGACTATGTTGACTTCTTTTCTGCTTAAAAATGTTAATAAGAGTTCAAACTGGTTCATAAAAATAGAAAAGTTTCCCAATGGTGCTCTGTATACTGTTACTATTATGAAAATTTCATTATTGAAACTTAGCCATGTAGCACAAGCTTCAAAATGTTGATCAACACAATACTTGCTAATACTTATATCCTCAAAACTATAACCATTTCTAACATAAGTGACAACTCCTCCTTTCTCCATGTTCATTCTACAATATTGAGAAGCTAAATTAAAGTCAGCTACATTTGACATACCTATTCCTGAAGTTATGTGGTGTTCAGACACGCATAAAACATCAATTCTATCCATATAATTTAATTCATTTATGTGGACTAGCAATTCATCCACTTTGTTTGCTAACCCTCTGATATTCTAATGTAATAAATTAATCACTGCACAATTTTTAATTTTGGTATCTGAAAACTCATTATTGTTTAAACTAATTTCTTTTAAAACTTTCTGCCTCAGACATGATCTTAATCTAAAAAAGGAGCTGCTCTAACACCATTAACAACAGGAATCTTTTCATGTGAATTTGTGGCCCCAATTAATTTTTTTGCTATGAGATCTGAAAGAACACCCTTCCCTCTACTATTGAGGTGTAGGCCATGCCTAGTATAACCCCACCTATCAATAGTAAATTATATAAAGGAAAATGACTTCTTAAGGGAGTGTCAGTCTGAATACAGAGAAAAACCGGAAAGAATGGGGAGAAATGGTTTCTGTTGCTAGATAGCAGACATGGGAGAGGTGTACACTCCCATGTGCAGAATCATTTAGACACAAACATAATGCAACATTAGATCAGGTAATAGAGGATACAGGTTCACTTTGTAGGAGTTTCACTAAGGACAATACAGTAGTGATAGTGGGAGCTGTGGGGAATAGTATTGATAGAAATATATGTTATTGTATAGAGGATGACCTGAGGAAGGTGTTGAAGCAGGCACAGCATACTGGGATTGAACTCATGCAGGTCCTAAGTTGTCATGACCAGCCACAGTTGTTGCTGTGAGGTAAATGTGGAAATGGAGGAACTTCTAGGGAAAGTCATTGGCTCTGTCTTGATGGTTGTGCCTGTGGACACCTTTGGTAGGTACGGTTTCAATAGGTTTTGGACTATACCTAAATAGAAGGGATAAAGGAATACTTTCTGAGTTGTCTGCTAAGGTGGTAAAGGAGCCCACTTCCAGTGATGATGGAGTCAAGACTGTGCCTTTTTTTAGGTTAGAGCCTGCTAGTGAAGGGATCGAGATAGATGACCAAGGGATACAGATTGTATATCCATGATGGGGAAACTCACTAATGCTAAAGAAACATATGAAGGTGCTGAAACAATACCAGTTGGGGCAGAACTGCGAAGGAAAAGGTTAATGCTGGAAATATCAAGAAGTCAGTAATAAAAGTATTACTGGTTAACTGTAAAAATGTACTGAACAAAATAATAGAATTTGCAAACTTAATAGAGATACACCAACCACAAGTAATTCTAGGGCTAGAATCTTGGTTAAAAGAAGAAGTATTAGACAGTTAGGTTTTTCCTGGTGATTACTGAGTGTACTGCAGATATAGAGGAGCAATTTGTGGAAGCATTTTCATACTGGTTAGCAAAGACTGCTACAGTTAACTGGTGTTTATAGCTCATGACCATGAGTTACTTGGGTAGATTTTTGGGGTAATAAAAAAGAAAAGAAATCAGTGTGTTGGCTGATTACTGCTGTGGATGAAACTAAATGTAGTGGGAGAAACTAAATTCATACTCATAGTTTAGAAATGAGAATAGAATCATCATGATTGGTGGGGATTTAATTTTACCAGGTGTCAACAGGGTAGGAAATAAGATTAATAAAACAAGAGAACAGAGATTTGCAAATACATTAATAAGGGAAGGAGGCTTTACACAAGTGGTAGAGTAGAACACAAAGGGATGAAACACATTGGATATCTTTCTAATAAAGCCCAAAAATAACCATATGGAATTGCAAGTAACTGAAGGAATAAGTTATTATGAAGGAGTTCCAATGGATATTAGGGAATTCAGTAAACCAGTGGCCAAATTGAAGGGGAAATACATACAATTGCAAAAAATAACAGATTTCAAAAATGAAGAGATATTTCAATAAAAGTTTCATCAAATGGAAAACGGTACAATTACAGTGGGATCAGTTCACAGAGATGATAAAAATATGGTGAAGAAAATTATATTCCAAAACAGAAAAGTATAAAACATATATAGAGAGAGGAGGTAATTCAAGAGGTTGGTGAGACAACAACATAACAGAGTTAAGAGACATCAAGACAGGAGGAAATACTTGAAACAACTAAACAAAGAATTAATAATAGCAAAGAAGGTGGCTAAATATGGGTTTATGAAGAATATTATTGGCACAGGGGGACAATAGACAGATGCATCTAGAAATTTCTATGGAAGAAGGTATGGTGTTGAGACAATTACAGATAATGATGGAGAAAGCAGCGATTTTAAGTGACTGAATAAGTGAGACCACTGGGGACAATGATACATGAATGGGAGAATATAAATCATAGAACAAGCTGATCCACACAATTAGAAATGAAAAAACTAAAACAAAACATATGAAATTCATCCTGAAAGTATCATGAAGAAATTAAGAAAGCTGAAAAAGCATGAAGAAGCTGATGTAAGACAAGATTATTGTGCATGTCTTACAGAGAGCAGAAAGTACATTGTACCTTACCTTTATACATTATTTAAATTGAGTCTGGATACTTGCTGCTTACCTGAGGACCAAAAAAAGTGTGATAATAGTACCAATACTTTAAGGAGGGGTGATAAGTATGATATAAAATTATAGGCAAATCGGTTTGACTTCAGTGGGAGGTAAATTAATAGAGAGAATGATATGCAACCATACCAGAAATGTATGCGAGTAACATAAGTGGTTTTCAAGTCAATAGCATGTTTTTAGACAAAGATAGTGGGCTATATGCAAGATATTTTGAACAAAATGGAAAGGGGAGGCCAAAGAGATAGTATAAACTACATCTTTCAAAGGTGTTTGACAGAGAGTCATTGAATGATGGTAAATAAGATAAAAACCATTGGCGTGGATGAAAAAGTGATCTCCTGGGTGGAAGAATTCTTGAAAAGTAGAAAGCAAAAAGAAAGGGTAGGTAATGCAGTATAAAACAAATTGGAAGTAAAAATGGGAGTGTAACAAGGTAGTATATTAGGATCACTATTATTTATTATTCTAATGAATGTTTGTGTTGTGGTTTACTATCAGAATTTAGGTTGAAAGAATGAAGGCTCCCAGGTGTGTCAACTGTATACTAAAAAAAAACCATCTCGGTCATCCCACCGGGGAAGTGCATCAGTAAGATGTGACATTTTGGGGCCATTCTCTAACTCAGTCTTCTGTTGAAATGGCCTGAAATGTTTTTATACAAAGTTAGCTTATTTGAAGATGACATAATGCTGTATAATATGATCAAAACAGTATGTTAGGTGTGAGCTGTATGCTGGGGGTTGCAACACTTTGTCTAAAATGTGAACGTAAAGTTCATGACCTGCGTAGCCTTTTGGTACCTTAATGTTTAATAAAACGGCCACCACACATTCGTATTATAAACCCAAAATGCAAAGGGTACAATAAATAATTTCACTTGACACAGTTCTAGGATCACAACATACTTATGTTCCTGATAAAGTTCACTCTTACATTGTCTGTGCCGGAATCTTGGATAAGACATCGAACAACAGTTCCATAAAAGATTTACAGGCTAAGCACATTCACACAAGAAGATAAATCCACTAAGTCCCCATAATACAACTATGGCATGTGACATAACAACTACCGCATGGAGCAGTTCGCTCTACGAACCGACGCAAAGTTAATAGTTTCAAATCTGATGGAAGACAGGCTAAATAGAAACACAAAGTTACCTCTATAAAAATCAGTGAAAGGCTAGGCTTCATAGCAACATGAAGTTCCCTCTCAGATAACTATAGAAAGTCTAGGCATATCCAAGATGGCTGCGGGAACTTTTATCAACTTTTCCATTCCTATGACGTAAGCAAATTCTTTCAGACATTAATATCTCCCAATATACTAATTGGTTTAAATTGCAGCTATTACAAGGGCTTCCTGCTGTCATATTGTATCTATTTTAATTTAATTCGACATTCAAAAGTATTTCTATAAGCTTAACCTTGAAGTCTTTTAAGTCACCAGCTTGGTGCAATTTGTCACACTTCAACAACAATCAATGACAATCTATCCTCAAAATCTTAATTATCTTACTAATACTTAAATTTTTACCAAAACCAGTATATATTTGTAATCCTCTCAATTTAGGCTATCTACTGATATAAATTTCTCCATTCAATTCCTTTTAGTTAAATACTTCATTTTTTCTCTTAATTAAAACCACTAATTAAACTTTGCCAAATCAGTTAATTTTACTTTTAAAATATGCTAGACAGTGCTGACTAGAGCTGGTGATAAAAGATCAGCTGTGACTTTACTCTATTCAGAGTTATTTCAAATCTTATACTCTATCTTTCCTAATCGCATGGGTTAAAAAGTAAGGTAACCAAATTGTCTGTTAAATTAAATTTTTCTGGATATAATGAATACACTTCAAAATTATTCTTATTATGAATTTTTAGTATGGACATGAATGCAGGAAAATCTATTCAAGTTGAAAATTACTTTACGTGAAATTTTTATGTTCTGCATAAGCGACTTCAAAATCGATTTATAGTATACATTACAACTGGGGGTAACTAGGGGGGATGCTTTTGGCAAGCTAAAGGGTCCCTTACAAGTAGAAGACTGTAAACAGATGCAGGATGTTCTGGACAGGATATCCAGCTGGTTATGTCAACATCGGTTGAAGATAATTGCAAAGAAGTGTCAGCTTATTAGGTACACAGACAAAAAACTAAAGGTTGATTGTGATCATAACATGGTTGCTTGTTGAATACTTGAAATGTGAAACTGGGCAGGACACATTGGAGAGATAGTAGGAGAAGGTTTCAAAATCCTTCACTTGTTGGAGAGAGTGATGAGGGGATGTGCCAAAGAAGTAAGGGATTTGGGTTACAAAACTTTGGTCAGTCCATTGCTTGAGTATGGTGGTGTAGTATGGGACCCACATTTTATGTAGCAAATACAGGAGTCAGAGGGGGTGCAAAGAAAGGCTACTAGATTTGTCTCAGGAAATTAACGCACAAGACAATCAGCAACTGATATCATAAAGGAGCTCAGATGGATTTCATTGGAAGGCAGGAGAAGGGTGAGACAATCATGGGAGTGTTCAAGGTGTATATTGGTAATGAGGCATAGAAAGATATTGATGGAAGAATTAGGAGTAGTGCTCAGAATGGAAAAGATGACCAAGACCACAAGCTGGCACTTGATTTCAAGCAGGAGGGTGTGGGAAGATTTTCTTATGTAGGTGAAGGTATCAGGGATTGGAATAAGTTATCAAGAGAAATGATGAAAAAATTACCAAAAACACTAAAAGAATTAGCATTGAAATTTGTAGAGGGCAAAAGTAGGTAGATACAGGAAAGGGGAATTGCCACCAGAGTATGCACTCCATAGCAATTAAATTAATAATTTAAAAAACATAGTATAGCAACAGCAATTCAACTATTAAGGGATCATCCATAAACCATGTAACTCCATTTTGGTCTCCTGTGAACCTCCCCTCTCCCCACATATCCCAGTGTGGCTTTTGCCTCTACCCTCCCCCCCTCCACCCCATGGCATGTAGGTTTCCCCCCCCCCCCCCCCCCCCCGTTGATTCCAGAAGACATTTCGTACTTTTTCTCTTGTCAGACTATTGTAAATTACTTACAGGGAAATAATTAAATGACACAAATAAATATTCACTTGCTGGTGAGTGTTCTTTACCTTGTTACAACTGTGACAAATAATATGAATGAGAAACTACATGGCCTGGCTCGGAACTCCCCCTCCGCCACGTAGCTCAGCGTAGCCTTCCAGAGAACCCCTCTTCCCCCCCCCTCTCCCCTAGACTGAGCCATGTAGTTTATGGATGCTTCCTAATGAAAAATTGGTTACAGATAATAGATAAGGGAGAAACAACAGTAGCTGCATTCCTGTATTACAAAAGTACTTTTGAGACTGCCAACAAAAATGTGTTATTCCACAAATTAAATTAAATGTATAATATCAATTGTGACTTATGAATCTCTGGAAGACTGTTTGATGGGCAGATACCAAAGGGTAAGATTTAATGCCATTAAATCTGAAAAAAAGGAGTAGTAAATAGGGACCACAATTGTTCATATTACATATAAATAATCTTCCCGGAATACTTAAGTATCGTAAAAAACATGTTTCCATGACACTTTGATTTTTTTCATGGGGAAAATGTGTCTGGGATAGTGAAGATATGATGAGGTAAAAGTAGTTAATAAATGGCTAAGTAGTAATTCATTAAGTGTAAATGTGCCTAAAATAAAATGTATGGAAACGGGGAAACATAGAGTTAGAAAAAGAGGCAGGAGAAATGTAGTCAGTTATAATACATGGAACCAAAATAAATTGAGTTCAACAATATTAATATTGTGGAATAACTATTGATGACAGATTTAGTTTTGAGGCTCATATGGATTACATAAACCAAAAAGTGTTAAGAAAAGGTTCACTTAGTGTGTAAATCAAGGAAAATATTGTCTAGACCAGGAAAAGAGCTAGGTGCTGTTTAAGATAATTGTGATGTCATATATAAGATACTGCTCCACAGTACTTATAATGGCAATAAGAAAGAAATTAATAAGTTACAGACAAATTTTAATAAATTAAAGACGAACAGAAAATGTAATGTGCTTAAAATGTTAGGTTATTTATTCATTGAAAAGGAAGTAGTAAAGGTTGTATTAAAATTTATATTTAGATTGGAAAATAATGTATTAGCAAGGTATCTAAATGAGCTGGTACAAAGAAACAATAATATATATAATCATGCGACAAGACTGATCAACCATTTTCAAATGATACATGAACAGAGTGTTAAGGCTCAAAAGAATATGTTCCATAAAGGACTATTTATGTAGAATTACTTGTCATTAGAAATAAAAGAATCTGCATCTGATAGAAGATTTAGGGAAAGAGTGGCTACTTTGCTGGGAAGCTGTTTTCTAGATGCCATTTGTATGTCTAAAATAAATAACATAAAAACACTATGAATTAACAAAATCTTCATGATGATATTAAGTCATTAACTTTGATACAGAAAGGTGTCCAAAACCTCTATATCCTTATTTTCATTAATCCAGTAAATATCAGATGCTTAGTTGGAGATTATACTACACTTTTCCAGTGGGAAGGTTACAAAATTATGTCAAGTTAGGAGAGGAATTAGATAATGTTTTTGATATGTACGGAGTTCTGAAACAGTATTGATAGTGGAACAGTCAATCTTTCATAGTGATGAAAGTGACATTTAGAGACTGGGAAAGAGAGAAAGTTAGAGTCTACAAAGCTGATAAATCCTAATGCTATAGTATCACACAAGTGAAAACACTTTTTATTCACAAAAAATGTCTATATCAGTTCCCATTAGTTTATAGCTCAAAAACAAATATAAATGTACTGAAACAAAAAGCCCTAAGATTGTCAAGTTTAAGTTACTTTTGCACTAAGTGTTCTGTACATAGGTTGTGTATTAAATTTATTGCACAGTAAAATATGTGAAACAATGTAGGAAAAAAAAAAAAACACACACACACACACACATACACACACAACATATTTCCTATGCAATTCATAAAAATCTCCATCAATAGATACATATGATTTTTTTTCTTGGAAAAAACATCTGATGAAGTATTTCATATTTGTCAGAATCACTTGTTAGTTATTTTGTGAAAATTTCACAACAGTTTTCCCGTAAACTTTAGCAGACCACATAATACTGTAAATATTGAAAGAACTGTCAGATAGGAGGTTAAAAAAATTAAAGAAAGAGGAGCAGTATTTTTTACAATGTTTTCAGCAAATGATTAAAAAAATTGTATAAAAAGAGAAATACACACATTTTGATACCCATGAAAATTATTGAAAGGCAAAACTTTCTTTAGCTCTGACTGAACACAGTATAATTATTTTCACCCTTTATGATCTATCAAAATTTTATGCGATAGTTGTATAAAGATTACTAAGAACTAAAGTAGTATACAACTAAAAATTTTCAAATTCAGAAGTTTGGAAGCTGTGACATATGAATGGAGAGACAGATGGACAAATGAGGGAATACATAAAGGTTAGGCCATCTTCACACTGTACTAAATCATTTCCAATTTTGTGTAATGGGGAAGCACAAATGGTGCAACTCCCATGAGATGTGTATCCTGTCAGTCTAATGAGACCTGCAAGGAAGTTGGCCATCAGTTGTGTCTCTTGGGAGTCTTGTGAAACATGGCAGATGAACACGTTTGACATTAAGTTTGTGGGTGAAGTTGACAAAAGAGGACATGTAATTAGTATCCAGTAATTTTTTATCATTTAAAACTATTTCAGAAGAGTTTAATTAATATTTGGCTTTAATAGGGTGTTGTGTAAGATTTTTACAATCCTAGATTGTTGCTTGTACTCATTGTAGGGGGTAGTACAATATTATTCAGTTCAAAGGGAACAATCAGTCTACATCATATAGTTAGTTTAAATAGTTAACAAGCAATATTAATCAAAAGCAAGCATTTTTGTAGTAATCAGTTATATGTATATGTGGAATCAATGAACAGTTTAATAAAGAAAAGTTAAATTGATTTTTTGTGAGTCATCTTTTGTACAGAAGCAACCTATCATTCCATTTAAAAATTCAGGAAGTTATAATTATGTAGTGTCTTCCTTAGCAAATATCAACTCTTGTTGGGCATGCATGGTGTAACATAAACAAATTAATTTAATTAATTAACACCATATTAACTCAAGAACAGTGTCTTTAGCGAATGGTTCAAGCAGAGGACACATGAGACAAGGGGTGAATATGTGAAGAAAAAGAAGGAGGCCAAAAAATAGTAACAGAGGAAAGAAGGAAATGGCTGGAGAAATGGGCCAACATGATGAAAGAAGATAGCAAAGAAAATAAGAAAGCGCTATACGGAATGGTAAAAAGGAAGAGGAAGGAGTGGATAGAAAATTTCAACATGCTGGATAAAGATGAAGACGAAATAAACAGCCCAGAAAGACTAAAAAGGATGTGGGAGGAGCATTTTGAAGCCTTACTGAACCCAAATTAGTCACAGGATGATAAAGTTCTTCTGGAGAAGCAGGAAAATAACAGCCATGTAGGAGAGAAAGAGAAGGACTTAACTTGGGAAGAAGTGAAAACAGCTCTGCATAAGATGAAGGGTGGAAAGGCACCAGGCATCAATGAAGTAAGTGTGGAAATGATAAGGGCAGCAGGAGTAGTAAGAGTGGTGATGAGAAAGGTATGGAATCAGAGTGCAACTCCTGAAGACTGGAAAAAAGGAATAATTATACCTATATTCAAAAATGGGAGCAGAAAGGAGTTTAAAAACTATAGAGGGATTACGCTGATGTGCCAAAGTGTATGAGAAGATCATTGAAAAAAGGATATGTGACAGGGTATAAAAAGGGCTAAGGGGAGAGCAGTACAGCTTCAGATCAGGGAGATCAATGGTAGACCTGATATTTGCTATGAGATAACTGCAGGAAAAACATTTTGAGTATGGAAAGGTTTTACTGTCTGTATTTCTCGATAATGAGAAAGCATATGATTGTGTAGACAGGAGTAAGGTATGGAAGGCCTTGGAGAACAGTGGAGTTCCCAAAGCAACCGCCAGGAGAGTGACAGAACTATACCAAAGAAGAGTGAGCTATGTGAAAATAGAGGAAGGAAGAAAAGATTGGCTGAAACAAAGGAATGGACTAAAACAAGGAAGTGTCCTCTCACCATTACTCTTTATTGTAATTATGGAAGATATAATGCAGAAGGTGGCAGTGAGAACTGGAGAGGAAAACATGAAGGTGATGGCTTTTGTGGACGATCTGATGATCTGGGGAGATAATGAAGAGGAAGTGCAGCGACAGTTGGATGTATGGTCACACAGTCTGGAGGAATATGGCCTGAAATTTAATGTAAAAAACTGTGAGTACATGGTAACAACCAGAAAGAAGAACACAGGGAATTGTGAAGGTAGTGAACAACTAAAGAAGTTAAGCAGCTTCAAGTACTTTGGGAGTGCATTGGAGGAATGTGGAGGAAATGATGGTGAGATAAGTGAAAGATGAAGCCAAGCAGAGGCATTCCTAAGGAGCATTAGAAGCCTGATATGAAATAAAGAGATGCCACAGAGAAGCAAGAGAGTAATCTATCATACATACTATGTGCCTATCTTGACTTATGCTGCTGAAACGTGGACAATGAAAAAGCGGGACATCAGTAGAGTACAAGCAAGTGAAATGAAGTTTTTGAGAAGTAGAATGAGAGTTACTAAAATGGACAGGATAAGGAATGAAGTGATTAGATGCACCATAAAAGAGGAACCCTAGAGGAAAGGGTAGAGAGGATCAGATCGAGATGGTATGGACATGTAAAGAGAATGGTTGTTCAGAGAATCCCAAGAAAAATCCACAAAAGTAAGATGCATGATAAATTACCCAGAGGAAGACCAAGAGATGGCTGACTGAAAGGAGTGGAGGAGTGTGTACTGAAGAGAGAAGAGGAGTGGAACAAGGTGTTGACAGAGAGATAGTGGGAAGAAAGAAGAAAATGGATAGACTTGTGCATGAAGCAGACCTGACCAGTGGCTTGAAACTGTTTTTGGTGTTTATGATGATGATGATGAACACCACATTAAAAACCTTGCATATTTATTTATTTTTTATTAGTTCTTCTCACTAGTATTCACCTAAAAATTTCACAACTGAGCAACATCTTTTCTTAAATTTGTTTATTTACCCACTCTATGTTTCCCCCTCTTTTTCTCTTGTATGTATGATTTAAGAATGGCAACATATTTTTCACATTTTTGTTTTTCTATAATAGTTGTAGTAAGAATAGATGACAATGACATCATCATCACTTGACATGAAAACCAATGTTAGAAGCCACAGCAGTGATGTTTATTAGGATGAAGCTTACCACAGTTAGAGGCAGACTGTATTCTTAGAGTATAGTAACAGGTCACTAGTGGGTACCATACCGACAGACAAATCAAATTGATGATACTAAAGTCTCAGTCACGAGGCTTCAGAATTGGGCAGTGTGAAGAGAGCCTTACAGTTTTCATTTTAAAGGTGTGGAACCCTAAAAATACAATAATTAATTAGCCCAGTGTAAGACCCAAGGCTGACACCAGGGTTAGAGTATTGTCTTGGTGACTTCACGTGGATGGAAAGTTCTGTGGGATTTTCACAAGATAATTTGAATTTGACCATGTAGCCTAATAAAAACTCAACTTGAATGCTTGAAGGTCGCCACTAGATCTGTTTCTAAACCACAAATCTAGAAAAGGTTCTTCTACTAAATTATAACAGTTCACTTTACTTGGAAAATTTGAAGTTTATTTTTTAAAAATCACAATTTCAAAGTTAACATTGTTCAGTTGAGTAGGCAATCGAACAAACATTTCCAAAATATTGCAGATTGTGGAGAGAGAATTTACCGACCGAACCCCCTTTTGTAAATTTATAAGTTCATGTTAACAGTTATCCTCGCAGTACCAACATTGCCGACTCGGTAGTGTCAACTTTCAACCGGCTTCCTACCTGCTCCGATACAAGACTTGCGCAGGTTAACTTCACATCGCACTCCACGGAAAAGGCCAAAGCATGATGGCGGTGTGGCCTTATATAGGCAACACCAAAATCCGTGATGTAAGCAGCTGTATCACATCTTTTCGCTTCCGCGAGACCAAAATTGTGTGTAATTTATTTGACGATCCAGATTATTAAAAATGTTTAAACTTTGACAATGTCTATACTTATCTACTATAAGTCCAACGGAAGTTTCGTGAGAAATTTAGAGTAATTTTTATTTATTTCTGCGTGGTGATACAAATCTCCGAAGTAGGGGATCAACCCAAACGTTTGAATTTTTACAGCGACAATCAACGACAATCTATCTTCAAAAACTTAATTACCAGACAAATGCTAAAACTTTTTACTAAAACCATTATATATTCAGAATTGTCTTAATTAGGGCTGTCTACTGATATAAATTTCAAATTAATATTTCTTTTAATTAAAAAGTTCATTTTTTCTCTTAATTAAAAATGCAAATTAAACTTTGCCAAATTATTTAATTTTATTACCAAAATATCGGGAACAATGCTGACTATAGCTGGTGATAAAAGATCAGTTGTAACGTTACGCGATTTAAAGATATTTCAAACCTTATATTTTTACTTTTATGATCGCGTGTTTCAAAGATTGAACAAACGGGAATATCTCCTAAAATAAACATTTCGTGATATGATAAATACACTTTAAAATGATTTTTATGGCGAATTGTCCCTGTGGGAAAGATTACAGGAAAATTCCTTCAAGTTGAAAACTACTCTTCTCGAAATTTCTAAGTCCAGCCTAAGTAAGCAAAACTAGAATTCGCCAAAATTCTACGGTTCTTACACCAGCAAGGCAGTAGACATTAAGACAGTTAGTATAAGCCCTGTGTGTAACCCAATGCAATCAGAGCCCTAATAAGTTATTGTTTATATTAATGACAAATTGTTTCAATGAACTAATCTAGTTGCACACAATAAATATTAATGTTTTTTATTGGTGTTGAATAAATGCATATATTACATCATTAAAAAAGTATTGTATATTAATAAACAATGCTTCACTCTGCACTGTAGAGAGCCTCTAGATAGTGATAAACACTACTGTAAATGTTCTTATGGTATGTACTAGAATATTTAAAGGACTTGCCTACAAAACCTTTGTTGGGTCATTGCCTTGGTATAATGGGATAGAATGGGACCCACATTATAGATATTAAATAGGGAACTGGAGGATAAGCAGAGAAAGATAGCAAGATTTGTTTGTGAAAAGTATCATGATGCAAACTCAGTAACAAAAATGACAAAGGAATTGGGTTGGGTGTCATTGTGAGATAACAGGTTGTTAAATAGTGATGGGAATGTATAAAACATTTGTTGGCAACTATATATGTATGGATATTGAGTGGAAAGGTAAGTGACCACAGTTATAAAATAGTGCAAAATTGCAGGAATATGTGACTAAAAACTTTTCATTTGTATTTAAGTATAAAAAAAACAGTGAAAGAATTTAAAGTAGAAATGAGCATGTGAAACTGATAGATATGAAGGAAATTGCCACTCAGGGGTGTAGATATCGGAAGTATTTTTTTGCACTGGGGCCCTTGTTAACCACCTAGCCACTGTTGCCAACATGACACAAGGTTCAATTTAATTGAAGTTTGCAATAATATTATCACATTTTAAGCCTTGTTTTGACTAAATTGTTTAGAACTTTATATATATATATATATATATATATATATATGAAACAAAGGCGCTAAAAGCGGATATATTGAACATTGGATAGAATAAAAAACCACCGCTTACCAAAGAAGGGGACCGCTGGAATCCCTTTCTTTGGTAAGCGGTGGTTTTATATATATATATGTGTGTGTGTGTAAACAATGTTATCAGAATCATACTTGGAGTAACCTTTTTGACATCAATAGATTTCTGGCTAGTTATACCAGGATGTGGCTAGGTCCTAAGCAAAGGAACTATCTCTGCCATACTGGTTTAGTATGCCTCCTTTGGGAAAATCTAACAAATTCTTGAGTCATGGTTAAGTTTTTTAAGTGTTTGTTGAAGTTTGTTATGGTTCATGGCCCATCAGATTCCAATAAGACTTCAGGTATTATATAAAAAACAGTAAGTTTAAATAAAAAGGCACACAAAGTAGTTATTTCACTGTTAGTTACAATCGGTTCGTCAAACAGATGATAAACTGGTCATTGGTAATGTCATGGTGAAAGCTTTCATGGAAATACTGTAGGGTAAAAAATAAATATCAAAAATGATTAATTAGGAAAAAAAAACGGTTGGCAAAAAATTCTTTCACTCCTTTTTCTGGAGCATCTTTCTCCATTTGTTAGCTACCTTAGAATTTGTTAAATTCTAGTTAGTCACTATGGGAAATGGAGAACAGGCTTAATGCAGGAACCGATACTGCAGCCTACAGCCATATACGCAATGCATTGAAGCCGCAAACCAACTAAACAGATAATACAGACCATAAATCAGCCTTAAAGAGTGAAAATTTAAATGTTAACTTACCTAAATAAAATCAATAGCAAATTATCCATCTAGGTAAACATAAAATTTTGTTATGACACAATATCACTATTAAACAACACTTTTTGATGCTGCAAAATTTCTTTTTAATAATAATCAACCATTAGAAAGTAAATTCTGTCATAAACAAACCCTAAGCAAGAGTTTGAAGCATTTAAAATATGAAAACACTGGTATTAAAATAAACTTGCATTTTCAACACCATAAAATTATATATTTAAAGCAGTAGTTGAAGTCAGCCGATAGTGTTCAACCAACTAAATAAAATCCAGCCTATCATACCGAAAATTTGAAATAATTTTATGCAGTCAGTCAAGCTGAAGATTAGTTTCTAAATCAAATATGTTCAAATCTTCATGCTGCTAGATAATTTTAATTATCATGAACCCACCAACTAAAGTCAGTAAATGAAAATCCTTTTGGGACATTCTGCAATCCCTTTTGCAAATTAAGCAGTATCTTCAAAATAATTTGGAAAAATCGTGATTCTCCTGTCATGGCGCTGGCAATAAGGAAGTAGAAATTGATAGAAATTCGATTGTAAAACAACTGCGGCAGCTAGAGGGGAGATCGAGAGCATTTTTGAAAGCAGAGAAACTGTAGAAGCCAATGGTGTTAGTTTTAAAATCTAAAATATAGTATTCCTGCACAATTTTGAACCGTGTAAGGATACACTAACTCGTTCTTGGTCACGAGAACGGGTTTTGGTGGATTTCTAAATCTCATAAATAAATAAGCCTTATTTGGTATTAAACAAAAGATATGATTTATAGAAGCTATATAAAATTCACTCGGACATTCCTCCACTTCTGTTTTTCCAAATTATATAGGACTATTTTTCGGATCAGAAGGCTACATGGGTAGAAGTATGAGGACCATATAGGGAGTGGATGCAGCATTTGATGCCAGTCTCGGAAAAGATCTCAAGGCGTGTGGATGTGTGGCTCGGTGTTTCGCTAACTTAGTCGAGCAGTGCAGACAGCGGAAGTAGTTCGGGGAAGACCGTGCTTATGGTTGGCCATCATGGATTTAGAGTATATATGCTAAGACTAGTTTTTAAGTATTAACTTTAAGTGACAATAATCTTTGGTTCGCAGGTGTGGCCAAAGAAAATTATATATAGTAAGAGAGATGTGTGTGATTGCTGAAAAAAAAATAAGAAAGAGCAAGGATTGTATTAAGATTGCGAGTGTGTTTAAATATCTAGTTTTGATAAAATGTTTCATGTTGTTGGTGTATACGTGTGGTTTTTTCTTGTTTATTAAACATCTTATCCAACTAAATGCCTTACATTAATATGCACAAACTACCAAAACATATAAAAGGCATCATCGGCAGGTTATAACCTGGCTTTCCTGGTGAGGTTGAAAAGAATATAGCCGGGTTATATTTGGCGACCCAGTACCAGAATTTATGGGTGTTAATTACTACTAATGAGCATAGCACCCTAAACGACTGGATTTCTGATGACGCAGTAGCAGCAGCGAGTTTCAGAGTTTCATTCTACGCAGCGCGGCAAGTAGAGAACATTCCACTTATAAGTTCTGAGGTGGCAGTAACCATCAGTCATATAGAGAAAAAAGAAAAGAAAAGTAATTAAAATTTGGGCACTGAGTAAATAATGTACAATAAAGAACTAGAAACTGAAGCAGTGATTGTTGTTGAGACTGTCTTTCTTCAGTAGTAAATCATTTATTTTTTGATAAATATTGAGTAGTATATAGTAAAGAAGTAACACTTTGGTTGTTGCTTGTAATATATGTATTACATATAATAATTGTATGAAACTAGCTAGAATGAGTGCTGAAATGAGTACGGACCTTGAGTTGATATTAAATGCCATAATGCAAACCAGGAAATAAATGAAACAAGACATCGGAATAATTAATGAAAAACTCACACAAGTTATACAAAGGAGTCAAGAATCTGAGAAAAGGATTACGGAAAGTATTAATCAGAATATTAAAAGGACAGAAGAAATGATAGTAAGTGAATCTGGAAGAATTTTGAAGGTGGAGAAGGAGACAGAAAAAGAACTGAAAAAAACGAGTCATTAAAATATACATTCAAGGAAGAAGAATTAGCAGATAATAATAGCGAGCTACCTTTAAGTATTAACGAAAGTGAAGAAAGTGAAAATGTCCCTAGCAGCGACGGGGAAGAGTACGAATGATAAGTAGTGAGAATGAATATGAAGAAAATGATGAAAGTGGAATAAGAATGTTTTTCATAAGGAGTTATGACGAAGAAGATGATGAAAATGTATCGTAGATGGGAACCGAAGAAAATAATAATGTACCAGGTCCAGGTAGCTATAAACGAATGAATGTATTTTTCCGGCATGGTAATACAGATGCCGCTACATATGTTTCTTTTGACGGGAAAGATGAAAGGGGAGCGATGGAAGTATTGTTGCAGGACACAATCGATGACGGCTGACACCAAATTGCTTCAAATTATTTGAGAAAAGAGTACCCACCTGATATAAGTACAAGAGAAGTAGTTGAATGGTCTCATAAAAAGGTGAACTGGAAAATAAGAAAGAAATTACATGAAGGACTGGAAGAATATGAAAAAGCGACAGAATGGAATTGGAAAAGGTGGAAGAAAAAGCTATGGTGGAACGATGTGTATGCAAGAAGCTTAAATGTTACTCACGGGGGCAAGTATTTCCATTATCGATTCATTTTTGGAGATATGTTTTTGGTGAAAACTAGACAAAAGTCTTGCAAAATAAATTCAGAGATTAAAAAATTCTTTAAAATCTATCACGGACCTTTTAAGATTGTTGTTAAGCCAAACGCGAGCGCCTATTTGCTTGCTTATCCCCAAATCAAATAAAATACTAGGATTAAGAAATGTGGTTGATTTAAAATTGTACAGAACAAAGGACAAAAAAAGATAAAATGTTAAGTAATTGACAAAGTAATATAGTATTGATCTTAAAGCAGAATAGTATCATAAAAGAAACATGAAAAGCAGTCCAATGGCTCATGGTAATATGTATTTTATTGTTAACGCCTTGATGTGACGAGAAAGTAGCATGATAAATGTAATGGTTAAGACTGAAATTTGAGCATGTTTAATCTGAACTGAGTGTACATATCAGTGTGAATGAACAGTAATAGAATTGGACGCTATACAGTGCCTATGATGCCAGATTTAGTGGCAAGCAAAAATGTAAATAGTGAACTCGGAAAATAAAAATTGTGCTAAATTCACTAATCTGCCTCGAAGTGGGGGCAGGTGTAGCATATGCACTAAGACTAGTTTGTAAGTATTAACTTTAAGTGACAATAATCTTTGGTCTGTGGGTGCGGCCAAAGAAAATTATATATAGTAAGAGAGATGTGTGCGATCGCTGAAAAAAAGAAAGAAGAAAGAGCAAGGATTGTATTAAAATTTCGAGTGTGTTTTAACTATCTAGTTTTGATAAAATGTTTCATGTTGTTGGTGTATATGTGTAGTTTTTTCTTGTTTATTAAACATCATATCCAACTAAATGCCTTACATTAATATGCACAACCTGCCAAAACAAATAAAAGGCATCATCGGCAGGTTATAACCTGGCTTTCCTGGTGAGGTTGAAAAGAATATAGCCAGGTTATAAGTACAGACAGTGGAAGTATTTCGGGGAAAACCGTGCTTATGGTCGGCCATCATGGATTTGGAGGAGAACAGTTCATATTCAAACAACTAAGATGTGACTTGATAATTGAGCTTAGGGGTTGGTCTATCTAATAAAATTTCATAATTTACAGTCATTTCAGTGAAGAAACGTCTGATTGCCTTTCAACTGTAAAAGTTTATTTTATTCAAAGAATATAGTGAATGTTTATTTTGACACTTGAACAGTGAATTTTGATTTCGTAGTTCTTTCTTGAGGTCAAATTAAGAAAGTGGTGGCCGTCTTTAGCTATTAGAGTTGATTTATTCGAAGGTACAATTTTCACAGTTTAACAGTTTGAATTTTTGCAGAACTTTTTCAGAGATGGTAAGTGGTGAGGTGAAAGCGGATACTACAACCCCAGTATGGCTTTGCTCCTTACACATTCCTCATTTTGTTGGTATCTGCATCAGTGTTCTCTTCGCTGTGTTATTTTAATTTGGAAGATATTTAAATTTCTTCCATGTTTATTCAAATGAATTTCAACAATGCACAATGAGCAAATAGTGACATTCACAATGAGTTTTAATACTTTCATGCAATTTCAGCATGCAAATATTAACCGGTTTCCAATATTGTGTACATTAGCACAGAGCAATGTAGCTGTTTTTAAATTATTTTTAATAAACACAAAAATAATTCAAAAACCTTCAATACTGCAGAATAAAAGCTGACACTGATACCAAACAAATGAGAAATAGAAATATATATAACTTCTGAAGAGCCTAAAGAAAATGTAAATAAATGTATATGGAGAAAATAAAACCAAAACAACAATTCAATTCCATTGGCATAAATATTGATCATTCATATCATAAATGCCAATGTTTTCACTAACAAGACAAGAAATTTTCTTAAAGCTACACTCATCAGCTCAAGTAGCTCAAAGCATGAAATAAAAGAAGTATGAAATATATGTCAACCTGGAGATATCTAGATGCTTTAGCTTTGGTCGATCTCTTAAAACTGTTGCCAGTGTTTCCCCCTGACAGGGCAGAAAATTTTCTCAAGGCTAAGCTCCTCAGCTCACGCAGTCCATTTTCTGTGAAGGCATCTTTAATATGTGGCTCTTTTCCAGGGACCTGAAAAAAATGAAAGCTATATAAATTCAAAACTAGTATTGTTATAGATGCATATTGCAGCATAATTTACAAGATGACATTGGTAAGAAAATTAGAAATTGAATGCAAATAGCCAAGTTTATTAATAAGAGAATAAATAGGGAATGAGAGAGGAACTATTGCTTACCACAGGTGATTGCAGGATGGTTGAGAAACAGCAATAAATATGGAACAGTCATGATATTTTAGTTTTAAATGTTCATTATTATTACAGAAGTAGTATTCATAGGGTTTACTTTTATTTTATTGTAGGTTTAACTAACAAGTACTGATATATTCAGCACTTGTATTGTACAGTAAGAAGATGCTACCAGATAGCAAATAGTTGTAAACCTGCATCTCCAGCAGTCAGCCTAATACCAGCAAGGCAGACATTGTACAGCATTCTGATGCAACTATTTGATGTATTCAACAGAAAACATAAAGCCAATGCTTCAAAGTACATTTTTTGTTTGTTTATTTTTGATATGCAACTTCTAAGATTAAACAATGAGCAAAAAACAGTGAAGCAATTAGCACCAGAGGGCATGAACCAAATAAATAACACTTTAAAAATATCCTGACAAATACTATTTTCTTAACTGAAAAGTCTGAATTTTCTCCAAATTACTCAGTGAAGGAAATAACTCCTTAATAAAAATAATTATACAAAGTGAATCAACTATTCCCTGAAAGCTCACATTTTCAGCTCTCACAAAATTCCATGATGTTAGTAACATCATATTATAGTAGAAGGATAATGATTAAATAACCTAAATGGTGGTAGTGGAATAAGCGGCCAGGCAAGAACAGATATGTGTCTGTGTAGTATTAAATATTTACTGATGGTAAATTAGCTTGAGAATTTAATAACATTTTTCCTCTACTAAGTCAATATTTCAAAGTTACCTTTCTCCTTGTCATCCGCATGATTCTGATTGTGATGTAACACCTTTTTCAGCAAGAGAGGAATGCTCTAAAGTGTAATTGATGAGGAACAATATGGTATATAATTAAGTTATTTTAATAACAAAATTGAATATAAATTACTAGTGTACTAGAAAGAGTGAGTCCTTAAGAAGAGGATGTTAATCCTCCATCTTTGGAATCCCTGACATAGATGCTGTTAGCTACTTGACAGGAGTCAACGTGCAGTGTTGCTATTACTGCCAGTGCAAATATAACAGAAGAAGGCTGGTATTAATAGATATATTTGTGATACTGTTACTACATGATTCAAGTATACTCAATACTATTTAGTATACAGTATTTTTTAAGGCAGTAAGAAAACCACAATTGAGGTGGATCAATAGCTCTCCATTTTATTTTGATGTCAGTGGTAGGTAAAATAATGGAGAGATTGATATGCAACTACATTAGAAATGTCTCTGAGGAAAGAAACTGGTTTCCAAAATGGTTTTAGGCAAGGATATTCATGTGTATCTCAGTAAGTGGTATATATACAAGATATTTTGGATGAAATTTATAAGGCAGGCCAAATTTTGGTGTATCACTAGATATTTCTAAGACACTTGACAAAATAAGCCACAAAATTGTAAATAAACAAGGTAAAAACCATTGTAGTGGATGCATAAGTGATTTTCTGGTTAGAAGAATTCTTAAAAGGTAGAAATAAAAGTGTTTGGGTAAGAAATACATTAGCAACAGAAGTGGAAGAGAGAGTGCATCATATATTGGGACCATTCTGATGAATGATTGTGTTAAAGGGTTACAGTCAGAAGTTATGTTGTTTGCAGATGATATAGTGTTGTATAATTAGATTGAAACAGAAGAAAACTGTGAATAGCTGCAGCGTGACATGGACGGATTATAGTATATACCTGGGTAGGTCAACACAGGATGAAGATAAATGTAAAGAAGAGTCAGCTTGTTAGCTACACAGATAAAAATAATAATAATAAAGGTTGTTTATGATACTAGGGTGGGAAAGGTGTTGTTTCTTGAAGACCTGAAGTGTAAATATCTTGGAATAACATTACTTTAGCTTTTTTTCTACTTATTGCTTTACACCTTGTTGACAGCTAAAGTCATTAGAGGTGGAACATTTCTTTAGAAAAAATCTCAACTGTGCAAGACACATTTAGGAGGTGATAGGGAAGGTTTCAAAATCCTTCATTGCTTGGAAAAGGTGATAAGAGGATGCACCAGAGAAATTGAGGTATTGCTTGAATATGTTGGTGTAGTATAGGACCCACATTTTGCATATCAAATACAGGAGTTGAAGGAGTCTGTAAAGGAGGGCAGCTAGATCTTTTTCTGGAGATTACTGCCAAACACAACCAATAACTGATATGAATGAGAAATGACCTGGAGTGGGATTCATTTTAAATGCAGGAGGAAGATGAACAGGTTGTTGGGGGTTTATAAGGTGTATATTGTTGATGAGGCTTAGAAAGATATTCGCTGAAGAATTAAGAGTAGTGCATGGAAAGGAAAAGGTATAAGAGATGTTGTCTTATAGGTAAGGGAGACAGGGATTGGAATAAAGTACCAAGGAAAGTAATGAATGATTTACCAAAAACACCGAAAGAATTTAAAATTAAAACTTATAAGGAGCAACTGTAGGCAGGTACAAGAAAATGGAAAAATCACAAATTAAATTAAATTAGAATTAATTAACAAGATGAATTAAGACTTACAATTACTCTCTCTCTCATATGATTTCCATAAGATCTTGCATTTGGACTATTTCTCATAAGGACTAAAGCCATTATAAAATGAATAACTGAATCCATGTTGATACTTATGTGATGAGCAAACAGTGATAATTTAAGTGTTAAAAATACTTCAAATGTGTTATTATTCTGATGATTACCATATTTTACAGTATGAAATATGTGGTTTATTTTAAAAAGTAAGAAGGAAAAGTCATATTAATAAATGAGAAGATTTAGTAACTGAATCAGTGAAGATCAAATTATAATTATTCTTGTTATGTAACATGTTTTTCCAAAAATGGGGTCCATAATTTATGACAATTAGCAGCAGCAAAGTGCGGTCAATAATAAAACTATCATTCAATTTGTATTAATTGTAGCAGATGGACAAAAAGCAATTACACCTTCTGGCTAAACTACATGTCCTATTCCTCCAATCCTTCCTTTCATTAAATATTTGGCTAATTTCTTAAGTATGAAACTTCCGATGTCCAAATATCGGTCACAAGCTAAAATTTGCAAAGAACAAATGTAGGTGGATGCAGGAAAGGGACAAGATGGTTGTGTAGGGAAATTGCCACTGGGGCGTGTACTCCATCGCAATTTAATTGGATATAATTATTATATAATATTATTATTAACTTCATTGTATGCTGCACATGTACCTCCTTCAGCATTCCTTAGTGTTTCACCACCCAGTATGTCCAAAAGCCCAACCAACACTTATCCCACTTCATTTTCCTACACAGAATTCTTATCCTCAAAATACCTCATTATATGCCTCATCTCCCAAACCTCCTTTACCACTGCAAGTATACAGGGTGATTCAGGAAGAATGGGAAATGTAAAGGAGACTGATGAACAATATTGAGTAAATAAGTTCATACAAACATGTGTCCAATTTCTATTTGATTTGGAGATACAGATGCCATAATATTATGCATTAAATAAACACCAGAAAATGATCAAAAGCACACAGATAACTTATTGAAGAACTTTATTCATGCAAAAACACACACATTATTCCTGTCATATAACCAGTTATCTAAACCTAAAATTGCCTGACTGATGGATCAACCATGCCAGTAATGTTCATCGGCACCAAGGTTGCTGGAACTTACCCCATTAGATTTTTGTGTGTGGAGATGGTTGAAAAACAAAGTGTACCTAGAAAAAGTAAACACAAGATGTGAATTAATCAATTGCATTGTACACACTGCTACCCTCATAAGAGTGCACCAAGACATACTCAGAAGAGCTACACATACTGTTACGAAGAGAGCTGCAAAGTGTATTGATGTCGATGGTTGGATTTTTGAACATTTAATTTAAACTTTGGTAAAATATGTGTGTATTTCTGCATGAATACAGTACATCAGTTAGTTATTTGTGTGCTCTTAATCAATTCCTGGGGTTTACTTTATGAATAACATTCCAGCACCTGTACCTCCAAAATGAATTGAAATCAGACACTGGCACAGATTTGTGATTTTGTTTCATCAGCGTTGGGGCTTGTTCATCTGGAAAATGAAAGAGCTGGTGAGCTTGTCACCATAACTCAAAGAGAGATAGATGATTACGAAATAGATTGTGGGATCAGACATACATTCCAATTCATGTATGTGTCCTCCTTCAGTCTGTTCTTGGTCTCTTTCTTCGATCTCTTCTTCATCCATGTCAATGCTGTCATAAGGAGCCTCAACATCTTCACAATGCCCATCACAGGATGTGCATATTGGGGAGCAATGTAGGCCTGCCTTTCTGCCTCCACAATTTCATTGGCAGCCTTTTTTATAATTACAAGAAATGCGCCGAAGTTTTGAGCCTGGTGCGGGTTTTAAGTGGTTTGAACTGGTACAAGACCACTATTTGTTTTTTCTACCCCCACTGATTAAGGTCTTTTCATTGCTTATCGAGTGTGGTTTGACCAGATAACCACTGCTGCACCTGAAAGTAACCTTTCAGTGAATGTTATCTTGCAGCAGCTTTGGTGGAGGGTAATGTTGTGTTTGCTCTTATATAATAATGCTGCATCTTGAATTGTTCAGGCTAACTCCTGAGCCTTTCGCAGACAGAGCCATGAGAAACATGTTCCCTGCTTCGGCAATATCATATTATTGTGCATGATGGTCTTTGAGTGCATTAATGAGTGGTAACAAGTCATTCTTCTTCTGCAGGACTTTGAGAAATTTTAATTTACCCTGACTGAACAAAGCAGAAGTGGTGTCACAACCATTCATCACATGCAGGAACTACATATGGTCTGGTAGGGTTTTGTCAGTAAGATGAGGATTGTAAGTAGTTTGAGATATCTTTCCTTTTCCTGGTTTTATGAATAAAACATTCTTTATACTGTGGCTAAACAGGGGAAAAAAAAGGACCATCCTGATCAGTTGGCAAATTATAGACCTGTATCCCAATTAATTGTTTTTTCAAAAATATTAGAAAAACTCTTCCTTGACAGACTCCTTAAGTTTTTCAACAAATCTGCACCACTTTCTACCCAGCAGCATGGATTCAGGAAAAATAAATCTACTCATACAGCAATCTTTGAATTCTTAAATTCTGGTTTAAAAGCTTTGGATGGAAATGATATGGCTACAGGTATTTTCCTAGATCTATCAAAGGCATTTGATGTAATAGATCACGGTATACTATTAACTAAACTGGAAAAAATGGGGATAAGAAGGAATGCAAAAAACTGGATAAAATCATACCTTGAAAACCATAAACAAATAGTGTCTGTTGACTAAGAAACAACATACAAGAAAAATTGTACAAGGGAAAAATTTACCTCAGATGAACAGTTTGTTAAGTATGGTGTACCCCAATGTTCAGTGTTAGGACCTATTTTGTTTCTAATTTATATAGATGACCTCACTAGGAATATCGATCCAAAAGATGCAGTTCAGTTTGCAGATGACACAATTTGTATTTGTATTTATTGATCCCTTAGCATCATAGTACAAAGTACATAGTACATAGTACAAAGTACAAATGATATGGGATAAGTCAAAAATAGCCTGTACGCAGACAGACAGTACATTTTCTCTCTCTCTCTTCCTCTCTCTCTCTCTCTCTCACACACACACACACATACACACATGGGCATTTTATCAATGCTGTGATCATTTGTAAGATAGTTGTACAAGTTTGATAAAGACACAAAATTTATAATTACAAATAACACATGATTTTTCACTATTTAAGTCTATCATTTGGTTTGAAAATACTCATCAATACTGTAGAAGCAGTGGCCGAGCATGTACTCCTTCAGTCCTGAAGTGAATTTTGTATTTTCTTTTACAGATTTGATACTATGTGGTAGGTTATTAAACAATCTGATTCCTGTATGTAGTGGTCCTTTCTGACATAGGGTAGTATTTGTTTGTGGTACATATAAATCTAATGTCTGTCTAGTATTATATGTGTGCACATCATTGTTTGTTTGTAATGTATACCCTGAAGCTTCAGCATTTTTTTTTTTTTTCTGGATGTTATAGTTTCCAGCATATATATATACAGGACAGTGGTAGAATTTGCATTTTTCTAAATAAAAGTCTACATGAGGTTCTACTCTGTACCCCATTCATAATCCTATTAATTTTTTCTGAATTTTGAAACATTTGACACTTGGTGGGGAATTTCCCCAAAATATAACACCGTACCTTAATAATGAGTGCACATATGCAAAATAAATATTCTTAATTGTTTCATCTGATATGCAAACAACTAATATTCTCATCATGTAGCAAATGGTATTTAATTTTTTTTTTTACAAAGGTGATAAACGTGTATAATCCATTTTAAATTATCTTGTATCCATATTCGCAGAAATTTTTTTTTTTCTACATTTTTCAGTAGTTCATCACAGAGTTTTACTGTAGGTACTGGGGTATCTAAATTAGTTTTTGTCCTGAAGTGTATGACATGTGTTTTTTCTGTGTTTATTATTAGTTTGTTTTGAGAAAACCAGTTTGCTAAGTTTTTAGAACAGTGTTCAATGTTTTTCACTAATTGTTCCTTATTACATTCTTTTATTAATACACTGGTGTCATCTGCATATTTAATATACTTCAGGCAGGTACTTGTCGTTTCTAGATCATTTATATATACTAAGAATAGTAAAGGCCCAAGAATTGATCATTGCGGCATTCCATATTTCATGTGTTTGCAATCTGAGCGCACATAGTTTACACTGTTGTTAGTCTTAAAACTACATTCAACAATCTGTTTCCAATTATAAAGGTATGACTTTATCCAATTTTTGCTACTCCTCTAACTCCTAAATGTTCTAATTTTGTGAGCAAGATATTATGGTCAATTACATCAAATGCCTTTGAGAGATCCAAAAATATTCCAGACACATCTCCTTTTTCATCAAGTGTCTGTAAGATTTCTGTATAAAATGAAAAAAAATGCAGTTTCAGTTGATTTATTCTTCCAAAATCCATGTTGAGTATTTGATAATAGTTTATTATTTTCTAAAAAGTTCACAAGTCTTTTGTGAAATAGTTTTTCTAAGATTTTGGAGAAACATGAGAGGTTTGACACCGGGCGATAGTTTGACATGTTTTCTTTTTCCCCTTTTTTAAATAGGGTTTTAACTTTTGCTGTTTTAAGCCTGTCTGGGAATATTCCACTAAAAAATGAACTATTACATATATGAGAGAGAGGGCAAGCTATTTATTTAGCACATTTTTTAAAAAGAAAATCTGGGACATCATCAGTTCCAGATGAAAATTTAGGTTTTAACTCACCAATAACACAAGTGTTTTATTCACCTCCCTGAACATTAAAAATTTAGAATTAACATCAAATAAAACCATGAGTGAGTTGAAAAACTGGTTTGACGCTAATAATTTAATCTTGAATGAGGAAAAAACAGTGTGTTTGAATTTTTGTCCACCTCATTCTGCTAACAAAAACAATATTCAAGTAAACATAAGTGAAAAAGGTCTAAAAAATGTAAATGAAACCAAATTCTTGGGATTATGGGTACAACAGAACATGAAATGGGATGTTCACATAAGCAAATTAGCTAAAAGACTGTCTACAGTGTGCTACGGACTAAGAATTCTTAGGGATACCACTAGTATTAGTTCAGTAATACAAGTATACTACGCTCATTTCCACTCACTGGTCAGATATGGAATTATTTTCTGGGGTAGCTCATCTAAAAGCACTGATATATTTAGGATGCAAAAAAGAGCAGTGAGAACTATATGTCACCTAAAAAGACTAGAATCATCTAGAACACATTTCATAAAGTGTGTGAGTGTAGACTTTCTCGGCGTAGTGATGAAATATAATCTTCACGGGTGTTCAGCCAGATGGTGTCAAAGTAACATGACGTTTCGACAGCAAGCTCGGCTGTCTTCATCAGGTATCGGTGTCTGCTGGCTGTCGTAAGCTGGCTGTCACCACGTTGTGACAGCCAGCTTACGATAGCCAGCAGACACCAATACCTGATGAAGACAGCCGAGCTTGCTGTCAAAACGTCATGTTACTTTGACACCATCCGGCTGAACACCCGTGAAGATTATATTACATTTCATAAACCTCGCCATTCTAAATGTTCCATGTCTGTACATCTATGAACTAGTTCTTTTCACAGAGTACCTCCTAAGAAACAATAAACTAATAAAAAATGATATGGTACATAATTACCTCACTAGAGGACATTCAGACATCCATAAAACATTTTGCAGGACTACTGCACAACAAAAAAGTATTTTAAATTCTGGAATAAAACTCTATAATAAAATACCAGAAGAAGTAAAAAATGCTTCCTGTAGCTCATTTAAAATAAAACTAAAGGCATTTCTAGTGAGGCACAGTTTTTACTCTATTAGTGAATATAAGGACTCATAAAAAAATGGGTTTTAGGATTCCTTCAAATTTTGTTTTCATCAACTATTGTATTGTGAAAATCTCTTCATGTACACTTGTTTTGTAATTGTATCATCAATCATGTATATAAGTCCCATCATCTCATAATAATATGTAACATCTAATCATCAAAATGACTTATCCAATGTCAAATGTGCCCCTGTACTATAAATTGACTAAATGGATCAATAAAAAATCTAATCTATTCTAATCAATCAAAATCACAGAAAGGTTGATACCCTCCCCAACCACTGTAACGTGTTCATTTGAAGAGCCCAGATTAAAAGCTGTTGTGATAATTAGGAAATTAGTATCCTCCACTACTTGTTGTGAATCAATTTTTAACTCATCAAATTTTTTAATTGCCGTATATGTCAACCAGATGTTGTTTTTGGAGTTTGCATGGAAACTCTGGTGTGAGACAGTGGGTACTATCAATTCACTAAATGATATGACAGCAGACTGTTTTCTTTGAGCTCTTCTCAATGCGCTTGGTAGCCATCAAAAATGGCAATGGCATTTGATTTGTAGTTTTACTTAATATATGAGACAAAACTCTACAAATTTCTGCATATGTCTGGCCATGGTGCTATTTGACCAGTGTTATAAAAACCCTCCGTTAATGACATATTTTGTATTGTTCAAATCTGCCTGTTCTGTTGGCACAAAAATCCTGTACGTACTTAATTTTGTTCCTTCCCTCATCCCATGCTCATTAAAAAGAGAGAGAGGGTTAGGGCTAAGTTCATAACACAAAAGCTCTCACAGCCTCAGTATGGTCATTCATTGGAAAAGTGTTATTGGATTGATGACTACAGCCTTATATTCTATCTGAACAGAGCTGTTCATGATAACAAGATGCTGCATTCTTTTGATTTACAGCATGAAAATTGCCACAACAATGTGCTTTCATGGCCATCTCCTGGGACAAGTGGCAGTTGATCCTCTCATCTGTGACAACACTTGTATTACTGACATTAGGTTGGTGGTCTCTGGGAAAGGGGATGCTCGTGAAACCAATTCAGTAACTTATTTGCATCAGAGATGTCTCACTTTTGCCTAGCATCTATGCTGTCAGTGTGTTGGACTGACATTTCTAGTTTCACTCCCATAAAGTACTCAGTCCCTGGACACACATTATGCAGTACTGTTAACTCTTGTATCCATCTTGTCACGATGCCTGCAGTTACTCCACAGCCATGAGTGACTTGTCTTCATTGACTTCACTGAAGTTTATTCAATAGCGATATCAGGTATGCATGTCCTGGAGGTAAAGATGGCTACCTTTGGCATACAGATTAAGGCCACTAGCTTAAAAGAAAGGGAGCATTTCACATATAGTTTGGAGGTGTATATCCCAGCTGCTACTTCTTTCTGCTTCAACGAAGTGCTTCATCGAAGTCACCATTTCGAAATACACAATGCAGAGCTTGGCAGTAGGACCATATTTTGTCAATACTTGAAGCTTAGCTTTGAATTCTTGTTGAACATCTTTTATGATCTCCTTCACTTCATTAGAAAGAATCACTGTTCTTTCCACATTAAACAGGATCAAATATTATTGAAATAATTATTCCATAATAACTTATCTATACTAATATTATAAAGCTGAAGAGTTTGTTTGTTTGTTTGAACGCGCTAATCTCAGGAACTACTGGTTCGAATTGAAAAATTCTTTTTGTGTTGAATAGACCATTTATCGAGGAAGGCTTTAAGCTATATAACATCACGCTGCGACTAATAGGAGCGAAGAAACAATGGAAAATGTGGAAAAAACGGGGAAAATTATTCATCTTTGAGGGCTTCTGTTGCGTGCGCTGCGAAAACGGTTCAAGATACCAAAAAAATATGTATGAATGGATTATTCCTCTTGAAATGATCTCATTCAATAGAAAATAAAGATCATCAATGGATGTGTCAAAGGGCAATATTGGCGGCGAGAAACAGTAGCGTGGACGAAATTAACGACCTAATTTTAAGTAAACTTCCAGGAGACATAGTTACCTACACATCTATTGATAACGTAATGGATCAAGAAGATGCGGTACATTACCCACATTCTTTGAACCCAAGTGGCCTTCCCCCATATTCCCTCAAGTTAAACATAGGTGCCCCAATAATTTTACTTAGAAATCTCAAACGACCAAATTTATGTAATGGAACACGACTTCAAATTAAATTTCTACGCAATAACGTGATCGTTGCAATAGTTTTGACTGGTCCAGCAGTTGGTCAAACAGTGCTTATACCTCGCATCCCAATGATTCCAAATGATTTACCTTTTAATTTTTAAAACAATTCAATTTCCCATTAAGCTATCTTTCGCCGTTACAATTAATAAATCACAGGGGCAAACATTTAAACACATAGGAATCGATTTACGTCAAGACTGCTTTTCACACGGCCAACTATATGTCGCGTTGTCAAGATCGGGTTGCGGAGAAAACCAATATGTTCTTCTGCCACAAGAAAATAAAACTAAAAATATAATTTACGCAGAAGTACTTTAAAATAATTATGTTCTTTTAAAAACTAAATTTGCAAAAAATTGTCTAAAATAATAACAGAAATTGACGCGGACAAAGTCGTGGGTAACTGCTATAATTTATAAAGCTGAGGAGGTTGTTTGAAAAATAAATATGATGCCCAAAATAACTATTCCACGCGGACGAAGTCACGGGCACAGCTAGTAAGAAATATAGGTCTCAAAGGTTATGTATGAAGAACAAGTTATTGAATAAACACTTTAGATGTAATTGTAGAGTAGGAGGTTAGAGCCATAAAATGAGGGCTCGTAATTCAAATGCGCAAATCTTTACTTTAAAAAAAATAATAATGTTTAGAAAAAATGAAAACTAGTCTACATTGTATTCAGCTTAAAACTAATTCACTAATATTCACAGCCTTTAATATTAAATTTGAGTTTGGAGTGGTAAAAGTGGGTTTTTGTATAGACAAACAAAACATGCCAATTTTCAACTAGGACTCACACCCCAATGGTTCATAGTGAAATTTGTAGAAAATTTTACATACTTCCATTTTGAATGTGGAGGTTATTTATGAAAAATTGATAGTTTCCAAGTTATAAGCAAAAAAACTTCCCAAAAAATGAAAATTTTGCTTTTGTCGCATTCTTTTCAATATTGAATCACAAAATTTTGTTAGCAAACATCAGATGCCACACCCCCAAACAACATAGAATAAAAGAAACCAAAAGCACCCCACACTTTCCCTCTATGAGCCATTTTGAGCACAAATTGACTGGACTTTATTGTTGGTTTGCCACACCTTAGATTGACAGTACTATTTTGCAACTACTGACAGGGGAGAACACTGATGCTTTAACTTAGAAACTAGCACCTACATATTCCTTCTATTATTCAGGTTAGATCCACCTCCATTTCCCCCCAACACCATCACATTCCCATTTTCTAAGAGTTCCTAACATCTATTGTCTCATCTCCTTTCTTCTTTTTTTGCTCATTGCTTCATGCTTCATCAACAGTGTGGTCATTAGAGGTGGGAAAGAAATGTGGGCAAGAAACAGGAAGATATTCAGCCATGGCCTTTCAAAAGAACCATCCCATTATTTGCATAGAGTGACTGGGTAAACCATAAAAACCTAAATCTCCAAATCTGGATGGCCAGATGGTTATTTAACCCTCCATCCTCCCAAATACCAGGCCAAAGCATTACTGCTCACCCACCAGATTGTACACATCTGCCTTCGTTGATCCAACCGTACCTTACCATCCCATATCAAAGATACATCCAACTTCTGACAGCATCTGTTAACAGTCCTCACGCTCCTCCCTCATGATTACTTCCTGGTATTATGCATTTCTTCTTTTTATACACTAAGATTCCCCAGTTCCAGAGCCTTAGTACTCATAAAAGCTATGTAGACATACACCCTCCATACACTCCCTGTAGAACTGCCTTTTTATCGCCTGACTTTATTATATGCAAAAATTTCTTCACTTTCCAGTCTCACATCTACCGTTTGGTCACATGCGATGTTTTGAGCCATGTAGTGAGTCTCACTTTGTACATACGAGTACATGATCCCCTTGCCATATGTATTATTTGTCAACATGAATAAGGTTTATACCAAAATATTGTGGCATGTGTTCATTTTTATTTGTTTACTGCAGCCCTCCTGCCTCCATCTGTGGTGAGTGATGGGTTTACTTACCCTATTTTTCCTTATTTTCACTGTCAATTTTATCATAATTGTTGACTACTTCTTATGCTGGATTGAAGATTTCCTTCTTTACCTTTCATAGTGCTCTTTCTTTGTGTTGTCTGCTTGTATAAGACTTTATTTAAGTGGTTAGGAGACAACCTTTTGGTGTTCAAAAAGTTGGGATACTGATGTTGACATCAGTTGAGGAAACAGGCATTTTTTTTATTGTTAATGTAGTGGATGTATGGGTAAAGTTGTACATTTTACTGAAGTGAATTGAGAACTTGGCATCAATGCCTTCTTCAGTGACTAGCATCTACATGCCAATATTTGTTTCCTAACTAAAGAATTTATTCTATTTAATTTAATTTAATTGCAATGGAACACACACTTTGGTGGCATTCTCCCTACACCTTTTTTTTTTTTTTTTTTTTTTTTGCTTATGTCTTTATGCCTTGTCAAGGTCGTAAGAGTTGGGAAAAAAATTGGCAACAAGGAATGGGAAGGGATTCAGCCATGGCCTTTTAAAAGACTCATCCTGGCATTTGCCTGGAGTGATTTGGGGAAACTATGGAAAACCCAAATCTGGATGCCTGGACCAGGATTTGAACCAGTGTCCTCCTGAATGAGGGCCACCTATACACTTACTATTTCCTTTCCTGTACCTGCCTACTTTTGCACTCTACAAATTTAAACTTTAAGTTATTTCAACATTTTTAGTAAATTATTGATCTTTTATCCTGACTGTCTTACCTAAAAAGAAAATCTTCTTATACCCTTGTGCCTGATATCAAGTGCCAACTTATGATTATGGTCTTCTTTTTCCTTCCATGAATTACTCCTAATTCTTACACCAATATCTATCCTCACTTCATCACCAACATATGCCTTGCACACTCCCATGACTCTCTTCACCCTCCTCCTGTCTTCCCATGAATTCCATTCCAGCTCTCTTATCATATCCACTACTGATGAATGTTCAGAGGTAATTTTCAAAGACAAAGCTAGCAACCCTTCTTTGCACCCCCCTCCCCCCCTCCTGTATTTGACAGCCAAAAAGTGGGTCCCAAACTACACCACCATATTCAACCAATGGTCTGACCAAAGTTTTGTAACCTAGTTCCTTTACTTCTATGGTACATCCCCTCATCACAATATCCAGCAAGTGAAGGATTTTGAAACCTTTTCCTACTATATCTCAAATGTATCCTGCCTACTTGAGCTTGTTATCAAATGCTATCCCAAGATATTTACATTTCAAGTCTTCAAGGCAAATGCTGATGATACATATACCTGTACCATTTCTTTGTTCCATCATATGAGTTCTTTATGGTGCTCTTGATTTCTTAATTTTGAATTCTTCAACATATATCTGACACTATACTGCAAACTGGGTTATTTATGGAGTTATTTACATGTAATGCAAGCAGTGAGCATTTGAAGTCATACTGCACCTGCCACAGGTAAACAACATGGCATGTTTTGGTCAAGTGCAGCAAATGATTGACATATAGATCATACCAGCAGTTTTAACTGCATTCAGAACCCTAATATGTTCAAGAAAGTCAAAAGTGTGCTCACTTTTGGAGATTCCCCTTAATATTAAATGTATTGTTAATTTACCATTCTTGCTGTAGCTTAGAATGTTTCACACAGATAAGTAACTACATGTGATAACACTAATCGCTGCATTTTAGTTTACTGTAGTGCTCATGAAGTTTATGGCACTGGAGTTACTGGGAAGCCTGATGCAGTTTGTTTCCAGCAGCTTTGTCCCATTCTGTACTTCTTGCCATGCTCTGAGGACACTTATTAAAATAAAATGAAGAAACTGTCTCAAATGATGCCTCTTTATTGCATTTTATCATGAAGAAATTACTGTAAATCGGGGATACTTTGTGACAGCAGGGTAAACTTTGGGACACCTACGTTTTTCAAGTATTTTAAATCTCCCGCTTTCTCTAGGTGCGAAATATAATATCTGTGTAATGGTAAATTGAAGTGTTATTGTGAGCTTCCATCTATCAACAGTCTCTTGGCCACTGATTTGCTCATGAGTGCCAAGTTTGGGGTTTTCTCCCTAAATTTGGGGGGCTCTCCACTCGGGATGAGACTTTTTTAGGGGCTTTATAATTTTCAGGGAATTTTTAGGGGTATTTTTTAGAGACAAATTGATTTATTTGTTGAGCATTAAAATAGCATCTGATCTCAAAGTAAAATATCTATGTTCTGATTGATATTTTTTTAATAAAAAGTCATCATAGATTCAGTGTTTAGGGTTTACCATATATGTAGACTTCTTTTGGTAACCTACTGTATGTAAAAACATGGTTGTGGGAGCAACGTGCAACGGTGTTGCCGTTGTTGTTTAGAAATTTCTGGTCGGATTATCTATACTGTTGTGTGTCAACTTGCCATTTGTTGATTAACAATATTGAAAATGACTGTTGATTTGCACCTAAAGGTTGGTACAAGTCAAACCCAACATACAAGGTACTCATATTTTTGGCAACAAAAATGACATTGTGTCGTAATAGTACCTCCATGGTACCAATTGAGTAATAAAACATGGTGGAATACATCCATCTCAGCTGATTTTTATTATTCAGATGTATGTGATGCAGCTGGCTTTAACATTTGGAAACATTTCAGAGTTTGGCCTAGTATTAATCACAATGCCAATTTCGACTGCGCTTTTTCTATCTACAACATTGTTAAAAATAAGTTGCGTAATTATGTTATGTATTGAAATGCTACAACGTGTGATAGTGGTCCGATTCACACTGCGACGAAATGGTCGATGTTGCATAAATACACAGAAAAAGATTAAGAAACAAAAATTTTATTCCGGTTATTAAATTCACTGTTTGAATAATAACTTAAGGCACCTAGGTTCTCGTCCAAATTTTTTCAACGCCTTACTTCAGTATCCATAGTTAATAAGTAATAAGTGTTACATATGATTAAATAAAACGATGCACCCCCCTTTAAGTAATCCTGCCGGCGCCCATGGTTTAATGTTAAACTGTATGATCTCAAACAGTCTGTACCGACAGAACAAGACGAAATAATGTTCGAAATATTGCATAATTTATAAATAAAATTACCAAGCAAAATATAGTATTTACTTTTTAGGCATTATACCCCTAATTTTGGTGATTATAGCGGTTTTTGACTTAAGATTTAGGGGTAAAAATGTTTTAAGTTGGCAACCCTGGATTTGCCGCCTTCTGTGTTTGTTTGGTGACGATTGTCAAAACTTTCTCATCACGAAGAATAACTATAAAAAGAGGTGCTAAAACGGGTAATTACAACAAGAAGTACATGTGTTAGCAATAATCAAACAATGAAACTTATAACAAGCACAATTTTTGATACTAATGTTTCATAATGTGGGACTTTCGTGGGGCAACATAGGGACTGTCCCAAAGTTGCCCCACACTGATTTCTAAACCTAAATACCGTTGTTGTTGGGTTTTTTTCCACTGTAGGGAGTATAAACGACCCCTGGGGTCCAGGGCATATCGAAATTACACCGAGTAAAGTGTTAAAGAAGCTCTCGAAGCCAGTGGCGTTGCTGGTTTAACAAGTGCCCCGGTGCAAAAAAAAAAAAAAAAAATTTGGGCCCTCAGGCCAGATAAGTGGCCTATTTTTTTTTTTTTATCTCTACTGATCTTTAGGGGGCCACCCTGAGCTGAAAAAAATCCTGGCGTTGAATGAGCGCGGAATTTTATAGAAAGGCAAAGAGCGGTCTTGAAAATGAGGACAGCTAAGAATATTACTTATTCAGGGGTGGCAACTGATTACGAAATAATTAGTACTCACCTTGAAAACCTACAGAAAGAGTTAGAAAACGTTTGGAATTATGATGAAACCAATTTACTTAACGATCCAGGAACCAAAAAACTAATAACGAAAAGACGGATGAAATACCGGGAAAAAAATTCGGAACTCATCGAAGGCCTGTAGCTCTCTCGTGGTCTGTGGTAATGCGGCAGGCACACTACCTCCTTTTTATGTGAATTACAAGTGTGAAAAACTGTGGAATACATCGACGGAAAATGGACCACTTGGAGTTAGATACAACCGGTCAAGTAGTGAATGGTTTGACTGACAATGTTTTGAAGATTGGTTCGTTTAATTCCTCCTACCAATTTTGAAGCGCCAGTCTGGAATGAATGTACTTATCGGTGATGATTTAATTTCTCACATAACCATTAAAATTGTCCCATTGTGTGAAGGGAATAATATAAAATTTATCGCCCTGCCACCGAACGCCACCCATCTGCTGCAACCGCTTGATGCATTCTTTGCACCAATGAAACGAATCTGGCGGAAGATTCTCGATGAGTGGAAAGAGAGTGAAGGAGGTGGCCGACGCAGCTCTGTACCAAAGGACCAGTTCCCGCCACTGCTTAAAAAACTCTTGGAAAGCCTGGCATCCAGTGGAAATAGTTTGAAAGCAGGCTTCCGGAAATGCGGTATTCATCCTCTAAATCTTCAGGAAGTTCTTGCGAGGCTGCCATCATCCACAACGCAACGCTGGCCGGAAATCACAGCGCTAATCAGTAATTTCTTCATGGAGTACATCACCGAAAAACGAACTGAAGTCTCACAATTTCGTCGATTGGTTAAGTGGAAGAAAGTTAACGTTCCAGCGGGTCAAAGTATTTCTGCTGAGGCATTTTCCGAACAGGAGCAAGAAGATACACAGTTCACGCAATCTATAACCACAACAAGCTCCTGCTCGTCAGTGGAAGAATACAAACATTGACGTTACAGAAAGCAGAACTGATTAGAGTGTATCGCCAGTTTGCTGTGCAGAACCTTCATATGAATATTCATCAATCTCGAAAGTCCAATGATGTCCATGCTAAAAGGTTTGTCGCAAGGGATATATGTGCTCGTGAAGTATGAAGGTGAACTGTTCCCCAGGAAAAACACAGTAATCACAGAAAAGGGTTATTTGATCTCTGCCTTGAAAAAGTGTGGAAGCAAGTGGAAGAGGCCAGAAAGAGAGGATCTACTGGAATATTCCACAGACGAAGAGGTACAAGTAATTAATCCCCTTGTGCAAGAAGGTCGTCGAAACATTTTTATTGTAAAACAACTGGGATTGTACAACAGCTAAAAATAATAATTAGTTTTTTTCATATTTGTAATGTTTCTTTTTTTTTAAGTTTCGTCACAACTCTCAGACTTTATTCATAATTTTGCCACTTTAATTCAGTATTTGAAGATTTATATAAGAAATTTTATGTTAAATATGCTCGAAATATGATAACAAATAAAATGATTCTAATCTAACTTTAGTGACAATCATTTCACCATTGATTTTAACAAAAAAACTGACCTGTCCCAAAGTTTCGCAACTTGATGGGGTATCACTGGCACATGAAAAGAGGGAAATTTCAATGTGAAAAATAGTCATAATTTGGCAAATAATTCCTTAATTCGAAAGAAGAAGGTCAGATCTAACCAAATAACTCACCGCCTTTTCCTAATTTTGCACTAATTTCTCATAATTCTTAAAAACAATAATAATAATAAAAAAATTAAAATGTACCAAAGTATCCCCGGTTTACAGTACCATGGAATTAGATCTTTCCTAAAGTAATGTCAGACAAGCTAGTTAGATACCATGTAGGATTGAGATAACCACATAAAAAACACAAAACAGAAATGAATGGAAAGTTTGCATAATAGTAACAGGAAGAGGGTGTAAGAAACAACAGCTTTCTGCTAAAATCGATGACTAGAATGAAAAGCATCATGCAGAAAGACCGCCAGTAATACAGTAAAAGTACAAACCACCAGAAATGCAACTCCTCTCCCAACCGCCTGAAGACAGTAGTGAGATAAGGGGCTAGTGAGCTCGTACCCCGGACCAAAACACCACGTGTATTTCTTATGGGAGGGCGAGTGAGCTCAGGACCACCCACGTCGCGCAGGTGTTCGCCAGTCGCGCGCCCGGCCGCGCAGGCGGAAGCCATTAGTCATGTCAACACCTGTCAACAAGGCCATTAATTATCGCTCCCCTTGCAGCCGGCCGCCGCGCACAGCTGCGCCACACCCGGAAGCCATTAATTATCGCTCCCCTTGCAGCCGGCCGCCGCGCACGTGTGCTGCAGCCCCACCCGGCGTCAGTTTGCAGCCATGCCTCGTCTAGTGATGTTGTTCTCCTCTGTCTACCAACTCAACGCTGGTGATACGAAACGTTTGACGATAGGGTTATCGTCCAAACACGAGTTTGAACCTGTTGTTGTTCTGGAAAAAGTGGGACACAATAAAATTGTTTTAACATACTACGAATGGAACGTCCTGATCCAGGAATTGGACGTAGTGTCCGAGTTATTCAACGCCGGCACCGACAGCATCTCGCTTGGTGAGCACACCGTCTCCTGCCGAACGATTGCCGGGGTGAAGACTGTTTGTTTCCACCTCAATGACGATCCTGCCAGCGGTGTCTTCTTCGGCCAGTCTACTTGGAGGAACTTCGTCGACGCGCAGCCGGCCGTGACCAACGCCTTGACCGTCAAGCAGAAGTGGGGCTACTTGGTGGCGCGATATTATACAGAATTTGTGGACATTCTAGCTAATAAAGTGCTACGAGACTTCAATATGGCTACAGTGCAAAAACTGATTGACATGCACATTAACAATGTTCGTGTAGCGCAAGTGACACCCAGTTCATCATTGGATTATGCGCAATTAAGACTTGAACTTATTGCATATAAAAATTTGTTAGTATCTGATGATGTAAATAATATTGTAATTAAGAATTATGAACCTGGATATGATGTTTGTGGACCTTATTAACTAAAGTGTTTAAATAAATAACACATTTTTATTTTATTTCTTATTTTTTATTTCACCCACCATTGGGCAATTAAAAATACATTTTCAACAGCGCATATAGCGTTACAAAATAAATGTCCTTTACAAAGTTTTATCAAATTATTTTTCTTGAGTTCATGTAGAGGCGGGCATCCTAAATCTTCTATATTGTAGCAGACTTTCTTGCGAATAATCTTCTGAAACCAACGAGCCTTCTCCCGTCCTTTAACGTAAATAATGGAGTCATCTTCATTTGTGATTGCATGTAGAATAGTACATAGTTTGCTAAAGGTTATACCAGCAGCAGTCCAAGGTATTCCATGGTAATTATTTGTCAGCCATTTGACTGTTGGCTCATTACCTCCACGTGATGGTGAATTTACAGAGATGCAATGTGTGGCGATAATGTTGTCTGATTGCACTACACAGACGGCAACTTCTTTGAAGATAAACACTCCTTCTCTCGTCTTGAATCCTTGAGCGTCCAGGAAGATGGTCGGCATGATACTGGGTGGCAATGATGGGCGCTATCTGGTTTTATGCGAGCTTACGCACAACACTTGTTAGCGGTACGTATTCCACAACACGGTCGTGAAGGATTAGACAGTATGCGGCGGTGTAGGCTGGAAAATTGTCAGTGCTATCAAACTCCATACGAATATCTACAGGTCCCGTTTTTACCGACTCATTTTGATGTGAACAGTCGATTACGGCGATAGGAGCAGTAGCGACAAAATCTTCACGGTTTAGTAGCGGTGAAGGATGCTCCCGTTCGTAGTAAGTTTGTTGGAATCTTGCATACATATCGTACAATACTGTGGTTCGATTTTTCGTAAAGTCCAAATTCATGTTCTCGTAGGGGTACGCCACATCATTTAGAAACACTTTGACGTTGGCAAGATTGCAGTGGTCAAATAAAGCCGCACTTAATGCTTCATTTCGTTTCCTGTTTGTTTGAAATCCCTAGAACAACGAATCCTAGGTTTCTCCAGCTGTGTTGATGTTTTCAAAGACCAAATTTGAGTTTTGCTTATAGGAAGTAGCGGGTACTCCAACAAATCCCAGCTTCGGAAATTAATTCTAAGTGGCTTCCCACTGTCCACAATCTTAAGCAACGCCAGTTTTTCTCTCTCACTTACTTGTAAATGAGGCACCACCCATGCTAGTTTACTGATGGCGAATTTACTTTTCTGGGGGTTTGGATTGGCTTGTACATATGAATTTGTATCGTCCCTAGATCGAATAAGTATTAGTTCTTGTTTTACATTTGCAAGTATCCTTTTAAAGTCTTCACAAAAACCCAAGAGCATACTCAGCGGAATACATACATCAAAGTAACCATTTCCAAGATCGCGTTGCCCCCATCCTGAGTTCTCCAACAGACCAATTTGTTGAGGACCAGCAGAAATAAGAGTCTTTATTGTGCTTGTGACACCTACATTTCTATTTCGGTCTATTTCAACTCCATTAATTTCTAACCGAATTTCCTCAAATAGGAACGCAAACGCATTGGATGTAACAATTGAATTTGTAGCCCCAGTTCCATCTGACTTGAGAAATCTTCCTTCAATATGCAAGAAACTTTCCCCTGGCAGCGTATATGTATCCTGGTTCTGAATAGGTATCCGAATTTCATCATTATTATTAAATGTTGTGGGCGTATGTGGTTGGTGACTCAAAAACTGTTTACGCGTCACCGACTCATCAAATTCCACACTGGAAGTTATATCAAGCACTTCATCCATGATTTTTAACTGTATAGCCTAACGACTGTAGGAAGAGCACGTTAGCAGGAGTTAACCGTTTCACTGTTGGTGTTACCCGTTTCACTGTCGGTTCACTACTGACAATTGTTTGAGTCCGCCTCTTCTTATAACGAGCGCCCATTCTTTATATGTAGCCTCAGAGTAATAGTTTCTCCTCTGAAATCCACTAAATTGCCGTCCTGATCGACAACTCTAATGTGAATGTTGTTGAGCGTTTTCACCGTGATGGGAAGATAGATGACGTTTGCAGGTACTTCTACAATCTTGTACCCTGGCGGTACTGTTGGAAAAAACTCGTGTAGTGTATGTCCCAGCTTATCGTTGACGTAATTTCCCGTACATATGCTGCACTCTATCCTTATCGCGTTAACTTTGAAGATCTGCACAGTGTAGTCTGAGGTATGAAATCCCGGTTTTAACACACGTTTAGAAAATCCAAGCAGTGAGCCAATTGAGTTTGGTTTCGTGAAATCTATTTCCACAGGTGTTTGTATCTCACACTTGAGTGAATTGTTGTTTGCTTTAATAACCAGTTTCTCGTTATTTGTAAGCCGAGCCAAATAACTGGCCAAGTCGTCAATATCATACGATCCTGTAGGAATATCTATCACTTTATTCTTCGAGTAATGAAATTTGCAATTTGACTTATCAATGTTCGGAATCGAGTTGTATGTTTGAAAATCTACTAAGCCGATCGTATACTCGCCTTGACTCAAATCTATCGGTGGGAAGTAATCACAGCTCAAGACTGAACTGTTACCGGACAAGCAGAGTGTCACAGACATGTGTTACCCCGACTAAGGTTCATGCAAGACTGATGTTATGCATTCTGATGCAGGAATTTTAAACATAAATGTCCACATATGTGCGTACCAAATTCCTGGTGTCGTTGCACATTGTACTGTATTCTGTTACCTGCAAAGTATCGCTGCAATTCCAATGGCGGAGGTAAGTCACCAAAACTATCGAAATATTTCACTACACCATCCTTGTACTTGATGTACGCAACCCAGTGCGTCCCAGCATTTTCAGCACTGTCCAAGTTCACAATTCCACATTCACGTTCACTAATTTTTTGAGGTAATGCATCGCGCATGAAGACACCACGAAAATGAGGTATACGCAAACGCTTTACATGTCTACGTATATCGTCATCGGTCAACGCCTGATCGGACTTTTTTTTTTTTCAATCCAGATCCATCTTTCCGGTATGGCTTTAAATACAGACCTTTACCCCTCATTGCAATTGCCTCCATGGTTTCATTGTGTCGTTTCTGTTCACTCAACTGCTTTTTTGCTTCTTTAGCAGCTTTGACGGCTCTGGCGATGGCTGAGGCTCCACCGGCAAGAGCTCCGGCAGCCGACAATCCGGCAAAAATAGGGATTAAGGGGAGGATTCCACCCTTCTTCGTCTTCTTTTTCTTTTTAATCCCTGCACCCAACTTTAGCTTGGCACGCATAGCGCCGTTAACTAGTAACGCGGCCGCCCGTTCACCGAACTTTGCATCTTTGGCTTTCATTCTGACTGAAGCCTTCTCTGCGAGTATTCGGTCTGCATTACGTCTGTCGGCACCCTGTGCATACGCAATGTCATGCTCCCTGCATGCTGCATCTAATGGATTGATCCCCGTCTGGCCGAGTTTCAGACGTTTTTCAAGTTTCGTCCCGGGTCCACAGAACTGGTAAGTTGGAATGTGTGCCTCAAATGGCATTTTGTCGACGAGCTTGTTTAAGAAGCCACGGCCCTTCTTCTTCTTCGTAGGAGGCATTGTTATCGACTGAATGATTTTACGTATTCGCGCGTCTATATATACCCCGTGCAGCAAAGAAACCTTGTCAAAATGCGATTCGTCAAGCAGCAAGCAACATTACCCGTGAGTAATGCAGATGTTGCCGGCACCAAGCGGAAGAAGAACGGACCTCTGTTCCCCGAGACAGTGAGAGCGATAGTTTGTGGACCGTCAAACTGTGGTAAAACCAATCTTGTGCTGTCCCTGCTGGAACACCCAAATGGGCTTAGATTTGAAAATGTATATGTGTTTTCAAAATCGTTGTACCAGCCAAAGTACCAGTTGCTAGGTGAAATACTGAAACCCATTAAAGAAATTAAGTATTTAACATTTAGCGATAATCAGAATGTGCCTCCACCTAGTGAAGCGCTACCAAATTCAGTGTTTGTGTTTGACGATGTCTCGTGTGAGAAGCAGAATAATATACGAGATTACTTTTGTATGGGGAGACATAGGTCAGTAGACTCTTTCTACTTGTGTCAGACATACAGCCGTATACCTAAACAGCTGGTGAGAGACAACGCCAACTTGATTGTACTCTTTAAACAGGACGACATGAATCTCAAACACATTTATAATGACCACGTGAACACAGATATGCCGTTCAGCGAGTTTAAGAACTTATGTGGTACTTGTTGGAATGCGAGCAAGCACGGATTTGCAGTTATTGACAAAGACTGTGATATGTATCATGGACGGTACCGCAACGGGTTTGATTCGTTTTTAAATAAATAGACAAGCACACTAGGTACTATCATCATTGCAGCCATGGACAAGTTTGGGAGAACTTCGACGATACAGAGCAGGAGAGTTTTGGTGTACCCACCTCAAAACATACTTCTTACAAAGGACGGTAATTTGGATTGCCAAGGTAGAATACTCAAACATGTAGCTGACCCCATCGACGACGATGATGTTGCATCCAAAAAATACTATTGACAAGGCAACTAGCGATGCAGCAATGCTTCTGAAGGAATTACAATCGACAGTAGTTACCATGGTTATAACTATTGCGGTAACAGATTTGATTGAAGATCGTGCATACATTCTAGAGACAGGTCTTAACTATTACGAAATTCCCGTCAATGGTGTAATCCTCTCAGTAGCCAAACCGGGCAGGGTTGATGTAATAGTGAATTGGATTAAAACTGCAAGGATAAACTTTGTGAAGCAAGGCGATCATCTTATTTTTCTCCCAAATGCTCAACCCCACAAACCATTTACAGCAACATTAACTATCAAGTATAAAATAGTACAATAAACTCTCATAAGCTTCATTCGATGCTTAAACATGGATACGACAACAACTAAACGCGGCATCATAAAGGCCCGAAATGCTATTCGACGCAAGTTACTTGAATTGAAAACTGGCCAAATCGACTCTGAGAAATTTTTCAAAGATTCTTTAAGACCTGTGACGGATACAATAGAAAATGTTTTCTTACCTCCGCGACATCAGCAGCAGCAGCAGCAGCAACCTCCAGGTATGATCAAAGATTTCTTGAAGTCACTCAATCGAAGTGAAAGAGATTATGATTCGGTGTACGGTGTCCGGAAGAAAAATGATTCGCTAATGATTGGAAATACTCCTATGATTATAGATGGAGATGTTATACAGATTGATGGAAATGAATATGAAAGAACTCAAGGCTTAATGGAACTGTTGTTCTTAAAAAAACCCAAAAAATTTACCAACATGGACTTGAAAAGTTATTATGAAATACTAGACACCACGAATGCACACAGAGTGAAATTTATTCCATCTGGAGAAGTTTTGAAAAATACAACCACTAAGTATAAAAACATAATCTCTAAACTTGACAATCAGTCGGGTTCTGGTCTTCTTCCCATGAAGGAATATGTGTATTGGGACGATCCGAATGAGCTCGTTGAAAGATTGAAATTACTTACCGCATCAACATCAGCAGGACACACTGCACACTCCAACGAAATTTTGTCGGTGATTGAAGAACTTCGTGAGAGAGACATTATCGTGTAACATGGATCAAATTGTAGCTGAACTCCATAGACCGGCTAGAAGGAATTTCCCAAGACGCCGGGTAATAATCAAAGGTCTTGACGACCTATGGCAAGCTGATATTGTAGAAATGATCCCGTATTCTCGTAAAAACAGTGGCTACAAGTATATCTTGATGGTGATTGATACTTATTCAAAGTTTGCATGGGCTCTACCCCTCAAGAACAAAACGGCTAGTGTGGTTGTCGACGCTATGAAGAAAATACTTAATGGTGATCGTGTTCCTAAAAATTTACAGACTGACAACGGAAAAGAGTTTTACAATTCAAAGTTTAAATCGCTCATGACAAGTTATGGTATTAATCACTACTCAACATATACTCATCTTAAAGCATCAATAGTTGAGCGACTCAATAGAACTATCAAGAATGCAATGTGGCAAGAATTCAGCAGACGTGGTTCACATCGGTGGATTGAACTTCTTCCTCAATTAATGAACAATTACAATAACAAGTGGCACCGTACCATCAAGATGAAACCGTGTGATGTTAAAGACAATTCACTTCTTTCAACAGTATACAGCCATATTAAGATGACTACTCCAGCAAAATTCAAAGTTGGTGACCATGTCAGAATCAGTAGATTTAAAGAAAAGTTTGAGAAAGGCTACTTGCCCAACTGGTCAACTGAAGTGTTTACCATCAGTAAAGTGAAATTAACAAATCCTGTAACTTATTTACTTAAAGACTATCAAGGTAAAGATATTGCAGGAGCATTTTACCAGCAAGAATTACAACTAACAAAACTTACAAGTACATTTTTGGTTGAACGAGTGATAAAGAGAAGGAAAAATATGATCTTGGTGAAGTGGTTGGGTTTTGATAAATCACATAACACGTGGATTCATAAAAAAGATTTATTTAAAATGTAAAAAATTCATTTTTCTTAATAAATAAACTTATTTTTCTAACAATTGTGTTTTTTTTTCTTCCTTCAATTACGTTAATATAATGCAAATGAGCATACAGCTCAGCAAACTTACAATCTATGTACACTTAGCCTATTTTTACAAATTTTTTTTTCCTTCAATTATGTTAATATAATGCAAATGAGCACAGCTCAGCAAACTTACAATCTATGTACACTTAGCCTGTTTTTACAAATATTTTTTTTTTCCGATTACGTTAATATAATGAGCATACGGCTCAGCAAACAAAATTGCCATACAAAGCAATTCAGCAGCACCCCCCCAAGCAGCCAATGAAAAAGATTTTATTAGAGCATACAGCTCAGCAACCTTACAATCTAATCTACGTACAGCATTTCTTCTGTACACTTAGTCTATTTTACAATGTTTTTTTTCCGATTACGTTAATATAATGAGCATACGGCTCAGCAAACAAAATGTCATACAAAGCAATTCAGCAGCACTCCCCCAACAGCCAATTTATATTTTATGCAGCGTCCTAACTTGATAAACTGAGATTTTACAGAGTCCTAACTTATCTACATATTTACAAAATTGATACATATTTACAAACTAGAAACACGGATAAACGGTATATTTACAAAACATTCACACATTATTTACAGACTTGTGCCCCCACGGGAGGGTCTCTATCCCGTCGGGGAAAATATACCGCTTATCGTCCGTTCTAGACAGACCCAGTTTGGATATTTGAACAGTATTTACAACGTGCAGAGTTGATGTGATCCTTTGCTGCAGATGGCACCTGGGTGTTTCACCATGGAGGCAATTTATGTAATCCTCCATCTGCAGCTTTCTAGTGACTGAGCCAGCCAAACCTTTAGCCCGTCTAGAGGTCTGGTCTGTCTCGAGCCGGAATGCATACATTTTTGCCCTTAACCCCGCAAACTCCGCAATCAGGGTGCCATTCGCTTCGTCCTTCATAACACCGACAACCTTTTCATTGTGGGACTCTATCCCATAACGGTTGCCGGCAGAGATGTGCAAGATACCTCGAAAAAAGTATTTGAATACAAGATACAAGATACATTTAAATAATGTATCTTAGATATCAGATACAAGATACTTTTGGAAAAGGTATTTGAAATACAAGATACAAAATACATATTTTCCAGATACTTTTTTAAGATAAAATACTTTTTTACAAAATGTATTATTTTTATTTAGAAACATATTTTACTACAATGTACAAGTGTTGCTTAAGGTTTTAAATGAGACTTAAGTATAATAAGTTTTTCAAACATCTCATCACTCATTTTTCTTCGGTGGGGTCTCATTATTATCCCCCCGAAAGAGAAGAGTAGTTCCACAGGGGCGGAACTTGGCAAACAAGTGTTATATTTTAAAAAATATTTTCTTGATTGTTGGATAAGTATTTAAACTTTTTAGGCAGATGTCCTTATTATTAAGGTATTGAAGTGTTTCTAAGTGCTGCCAGTAGATTCTGTACTGTCGCCACTAGTGGCACTACCAACAGAGGAATCAGAGTCATCAGATGTTGGTAAAATGTAAGAAGAGTCCTAGCTTGCCTGCATTTATAAATCAAAGCTTTGCCAGAGGAGAAGGTCGCTTTTAAGGCGTGTAAAAATACAGCCGAGACCCGGATTTCAACCAAGGACTGTCCATACCAAATCGCACGTAATAACCATCTGTGTCACCAGACAGAACTACATGAAAAATATTTATTCAAAAATATAAAAGTACATTCGTATTTTGGGATTGCAAAAATAAATGCTTTATAAAAAGAGTTCGTATTTTGTTTGAATATTTATTTTTCAATACTTCTAGATTTATATGGTGACTCAGATTGATTACGCCGAACCGTTGGGGCACTGAAGGTCCCCGATTCAAACCAGGTCTCAGCTGTAAAATCGACATTCACCTATGGCATAGCTTGTAGGTATTTTTTTTTTCGAGCTAGGTGGCGACTAATGGTGGTGCACTGCACAGCCGATACGATATCAAATGAAATTATTATTATTAATTATCTTTGCAATGTGTATTTACTTTAAAGCATACAATAATCTGAATATTTATTAATAAAAAGTATGGAGTGAATCGAAAGGAATTTGGAACAAAACAAACGCTTCAAGTGTGAAATGAGCGACGCTTACATTTCATTGGGACTGTGTTGAGATACACGAGAATCTTTCATTCCAGTACAATGTTAAGAGTGCGTTGGGATACTATTTTTGTATGTAATAGATAAACAAGTGAGGTTATACCCTAAGTCAGGTTTATAAAAGTATTTTAACGTAGTTTATAATTTTTGTAGATTACAAAGTACGACTACGAAAAATACAGCACTCTTCCATAAATTACGGGCGATATCCCTGCTGCAATCCCCAACTCACTTTTATGGAAATTTTTGAACATTGATTCCATGAAACAGCTACCTGAAAACGTTAAAGGAGACCGAAGACTGACGACGGCCAACTGTCAGTGCGGTGACAGTGAACCAACCGACCTTTACGTTTTAAAAAGAAAAGAAAAAATATCAACAAATAAACCTCAACAATGTCGTTTTGAAGCACCGGTTATGCCTAGTCGTTCTACTGTAATATTATTACCGACAGAACCTGACGAATCTGATTTGAAACATTATTCTCAGTGTTAAAAATATATTAGAATCATTCTTGAAAATAATTATTAATCGCGACATAGCTTTTATCGGATAATGAATATCGCAAATTGCGATTCGCAATATTCTTCAAGAAAGAATCAAAAGAACAATAGTGTTTTAAAAACGTAACATAATGAAAGTGGATAATCCGTTTTATCCATTCGTCTTGAATGTTGTGAAATCGTTTTTTAGCTCTACTGACTTCCGGACGCTTACAATTATGCAGGTGGGCGCGCGTGACTGACAATCGGGGCGCTGACAGTCGGGATAGCAACAATAGTGGCGGCAATATGAAGTTTTTGCCCCCGCCCCCCTCAGAAAATTCCACTGGAGAAGGTGCTGAAAGGATGTACCAGAGAAGGAAGGGAATTGGGTTACAAAACTTTGGTCAGACCATTGGTGCGGTTTGGGACCCACATTTTGGCTATTAGATACAGGAGCTGGAGGGTGTGCAGAGGCAGGACAGCTAGATTTGTTTATGCAAATTATCGCATGACCCAGTCGGTAACTGGTATGATAAAGGAGCTTAATTGGGAGTCATTCGAGGAAAGGAGAAGGATGAAGAGAATGCTGGGAATGTGCAAGGCATATGCTGGTGACGGGGCTTGAGGGATATTGGTCAAAGAATTAGGAATAGTGAATGGAAGGGGAAGGACGACCATGACCACAAGCTAGCTCTCGATTTCATGCATAAGGGAGTGGGGAAGTTTTATTTTGTTGGTAGGGGTGTCAGGGATTGGAACAGATTGCCGGGTGCAGTAATGAATTAATTTGCCAAAAATTCTTAAGGAATTTATAATTTGTAAATTGGAAAGTTAAATGGGGAGGAATTTTATATTCCAATTACAAAAGATGATTTAAAAAAAGGGGGGGGGGAGAACTGGATGACAAGGAAGATTGTCACTGGAGTGTTAACTCAATTGGAATTAAATTAATAATAATAATTCCTAGATCCGCAATTGTATTAAGGACATTAAATTGCAACTAACGGCCGAATCAGGAATGATTTTAAAGGCAAACTAGCGAAAAGAGCCTTACCGAAGTGTGATTTAACTTTTTAACAATTTCATTTGTTAGCGAGGATAACTTGGAAAAAGTTCGTATTTATTGTACGAATGCACTAAAGATGGTATCGTTCGTACGCCAGAGCGTAAAAGAAACATCAAATCGTAAAATACACCAAGTTACAATGAACTTTTACTTCTTATACATGTACGCTGATATTAGCACCAGGTTTTATACTACTGTTTATTACTTCCAAGTTGTTATTTTATTTTTCAGAACCAATTAAATAACAAGTTGTTATATTCTAAACAGAACACAACGTACTAAATTTGGTAATTAAGCAACCTAAACAATCGGAACTCAGGCAACAGATTCAATTACATGCCATATTTAAGAAATTAGAATTGTTAAATAACTTGTACCACAATGTTACCCTACACTAGAATTTTTAATAAAAGCTTTCGGCTATTTGTAAAGCGATACTGTATTTTGTGATAAAGAAAAGAGACTAGCTTACAACAATGGCACGAATTTGAAACTTATTTTTACAGGTAAATATAAATACTTCTTCTCGCTAACAATAATCCTAAGAATTTAGTTTAAAATTTATAGATTTTTAAAAAAATAATAGTTTATAAAACATAGGTAATAATATAAATACTCGGAGTTGCGTGAGGAACCTTCACACACGCAACCAACGATCACGTAGTCGCTGTCAAGTGAAATCTAATCCGGTGTATACCTACTTAAATAAAATTAAAATTATTCGTTTATTTATTTACTTACATTTCGATGCCGTTGTCCTCGATTATGATTCACTAAAAATTCGATTTCGACATACCACACACGATTTGGCACGGTAAAATATGGCGCGGACCAAAGACAATATACAATAGACAGGCAGGTTTCGTTTATGGATTTCACAGTTCACAGGTATGAAGGAAGGCAAAGATAACTAGACCCTATAACCTTGTCTTTTGATATACGTTAATGAATTTTACGAATGTATTCCATTGTTTTTATGATGCCGTAACGTAAAAATGCGGAAATAGTATTTAGTATTTTCAAGATACAAAGATACAAAGAAAAAGTATCTAAATACAAGATACAAGATAAAGATTAAGAAAAGTATCTTAGATACAAGATAAAGATACGTATTTTGTATCTTGTATCTGTATTTCAAATACTTTCATCTAGATAAGTCACATCTCTGGTTGCCAGTGCTATACCCAGACGTGTCGAACTCCTCCCTGTTGCGTCGCATCACTTCATATGGATCGCAGTTCCGCACCAAGTAGATGAAGCTGTCTGTATCCATATATAGCAATTTAGGGCTTCTAAACTGAGGAATGGCAAATTCATAATGAAATCTGTACATCCTCAGTTTAGACAGGTCAAGAATGCACATTCCGACATACACAGGTTTATTAAAAACTATCCTAGCTTTCGCCATCTCCACGGCCACAAAGTCCTCGTTGAAAACTGTTACTTGCTTAAAGTGTGGTGAAGCTATGTGTTTGCGGGCACCGCGGCGGCCCACCCAACCTGTACACAATTTCACGTCGCGGTGTTTTCGAATGTTCTCCATAGTCTTGCCGAAAATTGAATTGTTCATCAGTTTGTAAAAATCTCTCTCGAAATCTGTTTTGGCGTCACGGCGAGAACACGTATTGAGAGATATGTATTCTTTCAACCACGGTGACTGATTGAAAGATATTACCCGGTGTATTTCGGTCACCTGCAGCCCCAAGCCTACACATTGCTGGAGGACTCGGTAATGGAGAACATACCGTACCTTGTTCTCCAGTGTGGTCATCAGCTTGGGGAGGGTAGAACCTTCTGGGGCTTTGTGGTCTGGACATGGCGGCAGGTCTGCTAAAACGTCGTGTTTATCCTGAGGAATCGTAAGGTCTACCTCCAATACGAACCCCCTAGGTGAGTCAGCTGCAACGCTCATGAAATCTATGCTAGCAATCTCTTTAGCCGAAAGCCATTGAAACCCACCAGAGGGTAGATACTCCGACATGGCCCAGCCGTAAAGATTGTTTACGTCGAAGTACATTATAAAATCTTCAGACGCCTCGCGGTTGTACTCCGGCATGTACCGGTTATTTGCCTTCGCATACCTGTGGACGCACTGGCAAATACCTCCGCGAATACCTCGTTCGAAAAAGAGCAGCATGTCGATATCCGTCAGAAGGTCCAGTTCGACACGCGTGCTCCTTAACATAGCCTGCCACGAAAGGCCTGGGGATGTGAAATAGTGGGCGGGGTCCAGGGTGTACTTCCCCAAACATACACTCCTAAATTTCTCAAACAGATCTGCAAGTAACCGCACATCTGTGTCCATGTACAGACTTGCATATTCGCCCAAAGTCTTGATCTGGAAGGTCCGCCACACCTTTGTCGCGTGTTCGTAATCTTCATCAGAAATGTGTGACTCCGACAACGAACTGTAGAATTTTGATTTTGGAGGAAGCGTGGCCTCGGTGAGCTTATCCCACGAATCCATGTATTCGTAAGGGAAGACACCTTTCCGTTTAACTAATTGGAACTTCTCGGGGTCGGTGAAATGAGCACTAGTAATGTCCATGTCGTCGTCCTCAAGGGTTCCAACCAGTTTATCTAATGGGAGCTGCATGAACCGGTATGAGTCCAGAAACCTTAACGTGATTGAAGTGAATTCAATCTTTTTCGAAAAAGAAATATAACGTTCTGTGTTGATGGGAAGCACGTCCATTCCTTCGAATCGAGTTTTGATAATGCCATTACAATGAAATGAGCATCATACCCAGAAAGATTGTGAAAGAAAATGGGTATGTACTTTTTAGTCTTATACTGCAAATTGCAATCATTATGTGCAGCCCCCCTAAATTCACCTGTGATATGACAATGATCGCGGACCTTGACAGTCCCCGGTTCAATGTCTTTCTCGCAGATGTGGCATACCGTAGCATCAGCAAACTTTGCTTCTTGCTCGTCTGTCATTACAAGAGGAATGCACCTCTTGTAAATTTTATCAACTTTCTTGGCAAGTTTGACGAGTTCATCAACAAGCCATTTTTCAGGATTTTTTCCCCTGAAGGAGTTGAAACGCGACAGACTAGGTACGAGTGGACAAACGACCTGGTATGCGGCAGCGAAAGGGACATGTTTCTGGACTAAAGTAGTGTGAGAGGCGTTGGGTGGGGGACTGCAAGAATCATAAGGTAGCAATAAACTTTCAAAGTCCGCGTAAACGACGACGGGTACACGCTCTTGGTGCACAAAATCCTTAAACTTTAAAGTTTTATCGTCGTCGCCGGGTAAATCCACTCTTACAGGATCAACCCTTGCACAGTCAATCTCGTGGCGGTCCAGGAGATCTTTGCGTCCAAAATGTTGCAGACATCTGTCACAAATAAATATAGCACCATGATGGTTTCTTAAAGAAGAACTGACTAACGCCGACAAGTTGTGAATCCAACAGTAATGGAATTTTTTCCCACTGCCGTCGGTAATCATCAACATGTTAATGTGGTGAACGCGTTTGTCTGCAGTGTGATGGAGGGCCCCGGAAACTACATGTTTACCTTTAACTTCATCCAGACCGAAAACATTTACAGAATAGTCTGGATTTTGCCTCTCAAATTTAGAAATGTCGGAGAGTTTTACCGGAAACTCAATACCTGAAAAATCGAGGGGATAGAGTGAACGCACTTTCATGTAGGTGCTAACCCTAGTCACCATTTTTTTTAAGCGCCTTTACGTGATATGCAAGAATTGTCCATAGAAAGCACAACTCGTCATTCTTGTTTTCAACATTGATGACGGCCTTCTTTCTACAGATATCAAGTGGCAGAGCAACATAGGAAGACCCACGATAGAAAGGTTGAAAATTAGAAATGCTAATGTCGAGGGATTCTATTCTATCGAGAGTTTTGCCACTTGTCCTTTCTTGAAACTCACACAATTTTACTCTGAGCTCCGACTTCACATATTTTTCATACCAATCCGACAGGCAAGTGCTTGTTGTGACTTCACGCATTTTAGTTAAAAAGCACATACGGGCGGTTTCCAAAATCATTTCCTTCTGTATTTTATATGTGTTAATCAGTCCAACCTGCACCTTTACAGATGGGGAGGACCGATTATCCACTAATTTCGCGAACTTTACCGGCAACAAGTTTAAAGCAAGCATCAATGAAATTCATTGGATCTATGAAATTTTGAGAATTTGAAATTGTCCCGGAATAAATTCTATTTTTAAATGCACTAAGCCTGTCTTCAAGGACTAAGCGCGATGCTGCTGACTCACCCATCGTTGCTGCATGATCATGACTGCATAAGGCTGCCCCTGCACCGGCATACTGCCGACTTGGCCCCGGCGATGGACTGGCATACTGCCGGCTGGAGCCGGGCGAAGGACCGGCATACTGCCGGCTGGGCCCCGGCGATGGGCTGGCGTACTGGCGGCTGGGCCCCTGCGATGGGCGGCTGGAGCCGGGCGATGGGCTGGTGAAGTGGTGGCTGGGCCCCGGCGAAGGACCGGCATACTGTCGGCTGGGTCCCGGCGATGGGTCGGCGGACTGGCGGCTGGGGGGCCCGGCTGCTGCTGTGGCGGGCGGTCGGCTAGGTTCCGACGTCTCCCATGGTCGCCATATTGGTGGCGGAACTGCCTCGTTGGCCGGGCGTCCGACCGCACCCTCTGAAACATAAAAAAGAAGAAATATACTTTAGTATCATGAAAAACATAATTTTTGTAAGCATAAAATAATATAGGTAAATTACTGATGTACTGGACTTACCGATATTCCAGTGTGCTGGTGGTTGCGGAAGAACCCATTGTGGTGGCGGAGTTGGCGGCATGCTATGTGGTGGTGACATGCTCTGCGGCACATCCACGTCAATATTTGGGAGCATGCTCCATTGTGAGCAATCACAAGCTCTTTTTGGGCTACTTAATTCCTGAGAGGAATTGCCCTTACGCTTCTCTGGGCGTGATGGTTCATCTGAAAAAGAAAAAAAAATAATGTATTAGCAATAGTTATAAAGACATGGGAAAAAAATAATCTATAGATAAATACGTACTGAAATAAAAAAGGTCACTGCATGAAATATCCAAATCACCTGCGAACAAATAAATTAATAATATAGACTACTGCTTCAGCACTATACATTTTCATAAATCTAGTTACTTTAAAAAATATTATCATTACCGAAATCATCCTCAGCGAGAATTTCATCAAAGTCTGAAGCAGAAAAAAAAGCTCATCAGTATATGTGAAAGAATTTAAAACAGCCAGAAAAAACAAGTTAAATAACAATAATTTACTTACCAATATCGCCGAATAAGCTAAGATCCTCAGAAGACATTGCGATGATCGAAGTGTTCAGCTCGGCCGCTCAGAGAAGACTGGATAGCAGAAGGGGTGATCTCTGCCCCTTATATACGCGTCTGGAGCCTTGGCGTGAGAACGCAGTGCGTCCCCCGATGATAAATGTGACGCAGCTGCGCGTGGCGGCGCGGGAGCCTTTGATAGCGTGGGAAGCGCTTGGCGTGAGAACGCAGTGCGTCCCCCGATGATAAATGTAGCTTACACGCTTGGAACATCGCTGGCGTGGGAAGACGACGCTTTGCCTGTGGTGTCTGGCGACATTAATCTCCCGAGGGATCTAAGGTCACATTTCTCGGGGTAAATTATATTCCTCCCGCACAATCGTAAAATACCGTGAAAGTTGAAAAATGTTTTAGCTTTTAACACACACATACCTTCCGAGGAGGCCAGGTGATATTTATGAGGCCTGGCGCGCGGATAAGGGAATATTTATGAGTGTTGGCGCGGCGGGCCGCGCGGTCTGGGGTGGCGAGCCGGTTACTTAAAATTCAGGCCGGGAGGGGTGGCGCGGCGGAGGGTCGGCTGATATTTATGACGGTCGCGGGCGGATAATATTTATGATGCAGGTGCGCTGTATCGGGCGGCTATCCCTTAGAAGCCCACATTCGTCCTGAGAACGAAACAGAGTTTAAAAAAACATACGCTAATACTAAAATTCATATCTCGGAAAGTACTTATCCGATCTTTTTCGGATAAATACCTCTGTAACGGCCAGAAAAAATCCTTATTACTTGACATATAATAACGCTATTTTAAAATTATAAATTGTGTTACCTGTTATAAAATATTGAACCAAGGTCCCCAGAAGCGAATATTATACCGCATTTCGAATTGAATTTGAGGTTTATTACTCTGACCGCGTGACAAGTTGGCGCCGGCCCGCCTTCGATACGTCACACCACAAGAATGTAATACTAAAGTGAATATTGTACCGTAATTGAGGTTTAAAAAATAAATAATAAAGCCATTTAGACGATTTATGACCCGTAACTCAGGTTAAGAAGTGCCGCGTAGCCTCATTAGCATATTATTCACATTAGAGTACGATTTATGACCCGTAACTCAGGTTAAGAAGTGGCACCTGCGCGACGTGGGTGGTCCTGAGCTCACTCGCCCTCCCATAAGAAATACACGGGGTGTTTTGGTCCGGGGTACGAGCTCACTAGCCCCTTATCTCACTACTGAAGACAATAGGCAGGATAAAGCAACTGGAAGCAATGGCAGCCTCGCAAAACCTGATGAACCTCAACGCCATACAAATGTGACCAACAGGAGAGTAAGAAGCCGGACGCTGAAACTAGGTGGCATGCTATCAACAGACGGAATAATGCAACAAGGTGCGTGCACCACCAACTTCCCACATCCAGAATCTTACAAACATCAACAAGCCCACCACAACCATTATATATCTACCACACCCTGCATCAAGAACGCTGTGCAACCAGTAATTATAATCAGTCTGCTTGGGATCCGAACGCCATACTTTGGCCACTTCAAGCAGTAGTCATACCTGTATTATGTACATATACACTCATTCTACTGAACTAATTAAGAAATGAAAATAAAATTGCTTGTGATAGGCTTTTTTGGCATATATTTGTACAATACTAACCTGACCAAAAGTAGATGACGCAGGCTTTTACCGTCTTAACCCTCACTCTTGTGTCAGAGAGGAGGGCTTTTTCTTTTAAAGCTGACAGTTGTTTATATTAACTGACAGTTTCATACCAAAGCAATTCTGTGGTAAATCTGTCAATTGTAAGGTTATGCAACATCCTATATCATAGAATATACATAAAGAAAGAAATAATTTAAAGCTGTGTTGCTACAGGGTGGGGTCGGACTATTTAGCATAATATTAAAGGAATTCAAGATGGTACTCACATTTTCAAGAACGAGTTCCTTGAGACGGGTGAGCTGCCCGAGACAAGTGATAGTACCCTTTAATTGACTGGCCCTGGCACCATCAAACCACACTTCTAGCTTGTCGAGTTGCTGACAATGAGGAATCACAATAGGAAGAAGCGATTTACCGTCGTGTGTCGTGCCATGGAATGCCAGTTCACGTAGCTGCGCGCAAGCTGATATTAGGTCGCGTAGTCCGTCCGGCTGGCAAGAGACCTGACATACATTGAGCACGCGCAGTTGCGGTAAATGGTGGACGAGTTTATCCACGTTGAGGACCAGGCCCCAGTGTTCGGACGTTACTGCCAACTTCTGAAGTCGTCCGGCGATTGTGTTCAGAAGCACATCCTGCACCTCGCGTCGCTTGATGAGCCGGATCGGCAACTGCAGATCGGTGATGTTGGAACAGCGACGCAGCAGCTCTTCCAGCTCCTGCACAGACAACTGTTGCTGATGGTGGAATGACAGCGACTCGACGCAGTCGCCGCCGACTGAGTCGAGCAAAGCGCGCCGCACAGGGCGAAGTAGAACGAGGTGCCGTGGGCAGCCAGGTAGGCGCGACAGTGTGGCCGCCAACTCCAAGTCATTTTCTCTGTCTCCATCGGGGCCCACCACGTACTGCTTGCTAAGCCAGACATCACGGTCGAAGCAGAGAGACGCCCACTGTGAACACACCTGTGGCACTGTGTGCACCAAGTCGTGGGCTGGCAAATACGACAAGATGTGCAACAGCACGGTGGATGGCAGGTCTTCCAAACTTGCCCCCATCTGCGGAAAACAAATATAATGTTAAAAACTTATCATTATTTTCAGGAAGATCATGTTAAAACGTAAAAATTATACATTTCTATAGACGTTTCAATGTAATTTCTCTGTTATCCAGATTTCACGTCCTAGATTATACAATGCTGATTTTTCTGTCCTAGTAAAGCTGCGAGCTATGTTCGAGCGCGGCAAACCGGTGATTTGCCGCGCGAGCCACTTTTGGCAGAGCGGCCGCCGCGCGCGTCAACGCAACGCAGCCAAGATTGTGCGTCAAGCTATCCAGGCACGACCACTTTCGTGAAGCAACCATGGGTGATTCACGTGGTTTCACGTGCACTTGCAGCTGCCGCTTTCATTGAGATACATTGTATTATACACAATAAACGTAAACGAAAAGTAGATGAGAGGACTACATAATAGAATGCAGTATGTAGAATGCATACTTATAGAAGACAAGAGATGTGAAGCCATTGAGAAAAGAATAAGATAATAATCAGAATTGCAACAGCAGGGTTTAAGTTCTTAAAATCATTTACTGAGTCAAGTGTGAGTAGAGTAAACACTCAATTTCGAGAGGCGATTTCAGTTACTGAAAGTCGCTGTAACTTCAAGATTTTTCGTTACCCATGGTAGCAAACTGCCGCGAGCCAGCTCAAAGACACTCCCATGTAACCGTGTGCGAGCCAAGAAGGGGGGTCCCTTTGTCGATTGCGTAAATACAGAGAGAGAATGGCTCACAGTGCGTCATATTCGAGCGCGCCGATTTTCGAGTTGGCTCGCGCGCCAGCAGCGTATCCATTACGCGGGGCTGCCGCGCCGCTCAACCCAATATTCCAGGGTTTGTCGCGCGTAGTGGATGCGCAGCTTGAGTTGTCTCGCGCTACAACACCGTATGTATTGTACGCGAACGCCGCGCGACGCAATGTTCGAAGGTTTGCTGCGCGTAATTGATACGCAGCTTTACGCGGCCTTGTTCAAAATTGTTCTGCAATATCCTGTGTTTGCCTTTGTATTCAGGTGGTTCTAACCTGACCTCTTAGGGGGTGTCCATTAATTATGTAACCTCAAAATAGGGAGTGAGAGGGGGAGAGGTGCGGCAAAATCTCAGCAAATCTCGTTTAAAGGAAGGGGAGGTTTTTTTTTTCAAAATTATGAGGTCAGTCTCACGTTATTGGGACGGAGGAGTCCCACCAGATTTCACCAAATTTCACCAAGGGGAAAGGGGGGTCAATTTTAAGAAACAACACCTCATGTAATTAATGGACGCACCTTAATTACATGACATTAAAAAATAAGACAACTTGGCCAGCAAATACCCTGGAGCAAAAATATTAAACGTCTTTTGAAGTTAAAACACAAACAACGTAATTCCGTCTTGACTCACTTGGAGACCATCAGACCTGTTCAGAACGGATTTCGATCCCCCGAGTATATGTCGAAGGGTAATTACTCCATATGTCTGTGTTACAATTATTTCTTCAAAATGAGTCCTAGGTATCGAGAAATTAACGCGGAAACATATGTGAATATTTTTTAAATACTATAATTTTAATATATTGTTTAAAACCTTCAGCGTGGTTTATGTAGTAAGGTGCTAACTTCCCATTTTGCGAACCCGGGTTCAAATCCCCATACTGGCAAATATTTTTATTTCTTTTTTTATTTGCAATAATCATTGAGCATTGATTTTATTTCATTTAAAATTCATTTACGGTTTTTAATTATGCAAAATAACTTTTAAAACAAAATATTACAGAATATAGAACCCCAACCTTTTTTTTTTTTTTTAAAAAGAAAATCATTATTTTATTGTTTATGTGTTTTTTTTTAATATACTTATTTCCGTTCAGTGGTAATGTAAATGTTTGAAACTAATAAAATGTCTGTTATTTCGCATAATAAAAGTTCGTAAATGAATTTTAAATGAAATAAAATCAATGCTCAATGATTACTGCATATAAAAAAAGAAATAAAAATATTTGGCAATATGGGGATTTGCAGCCGGGTTCGCAAAATGGGAAGTCAGCACCTTACCGCATACACCACGCTGAAGCTTTTAAACAATGTACTAAAATTATAATAGTTAAAATATATTTACATATGTTTCCGCGTTAATTTCTCGATACCCAGGGCTCATTTTGAAGAAATAATTGTTACACAGACATATGGAGTAAATACCCTTCAACATATACTCGGGGGATCAAAATCCGTTCTGAACAGGTCTGATGGTTCCCAAGTCAGAACGGTGTCTGAAAATTTTCAAACCTAAATAACAATGTCTTATTACACCATCCCGAATAGCACTTGGATACTCGTTCAGCAACCGACTTCTATATCATAGTTTTCGAGCAGAAGTTTCTCAAAAACATCAGAAAGAGAAGGGAAAGAGACACTATTTGCTTTCCTTAATAGAATATTGGGCACCACCTATAAGGTAGCCTTAAGTGTGAACGAGGATACAGTTACTATCTAAAGGTTCAAGAAATTGAAACACATTTTACTGGATTTAAAATCCATTCTTCATATAAACATGCATTTCTACCATTTTAATGATGGGTAAATAGAACATGATGCACTGTCAAATTCGATAAACTTAAAAAAAAAAAAAAAATGTATATCTGAATACTGCATAAATTAGAGGAGGGTTTAGTAAATTAAATTATAATACTTGCTGACGACGATTTTATTAGAATAGGCAACGAATGGTTAAGATGATCAGGCATGGCCTTCTATGAAAAAATCATACAGGCATTCGTCTGAAGTGGTGTTGGGAAACTATGGAAAAACGAAATCTCGATTGCCAGACCTCTCAACTGTCACGCCACACCGCATACAATTCAGATTCGATGTGTACAAATGAGATTCGGATAACTTTCTTAATAACATTTTATGCGAAAAGGAGAAGAGAAAAAGAGAAAGCAAATGTCATTAAAGTACTCAACAGGACAGGAGCAAATTAATCATGACACAGCTAGCACTCTGCTCTTGTGAAGGTGTCTGTGATTTCAATATTCAAATAAACTTTACAATATGTACAGTACATCACACGTTTAGATTACTTACTTAAAATTAGTGTATCAGCGAAAAACAAGATTAATTTATGACACCATGGATTACATATCACGATTAAAACGAGCCTTTATCATTCAGTATGACATAGCTAATGATAATGAGATAATGAAGTGAGCCAACACAGTATTCCTTAACGGAAGGTTATCGTAAAAATAATGGTGAACATTTATTTCGGTGACTAGTGGTTAATGAAGAGCTGTTTTAATAATGACAAGTACCTCTAATACTATAGTTCCCGATTAATGTTTTACCTATCTACACTTGCTGTACTAAACACGAAATTGTATCTACTGTTTTTAAGGTTCCGTGCCTGTATGGGTAGCTTAATAGCGATAGAGTCTTCGTTAAAGGAAGGAGTACTAGACAATAAGATTTTCTTTGATAGAAAATATGCAGTAGAGATTGAGGAGGAATTGTTGGAGGAGTTTTCATAGAGATTATTGAAGATTATTACAGTTCACTGGTATTCATACATCATAAATATGAGCTACTAGAGGTAGATTTCTGTAACATAACAAAAGAACTGTAGTTGAAGAGTGAATGATGAGAAAGATGATCTTATTCATATTCAGAGTTCAGAGGAGAGGGTACAATGGTCATTGTTGGTGAGACTTAAATTTACCAGCTGCGAGGGAATTAAGATAATTAACATTAATTAACAGAGATTTTAAAATGTCTTAGTAAGGGAAGGAGGGTTTTTCACAAGTAATAAAGCAGAGTACAAGGGACGCAAATATGTTGGATATCTTTTTGAGAAAGCTTATAGGGAATTTTAAACTGGCACTCGATTTTATGCATTAGAAAGTGGGAAATTTTTCTTTTATGGGTATACATTGAGAAACTGTATGATGGGGACGAGTTGAACAATAGTGTATTGGAAAAGGAAGGCGATGTTGACATTGATGACTTAGGAGATCCTGTTTTGAAGACAGAATTTAATAAAGCTCTGAATGACTTGAAAGCAAATAAGGCAGTTGGAATTCATGAGATCCCTGCAGAACTTCTTAAATCTCTAGGAGAGGAAGGAATCGAAAGATTATTCAAGCTGATATCAAAAAGTTATGAAACAGGAGAAATTCCAACTGATTTTAATAAAAAATATCATCTTCACACTTCCAAAGAAAGCACAAGTCGACAAATGTGAGAATTATCGCACCACTAGTCTAACATCACATGCTTCAAAATTACTGACCAGAATAATATACAGAAGGATGGAAAGGGTAGTAGAAGAGATAGTAGGTGAAGATCAGTTTGGGTGTAGGAAAAATTGCGTTACAAGGGAAGCAATTCTGTCTTTAAGATTAATACTTGAAGGGCGGATCAAGAAAAACAAAGATACTTTTATGGCATTTGTTGATTTAGAAAAAGCTTTTGATAATGTTAGGTGGGACAAGATGTTCAAAATTTTAAAGAAGTCAGGTCTAAAGTATCGAGATAGAAGAATACTCTATAAACTATATAAGAATCAAGTGGCTGTAATAAAAGTAGAGAATCACGAGAGACATGCATCGGTTAAAAAGGGCGTGAGACAAGGTTGTAGTCTATCCCCGTTAATATTCAACTTGTATGTAGAAGAAGCAATGAAGAAAGTCAAAGAAAAATTTTCACATGGCATAAGTTTTCAGGGAGAAAAAATCAGTATGCTAAGATTTGCTGATGACATTGTCTTGTTAGCAGAGAGGGCTGAGGATATTGAGAAGTTATTGAATGGCATGAACAAAATACTGAAGGAAGATTTTGGACTGAATATAAATCAAAGTAAGACAAAAGTGATTAAATGTAGCAGAAATGATACCAATAGTAGCAGATTAAATATAAAAATAGGATCGGATGCAATAGGAGAAGTAAGCGAATTCTGTTACTTGGGAAGCAAAATTACAACCGATGGCCGAAGAAGGAAGGATGTTAAAAGCAGAATAGCACTAGCTAAAAGAGCCTTCATGAAAAAGAGAAACCTTTTAGTTTCAAATATTGCTCTAGGAATTAGAAAGAACTTTTTAAAACTCTATGTGTGGAGCACAGCACTTTACGGTAGCGAAACATGGACATTAGGAATACCGGAAAGAAAGAAACTTGAAGCATTTGAAATGTGGTGCTACAGAAGAATGCTGAAAATTAGGTGGACAGACAAAGTAAGAAATGAACGAGTTATGGAAATGATGGGTGAGAAAAGAAGTTTATGGAAAAAGCTTACAGGAAGAAGAGACAGGCTTTTAGGTCATATTTTGAGACATGCTGGGTTGGTTAATTTTTTAGTGGAGGGAACAGTTGAAGGTAAGAACTGTAGAGGTAGACAGAGATTAGAATATATGAAGCAGATAATTGAGGGCGTGGGTTGTAAGTGGTATATAGAAATGAAGAGGCTAGCACAGGATAGGAAGGGATGGAGGATTGCATCAAACCAGTCTAAAGACTGACGACAACAAAAAAAAAGGGTTTAACTCGTTCAAGATTTTGTGTGTATTACTTCCAAAAAACACATCCTCTTTTCTTTGCAAAATTTTAGTTGTCAATGCTTCAACTGCATTAAATGATTCTATGATGGTTAAATCAGAAATCTCAAGGTATTTTGACGTTTCTACAAGTAGGTTGCCAATGTAAGAAAAAAACACAAGATTTTATCTGGATCCTCGTCACTGAAATATTGTTTCAAAACTTTAGGCGTTTCATTTGTGCTTTAAAAATAGCTTGTTATTGGCTCCCAGTTCTTCAATAACCTATCAACTGATGGTGTGAGGGACAGCCACCTAGTAGGCACATGCCTTAGGATTTCACTCCATTCTGTACTAACAAAATTAAAAATTGATTTTAATTCCTCCCTTCTTTTTGCAGATACTGAAAAATGCCCATAAATCTTTATGATTACCATTTCTATGTCTACATCTAACTTATCACAAGCATGTTTAGTGCCATTGTGGATTATGTGAATGGTGCAGTTTGCTTTAAATATGTAGCCATTATCATCAGATAACAACTTCATCACAGACTTGTTTTTTCCATAATTGACACTAGCATTATCTGCACAATATGAAGAAATTTTATTTACATCCAAAGAGTGAGATTCAAGGCTCCATGTTATCAAAGTGTGAATACCACCTGCTGTCTCATCAGCTTGTTCCACAAAATCTAATAGTTTATTTTTTATACCAACAAAAGGATCAAAATACCTCATTACCACAGGAAACATTTTTCTGTTCTTATAATTAGTTGCATCTGTAGCCACAGAAAAAAAGGTGCTACACTTATCTGGATCACCAAGTACATTTAAAAAGTCACTTACACTTCTTGGTGCTAACACATGTTTTGCAATTGACTCTGCCTTCGTTCTACCAGTGTGCATTTTTTTGGCCACATCGGAATCCACAAATATGTCCTTCGCAAGTTTATTTGCACAGTCCATGCTATTATAGCTGAGGTTATGCTTCACCGTATGATCGTCGTCGTCGGCGGCGGCCATACTCGTTTCCGAGCTTATGTTGCTCTCTTGCGTGTTTATTTGTGTGTGTGTTGGTGGCTGGTCAGGCCGATTCTTGCATAGAACAGTCGTCCGCACACACTGTACCCAATTGTGGGTGGCTGGCGCTGTAGGGTTCGTCGGGCTTTCCGCCTTAATCGGGATTCAGCTGCCAGACTTCGCTGCTTCTCTTCGAAACGCGCCACTGCTGTGGAGGTAGTTTTGCGCCATAGAACGCGGTCTTTTGTGAGGCTGTCCCAGGTGTTAAGGTCTATATTAGTTTTCTTCAAGGTCTTCTTGAACTGGTCTTTGTAGCGTTTCTTAGGGGCGCCGCGAGGTCTGCTGCCAGTGCTGAGCTCACCGTATAAAAGTTGGCGAGGGAGTCTACTGTTGCTCATACGCTGAACGTGTCCAACCCATCTAAGTTGGTGGCTGATGATGAGGGCTTCAATGCTATACAATTGAGCTCTTTCCAAGACTCTAATGTTGGACACATAGTCGTCCCATTTAATGTTCATTATAGAGCGAAGTTTTATCTGATGAAATCGCTCCATTTTCTTAATATCTCGTCGATAGAGTGTCCATGTCTCACACCCATAAAGCAACGTGGAGACAACTACAGTTTGGTGGTTAAATTAAGATTTTTGTTTAGAAACACTCGCCGAGTAAGTCGCCCAAAGGCTATGTGTGCTGTTCGAATTTTGTTTTCTACATCCTTCTCTGCTGTGCACTGTTTAGAGAGAATGCTTCCAAGGTAGCAGAAGCTATCTACTTGCTCAAGGGCTGTGCCGGAGATGGTAACATCAAAGTCTGGGAGTGTAGCTCCAGGGGCAGGTTGCGCTAGCACTTTAGTTTTTCGGGTGTTGATGGTCAGGCCAAAACGGTCATATGCGTCCTTGAAGTAGTTTACGGACTGTTGTATCTGCAGAGGAGTATGTGCTGGAGAGGTGTTGTCATCTGCATACTGCAGTTCTGTTACCTGGGTGAGGAAAGTTAATCTTGATGAGCGGAGTCTTGCTGGATTGAATAGTCCTCCGTCAAACCGGTATCTGATCTCCACGCCTGTGTTGGGGGTAGATGACGTTTCGTAGAGCATTGCTGCCAAATATAGGGCAAAAATTGTTGGTGCAAGTACACAACCTTGTTTCAGGCCATTTGTGATAGGGAACTTTTCAGAGGCGTCGTTCTGATAAAGGACTTGACCGACCATACCATCATGGAGTGCTCTAATCAATCCCAGAAAATGTTCAGGGCATCCACATTGCAGGGCTAGGCACAGTATCAAAAGCTTTCTCTAGATCATAGAATACCAGAAAGAGAGGCTTTTGTTGTTCTCTGCACTTCTCTTGAAGTTGTCTAGCACAGAAGATCATGTCTATGGTGCCCCTCGAGGCACGGAATCCACATTGAGATTCTGGAAGTACTCTCTCTGGCGTAATTTTGAGGCGGTTCAGCAGGATCCTAGCAAACATCTTTCCTGCTATAGATAAAAGAGAGATACCACGATAATTGTTGCAGATACTTCGATCCCCTTTTTTGAAGATGGTGACTATGTTAGCATCCTTCATGTCCTGAGGCACCTCCCGAGTTTCCCACATGAGAAGAATGAGTTGGAAAATCCTGGTTTTCAAGGGTAACCCACCACTTCGAATCAGTTCTAAAGGAATATTGTCTGGTCCAGGAGCTCTGCCTGGATTCAGGCTATTCAGTGCTTTGCAAAACTCCTGGAAAGTTGGCGGGACTGACATCCAAGGTTGTGGAGGGTGCTGCGGCATATTCCTAAGGAAATCGTCTGCAGCAGTAGAGCTACGGTTCAAGAGAGAGTTATAGTGTTCTTTCCAGCGCTTCAAGATGTCCTGGCTCTCGGTAAGAGTGGTAGTGTTATCAGCTGCTTTTAGTGAGCCAGATGAGCTGCGAGTAGGTCCATATAGCTCTTTAATTCCTGCATAAAAAATTTTAAGATCCCTAGCGTCTGACAGAGTTTGGAGTTCCTTTGCTTTTTGTTGCCACCAGTTATTCTTGATTTCCCTTGTTTCTGTCTGACATTTCCGCTTAAGGGCCTGAAAGCGGGTTTTCTTCGTCACAGAAGTTGGATCTTGAGCGAGGAGTTGATAGGCTTCACGTTTCGCACTGATGAGGGTCAAAATTTGTTCATTGTCGTCATCAAACCTATCTGGCCTTTTTTTTTTCTCGAAGCCAATTACTTTCTCTGCAGATTTCGTGATGATGTTACGAAGGGAGGTTATTCTTCACCGTATGATACACCACTGCTAACTCCCCTACCGCAATTTTGCTGGATTCGCCACTCTCTTTCTCGCTCGGACGATGAAAATAGCTGGAAATCTTGGACGAGTCGTTCATTCCTCTTATTCTGCTTTTGTGTAATTCGGTATTTGCGTGTTGCACACAATCCGCATTACCACCATGCGATATGCTAAACTCGCGCCTACAAAGTGAACATTGTGCTTTATACTGGTTGTTTTTAACGGAATTAATCCATGAATAACTTTCTTCCCACTTTTTCTGGTACACGCACAAGTATTTCAGTTTCTTTTTAGGCGTAGTATGTTTATGTTCATCCATCTTGCGTTATTACGGATTTAAAATTGGAACACACATTCGAGAGCAACAAGTACGACACACAAAACACACACAGGATGCGAATATGCGAACTGAAAACGGGAGTTTAGATCGTATCGATCACGATATCGATGAAGTTGTGTTATCGATTTTACATCTGTGGAGCAAGAATCAGCAGATAACGAGTTCTTTTAAACCGCGCGGTAAATTTAAATAGCAATTAAGTGTGATTTCCATAAATACGGTAGATATGTGCTCCCGGATGAAATCAAAACGGGAGACGGGTCATAGCTTAAAAATTGAGCAGAATATGGGAATTCCCGTATAATACGGGAGAGTTGGCAACCCTAATTCGAGGGCTTAGTAAAAGAGTGGCCATATTTATAGGTGTTTATAAATTCAGTAATATGTCACTGGACGAGGCTCTGGTATAAGGAGTCGCCCACTGCTTGCCAACGACCTCCTAAATGAGGGCAGAAGAGCGGGGAGTGGTCCAAGCACCCTACTGCCTTTGAGGCAGGAAACGGTCCCTAGAGACGGATGGATCAGAAATGATCAACGACATGGGGATGCAGAAGTCAACCGAATGCCACTGCATTAAAGGCCCTAAGGTATCCGGAGGACATGTAATCCCCTCAAATTACAGGCATCACGATGGCTTCTTCCTGGGTAAAATATTCCGGAGGTAAAATACTCCCCCAATCGGATCTGCGGGTGGGTAATGTACAGGGAGGAGTCATCAGAATTGATAGAAACATTCTACGAGTAGGAGTGTGGAACGTTAGAAGGCTAAATAGGGCGGGTAGATTAGAAAACTTAAAGAGGGAGATGGAACGACTTAAGTTAGATGTCGTTGGGATTAATGAGATTAAGTGGAAGGGTACACAGGATTTCTGGTGCGGGGAACAAAGAATAATTAACGCAAAGGCTGTCAGTGGAGTTATTGGTGTAGGATTTGTAATGAACAAGAAAGTAGGGAAACTGGTGACATAGTGACGGTTAAGTGACAGAATTATTTTGACGAGGTTAGAAACTAAGTAGTACATTATTACAAGTGTATATTGTCAACATCACAGGAAGATGACGAAGAAATAGAGAAAATAGACGCTGAAATTGAAATTAATCCAATATCTGAAAGGGGGAGGGGGAAATCTAATGATCATGGGGAACTGGAATCTGGAAGTGGGAGAAGGAAAATAGGGGAAATGAACTTTTGGTCCAGGAGAAAGAAATGAGCGAAGAAGCAGGTTGTTAGAATTTTGTGAAAGATACAAGCTAGTCGTGGCAAACATACTATTTAAGAATCATGCAGAAAGATATATATATGGAAAAGTCCAGGGGATATAGGTAGAAATCAGTTAGATTATATCATGGTCAAACAGAGATTCAGGAATAAAGTTCTATATTGTAAAGCATACCCAGGAGCTGACATAGACTCTGACCATATTCTGATGGTGCAGGCTGAAATTCAAGAGAATAAATAAGCAATACAAGCATAACAGACTGGAAGTGAATAAAATGAAATAGTCTATCACGAGAGAAAAGTTTGCAGATATGGTAGACGTGGGTTTATGAAGTAACTCTGAAAGGAGCACAAACTGAGGACGAAAGGAATGCATTAAGGACCCAAACAATGAAAGCTGGTAAAGAAACATTAGGCTTTAGGAAACCCCTGGATCACAGAAGAAATTTTGGAGCTGGTGGATCTTAGGAGAAGGTACAAAAATGCTCAGGATGAAGCAGGAAGAGAGCAATACAGACAATTTAGAAATAAAATACACAGGAAATGACAAAAAGCAAAAGAGAAATGGCTACAAGAAAAGTGCGAAGAAGTAGAAAAGGAAATGGCCATCGGTAAAGTAGATGTTGCATATATGAAGATCAAAAAGAATTTTGGAGAAACAAAGGTATAAACATTCAAGCTGCAGATGGGAAACCTCTTTTAAGTTCAGAAGATAGAGCTAACCGATGGAAGGAATAGGCCTACACTGAAAAACTGTATGATGGGGACGACTTGACCAATAGCGTAACGGAAAAGAATACAATGTCGACATTGATGAATTAGGAGATCCTATTTTGATGACAGAATTTCATAGCGCTTTGAACGCACTATAAACTTCTTAAATCCATAGGATAAGAAGGATTCCATAGATTATTCAACCTTATATCAAAAAGTTATCAAACAGGAGAAATTCCAACTGATTTTAATAAAAGTATCATTTTCACAATTCCAAAGAAAGCACAAGCTGACAGATGTGAGAATTAGTGCACCACAAGTCTAATATCACATGTTTCAAAATTGCTGACCAGAATAATATACTGAAGAACGTAAAGGGCAGAAGCAGAGATAGTAGGTGAAGATCAGTTGGGTAGGAAAAACCGCGGGACAAGGGAAGCGATATAAGATTTAGATTAATAGTCTACTTAAAGGACAGATCAAGAAAAACAGATACTTTAATGGAGTTTGTTGATTTAGAATAAGCTTTTGATCATGTTAAATGGTACAAGATGTTCAAATTTTAATGAAGTCAGATCTAAAAAAACGAGACAGAAGAGTAAACTATATAAGAATCAAGAACCTATAATAAAAATAGAGAATCATGAGAAACATGCATGAGTTACAATGAGTGTGAAACAAGATTGTAGTCTATGGCTGTTAATATTAATTTCGTGTGTAGAGGAAGCAATAAAGGAAGTGAAAGAAAAATTTGAATAAAAGGCATATGTGTTCAAGGGGGAAAAAATCAGCATGCTACGATTTGCTGATGACATTGTCTTATTAGCAGAACAGCGTGAACAAAATACTGAAGGAAGATTTTGGACTGAATGTAAATAAAATCAAGACTAAAGTGATGAAATGTAGCAGAAATGATACCAATTACAGCAGATTAAATTTAAAAATGGGATCAGATGCGATAGGAGAAGTAAGTGAATTCTATTACTTGGGAAACAAAATTACAACTAATGGCCGAAGCAGCAAAGATGTTAAATACAGAATAGCACTAGCTAAAAGAGCCTTCATGAAAAAAAAAAAATCTTTTAGTTTCAAATATTGATCTATGACTTAGAAAGAACTGTTTAATATTCTATGTGTGGAGCACAGCACATTATAGTAGCGAAGAATGGACTTTAGGAATACCAGAAATAAATAAATTTGAAGCATTTGAAATGTGATGTTATAGAAGGATGCTGAAAATTAAGTGGATGAATAAAGTACGAAATGAACGAGTTTTGGAAATGATAGGTCGGAAAGAAGTTTGTGGAAGAAGCTTTCAGAAAGATGAGATAGGTTGGTAGGTCATATTTTGAGATATGCTGGATTGGTTAACTTTTTAGTGAAAGTAACAGACGAAGGTAACAACTTTAGAGGAAGATAAAGGTTAGAATTGTAGCGGAATGACGAAAATGGGCCATTCTATACATTTTTATATTAACAATATAAAAAGAATAATCCTGTGTAAGGCACGCCAATATGTGCAGCCGGCATTCGCTGGACCCCCTAAACAGCAATCGCCAGGAAGCGCGTTACCCAGGCAGCGATCGCATACAGGTTCGTTCCCTCGGCGCGTGGTAGGCAGTACGCGCCTTTCATCTTCTACCGCCTGGCGGTGGGTCGAGGCGCGCCGTCCCTGCTAACATATGCGGCTAAGATAATAGGCGTTCTCTGGGACGCGCCGTGGGAACGAGCCTTACAATGGACAGCCTTCCCTTGTGTTGTGATAAACGGGTTCACTCAGGCAGAAAGAAGACTGCCCGCTTATGAAATTTTTCCCGTCCCAGGCGAATGCACTATTGCTGGCCTGTATGCCACCCACGTTGTGAAGACAATGTCCTGGACCTTGCCGACTAATTCCGAGGTCGCGCGCGTCTCCCAAAGTCGATTTGGCCAATCGTTTAGCTACATCAGATGGAACCTCTAGCAGGAACAAATCAACAGCGGATAATTTTCAGCGCATTTCTAATGCTTGTGAATTTCCCCACATGTTAAAAACGTCCTGCCAAGGGGCGTGGATACCACGCAGGCCGCGGAGAGACGGATGCTGCATAACTGCGGAGTGTCTTCACGTCAAGCATTCAGAGTGGAAAGTTGTGCCTGGAATCCGACCCAGAGGTTGGAACTGCGGAACTGCCAAAACCTCCAATTTAGGAGTGTGTTCTGACTTGGCATTGAATCCTTCAAGGGTTCGAAAAGTCGGACTGCGGCAGTGAGGTCTCTTTGCAGCCAGTCTGTACATTGCCTGAAGAATGTACTGCCCTCTCCGCAGTAGCTACGCTATAGCAGTTTCGCCGTCGAGGGACGCCTCTCGCCATAACGGTAATTACTCAACGAACAGTACATTGTAATACTTACCTACAGTCATTGAGTACAACTTGGTAATGACCCTACAAAGGAAACTTTGAGTGATTAGGAGTTCTCGCTTGCGATAGTTATTGAGCTAGTGACTTATAAAGTCGCGAGATAACTTGAATTGTATCCCGGCAGAAAAATCGACTTAGTGAGTTATATCTCCACATTTGGTGGGTAATTTAAAATTATCCTGGCGTCCAACAACTTGCAATCAATCGCAATTTTGCTAATATTTCTTTTGATTTTCTTTAGCTTGGTTCTCGATTGTTTTAGAGAAAACCTTTCATAAAAGCCATATGTGGAGCGTCTATTATCCTAATAACGATTTAATGATGTTGCATTTGTTTTGCAATCATGTGTTTAATTAGAAGTGCTTTAATTTTGTTGTTTACTTGCAAACTTTGGCAATTGTAAGAAGAGGCTTTGCTTGATTCCTTTTTATGATTGAATGTATTAATATTAAAGGTAAATGAGCATTAGTCTGTAGGCCTAAACGAGTACAAAATAAATAATCAGAATAGGGTTTTTATTTGATATTAAAAAGAGGAGTTATAAAGTTTTCACCATTTCCTCCCACCCCACCAAGCACCTACTACAGAATATATGAAGCAGATAACTGAGAACGTAGGTTGTAAGGGGTTTGTAGAAATAAAGAGCACAAGATAGGAAGGGATGGAGGATCGTATCAAACCAGTCAAAAGACTGATAGCATATATATATATATATATGTGTGTGTGTGTGTGTGTGTGTGTGTGTGTGTGTGTGTGTGTGCGTGTGAGAGTGAGTGTGTCACTTAACTGAAAAGATAGATTCAGTATTTTGAAGAACAGCGTCAGCATCGTGAAAACGGGTTGGGAAGAGTGCAGGGAGATAATAAGACGGGGGGGGGAGGGGGAGAAATGTTTATTCCAAAATAAAATAATGGTTTAAAAAACATAAAAACCGCCTTCAAAAATTGGTACTAAAAATTTTAAAATAACTTTATACAATGCTCAGAAGAAAGTAAATCTAAATGGACAATATTTTACATTACTGTTATTGAAATTTTTACATTAATTAGTTATTTTTGGAGTCGGTGCCAGCTGTCAGATCGCACAGATCGAATTACTGAACTTTATTTGGTGTTCGAGGCGAACCGAGAGTACGAACAAAAATTCAAAATATTTTACAGCATGTCGTGAGGAAGATAGTTTTATTGCGGGAGACAGCTTAGGGAAACAAATTAATGGCATGTTATCTGTGGCTCGGCCTCATTAGTCATCCAGGCATATCTCTGGCGCTATAGTGTCAGTTGGTAGGCTGCATCATGCAGTAAATACTTTATAGTTAGTATAATTTCGGTGTATCATCTAAATGTTTCAGTTTTGTTGAAAAATGTTTCTAGAATTAATTGTAGGTAAGTAGTAACATGATTTTTTATGTATAATTGTTATTTATTATTGTTCTTATCTTTTTATTTTTCTTGTTTTGGCTGGCACCGACTCCAAAAATAACTAATTAATGTAAAAATTTCAATAACAGTAATGTAAAATATTGTCCATTTAGATTTACTTTCTTCTGAGCATTGTATAGAGTTATTTTAAAATTTTTAGTACCAATTTTTGAAGGCGGTTTTTTATGTTTTTTAAACAATTATTTTATTTTTAAATTTTTAGTGGTATTATAGTTAATTTGTATTTAAATATACCGCAGCAGTTCTCATTTTGTGAACTTCCTGGTAGCTCAGTGGTTAAAGCGAAAGCTTTAAAAAAAAATCTGTCTTTACAACAACTTTTAGAATGGGGAGAATTGGATGCTGTGTTAAGGAATGTTAGTTTACATTTTGATCCAGGCAGTGTTTCGTTCTAATCATAACATCTGCTAAAGCTGCTGCTCGATAATCGAAACATATAACATCTGGACATTAATACATACTACATACACAAATCTGTCTCTGGAATATATCTGTTCGTTCCAGCATCACACAGAAAATATAGATATTTAATTGGTTTTCACAGCGTAAAAGCTTGGGGTCCAAGTTGAAATCTGAAGTACATGTTGAGACATTAGGACACATACATTTTATAAATATTCTGCAATGACTTAAAAATAGCTTAATTGATTTTGACGGTACTTAAAACTGTGGATTTTGTAAAGAACATTGGAAATTATAAACGATGGGGGTAAAGGAGAAGAGGGATTGGGCTTTTGTATACCAAATGTAGACTGTCTTTTCTGATTGATTTAAAGTATACATTTGTAAATTTCTATTGATATCACATAAAAGTTTTAGGTGTGTATAAAAAAATAATTAGGGGGTGTGGAGCTGATTTTTGGTAAGGTAGTGTGGACAGCATTTTTCTCTTTGTTTTAAAGTATACATGTACAAAGTTCCATCGAAACCAGATAAAAACTGTAGCTTTGTGTAAAGAACATTTATAAAAATTAAATGGTGTAAGGGAGTGAGCGGTTGGGTTTTGTAAACAGAATGTTTCTCTTTGTTCTTAAGTATACATTTGCAGTGTTCCATCGAAATCTGATAAAAACGGTAGGTATCTATAAAGAACATTGGAAATTAGGAGGGGTGGGGGTAGAAGGGAAGAGGGGTTGGGCTTCTTCAACCTAATTTAAACACAATTGTTATGTATTTTTTAAAGTATTCGTGTGCAAATTTTCTTGAGAATCAGATAGAAACTGTGCTTTGTGTAGATTAAAGGTGTGGAAACGGGGAGAGAGGTTTGGCTTCTCTAAACCAAATGCAGACAGTATTTTTCTGTTTGTTTTGAAGTATACATGTGCATACTTCCTTCAAAATCAGGTAGAAATGGTAGCTTTACATAGAGAACATTAACAGTAATTAAAGGGGTAGAAAGGGGAATAGGGTTTGTGTTTTTGTCAAAGTAATGTGAGTAGTATGTTTCTTTTTCTATTTGCTTTAAAGTATACACATGCTAAGTTCCACCGAAATCGGATTAAAATATGGGTTTGTACAAACATTAAGGGATGTAAACGGGGAGCTAGGGTAGTTTATTTCATTTTTGGTCAGAAATCTTCTCCATAAAAAAATACATATATGTGCCAACTTTCATAAAGATCGGTCAAATGGTGTCAACTATAGCTTATCAAAAAGAAAATTGACAAAAGTGAAGGGGGTCGGAAATGGGGGAAGGGATTCAGTTTTTGCAAACCAAAAGCTGAAATTATGTTTCTCTTTGTTTAAGAGTAAAAGTTTGCTAAGTTCTATCTAAACTGGATTAAAACTGTGGGTTTGTATAAAAATTAAACGGTTTAATGAGGATGGGGGGGGGGGGGGTGGTTTATATATTTTTTGGTCAGAAAATACATATAAGCGCCAACTTTCATGATAATAGGTCAAATGGTGGCGACTATAGCTTTTTATATGTATAAGAAAAAACATTGACAAAAATTAAGGGGGTGGTAGGAAAGAGAGGGGTTGAGCTTTAGCAGACCAAATGTTGACAAGATTTTTCTGTTTGTTTGAAAGTATACATTGACAAAGTTCAATCAAAATCAGATATGAAATACAGGTTTCTATAAAATTAAGGGGTGTAAAGGGGGACATGGGGTGGCTTTTATTTATTTTTTGGTCAGAAATCTTCTCCATGAAATATTACATGTATATGACAACTTTAATGGATATCAGTTAAATGATGTCGACTATAGTTTTGTATAAAGAACATTGGCAAAAATTAAGGGGTGGATAGGGTGAGAGGGGCTCAGTTTTTTCAAACCAAATGTTGACAGCATTTTCTCTTTATTTTTAACTATACATGTCCAAAGTTCCATTGAAATAGGATAAAAATGTGGGTTTGTATAATAATTAAAGGGTGTAAAGGGAGAGAGGGGTGTTTTATTTTTTTGGGTCAGAACCTTTTCCATGAAAAATTACATGTACATGCCAACTTTAATGGAGATCAGTTAAATGGTGTAGACTTTAGCTTTGTATAAAGAACATTGGCAAAAATTAAGGGGTGGATAGGGGGAGAGGGGTTCGGGCTTTTTAAACCAAAAGTTGACAGTATTTTTCTGTTTGTTTTTTAATATACATTTCCAAAGTTCCATCAAAATCGGATAAAAAGTGTGGGTTTGTATAAAAGTTAAGGGGTATAAAGGGGTAGAAGGGGTAGAAGGGGTGGTTTCTCAATGAAATTCATATGGGACCACTTTGGAGGTATACTCTATCCACTATAAAAATTTCATTTAAATCGGTTCAAAATTGGCAAAGATATCGCTGAACATACATCAAAAAAAAAAAAAAAAAAAAATTTCAGAAGAATTGAGAACCTCCTCCTTTTTTGAAGTCGGTTAACAAAAACAAAAGAAAAGCACAGAATCCGCTTAATATAGGGTTAGTCAAAAAGGACTCAACAACTTTGAAATGATGTAGAAATTTATTGAGATAGCTTACGGAATCGGTAGTTTTGTCATTTTGCAGCAAACAACTTCAAGTTTCACATAAAAGTGTTAAGTGTCATTTTGGTTCGACGTGACTACCATTTTTCATGCGGTGAACGCCCCACCGGTAATCAATTTCTTCCCACACTCACTGCAGCAAATTGGGCGTAACTTGAGAAACGAAAGCGTAGATTTTTAACAAAGTTCTTGTGCCAAGAGTAAATTGTAGTCCTGCTTGGAGGTTCTTTAGCGTATTCGGGGGGAAATTTACACCGAACAGTTGTTGCACAGTTCGTTTCATGAAACCAAAACACGCAGCGAACACGACGGCACCAGTGACAGTAGCAATTTTAAATTGTGCACTAAGCTGGCGCTCCTGGTAGAGGAATGGTGTACTGATGCAATACTTGAGGTAGTTTGCAACAAAATGACACCGATTCTGTAAGTTATCTCAACTAATTTTTCTATATCATTCCATAGTTTTAAAGTCCTTTTTGACTCGCCCTGTATAATAGAGAACTGAGAAGGCTAAAGAGGTTGGTAAGGTGAAAATTATATTATAGTTGCAAGGGTACCATTGAGTGATGTATCTAGGAATTTGTATGTCTATGTAAGAACACAGAGGGCAATTGAGATTATACATACAACTGTGGGTAAGGAAATGGAAGAAGCTGCTATGAATTTGAAAAAGGCGGAGATTATAAGTAATTGGTTGTTTCAAAGTGGAAACAAAAACTGCACTCGTTAAAACGTAAAGAAAGGAATTGCACCCGCAGTTTTAATTTCGGAGCCTTGAGCCATTTGCATTTTGCGATGTGGTAACACACTGAACTGGCACAGGCATGCGTATGCAAACACAGAGATATGTAAACATTCAGAGTACGGCGCTGCGGTCGGCAACGCCTATATAGGACAACAGGTGTCTGGCACAGGCGTTAGATCGGTTACTGCTGCTACAATGGCAGGTTATCACAATTTAAGTGAGTTTGAACGTGGTGTTATAGTCGGCGCACGAGAGATGGGACACAGCATCTCCGAGGTAGCGATGAGGTGGGATTTTCCCGTACGACCATTTCACGAGTGAACCGTGAATATCGGGAATCCGGTAAGACATCAAATCTCCGACATCACTGCGACCTGAAAAAGATCCTACAAGAACAGGACCAACGACGACTGAAGAGAATCGTTCAACGTGACAAAACTGAAACCCTTCCGCAAATTCCTGCGGATTTCAATGCTGGGCCATCAACAAGTGTCAGCGTGCGAACCATTCAAGGAAACATCATCGATATGGGCTTTCTTGCTGAGTGCACGACACAAAGCTTTACGCCTCGCCTTGGACCGTCAACACCGACATTGGTCTGTTAATGATTGGAAACATGTTGCCTTGTCTGACGAGTTTCGTTTCCAGTTGTATCGAGCGGATGGACGTGTACTGGTATGGTGACAACCTCATGAATTCATGGCCCCTTCATGTCAGTAGGGGACTGTTCAAGCTGGTGAAGGTTCTGTGGGGTTCTGGTGTGGGGCGTATGCAGTTGGAGTGACATGGGACCACTGATACGTCTAGATAAGACTCTGACAGGTAACACGTACGTTCGCATCCTGGCTAATCACTGCATCCATTCATGTCCATTGGGTATTCCGACGGACTTGGGCAATTTTAGCAGAATAATGTGACAACCCACACATCCAGAATTGCTACCGAGTGGCTCCAGGAACACTCTTCTGAGTTTAAACACCTCCGCTGGCCACTAAACTCCCCAGATATGAACATTATTGAGCATATATGGAATGCCTTGTAAAGTGCCGATCAGATGAACTCTCCAACCTCTCGTACTCTTAAGGATTTACGGAGAGCCCTGCAGGATGCGTGGTGTCAGTTCCCTCCAGCACTGCTTCAGACATTAGTCGAGTCCTTGCCACGTCGTGTTGCAGCACTTCTGCGTGCTCGTGGGGGCCTTACACGATATTAGGCAGATGTACCAGTTTCTTTACTCTTCATTGTGTATCACGGTCCTCGCAGCACAACTTCTGGCATGCTACAGCCCCAGTTCGCACCTAGGCGTTACTTCCTGAACCCCTTTGTTCGGCTGCGATTCCAGACAGTTGAAAGACCTCGATAAAGCCATGTTATATTCTCATACAATAATTCTTACCAAGAGCAAGAAAACTTTAAATATCCTTACTAATGTGAGCCATAAAATGATGGTAGGTAATGTAAAAGCCATTGAAGTATTTAGAAACTAACAGGGTGCAGGAATCTTACAAGGTAGAAAGCAAAGCAAAGCGTTAGAATGGAAATGCAAAATCAAAAGAGGTCGAAGTTAATATGGGATTGTCGTCACGGGGTAATGTATTGGGATCATTGCTATTGATTGTACTAATAAACGATTATGTTGATTGGTTGACGTCAGAATTTAGCTTACTTGCAGATGACATAATTCTATATAATAGGATTAAATCTTGGAGGACAGTATACAGCTACAGGAGGATATGAACAGGATATCTGTCCCCCAATCGGATCTCCGGGTGGGACTGCCCAGGAAGAAGTCATCAGAATGTAGAAAGAAGAGAGAAGCTGGTACGTCATATTTTGAGACATGCTGGATCGGTTAATTTGTTAGTGGAGGGAGCAGTTGAAGGTAAGAACTGTAGAGGAAGACAGAGATTAGAATATATGAAGCAGATAATTCAGGACGTGGGTGGTAAGGAATATGTAGATATGAAGAGGTTAGCTCAAGAAACGAATAAAGACTTATGACAGCAAAAAAAAAAAAAATCTGTATCAAATACATAATGAAAATAAATTCAAGAAGAGTCAGCTTCTAACACAGATAACAGATAAAAAAAAGTAAAGGTTTTCTGTGATTGCAGGATGAAGAAGGAATTGTTTGTTGAAGAGATTAACCACAGATACCTTGGCGGAACTTCCGACAGTAAAGTCAATTGGGCAGAGCGCATTACGGAAGTAATAGAAATAGATTTCGAAACTTTTCATTTATTTAAGAGGGCGATCAGGGGATGTACCAGCGAAATTAGGGAACTGGGTTACAAAACCTTGGTCAGACAAATGTTCAGTATGGTGACGTGGGTCCCACTTTTTGGGTAGCAAATTCTGACGTTGGAGAGGCTTCAAAGCAAAGCAACAACATTTGTTTGTGAAAATTTAATTTTTAATTTAATTTAATTGCAATGGAGCACAGGCTCCGGTGGCAATTTCCCTACACAGCTATCTTCCCCCTATCCTGCACCCACCTACATTTGCCCTCTACAAATTTTATCTTTAAATTCCTTCAAAGTTTTCGGTAAATTATTCATCGTTTCTCTTGGTAACTCATTCCAATCCCTGACACCCTTACCTAAAAAAGAAAATCTTCCCACACCCTTGTGCCTGAAATCGAGTGCCAGCTTGTGGTCATGGTCATCTTTTCCCTTCCATGCACTACTTTTCATACCTATTGCAATATCTTTCCATGCCTCATCACCAGTATATGCCCTGTACACTCCCATGACCCTCCTCATCCTCCTCCTGTCTTGCAATGAATCCCATTCCAGCTCCTTTATCATATCCGTCACTGATTGCATTCTGCGATAATTTCCAGAAACAAATCTAGCAGCCCTTCTTTGCACCCTCTCCAACTCCTGTATTTGATACGTAAAATGAGGGTCCCATACTACACTACCATATTCGAGCAATGGTCTGACCAAAGTTTTGTAACCCAATTCCTTGACTTCTCTCGTACATCCCCTCATAACTCTCTCCAACAAGTGCAGAACTTTGAAACCTTTTCCTACCACCTGTCCTATGTGTCCTGCCCAGTTAAGTTTGTTATCAAAAGTAATTCCAAGATATTTGCATTTCAAGTCTTCAGCAAGCAATTCTTTCCCCACCTTATATTCATAATTAACCTTTTGTTTTTTATTTGTGTATCTAATAAGCTGACTCTTCTTTGCATTTATCTTCATTCCATGTTTACCAACCCAATTAGATATCCTGTCCAGATCACCCTGCAACTGTTTACAATCCTCTATCGTTTTAATTCTTTTATACAGCATTATGTCATCTGCAAACAATCTAATTTCAGATAGTAAACAGTCAACACAATTATTCATTAGAATAATGAATAGCAATGGTCCCAATACGCTACCCTGTGGCACACCCATTTTTACTTCCACTTCTTTTGATACTACATTTCCTACCCTAACTTTCTGTTTTCTACCTTTTAAAAATTCTTCTACCCAGCAAATCACTTTCTTATCCACTCCAATGGTTTTTACCTTATTTACTATCATTTTATGGCTTACTCTGTCAAATGCCTTAGACAGATCTAGTGCTACACTATCAATTTGGCCTCCCTTGTCCATTTCATCTGAAATATCTTGCATATATCCCACCAACTGAGATTCGCATGAATATCCTTGCCTGAAACCATGTTGCCTGCTTGAAAACCAATTACGTTCCTCACATATATTTCTGATGTGGTTGCATATCAATCTTTCCATTAATTTACCTACCACTGATGTCAAACTGATTGGCCTGTAATTCTCAACTCTATTTCTCAACCCTCCCTTATGTACCGGTACTACTATTGCACTTTTCCAGTCCTGTGGTAAGCAGCAAGTGTCTAGACTCAATTTAAATAATATTTCAAGATAAGGTACAATGTCACATCCGGCTATCTTTAAGATATCTGTAGTAATATTATCTTCACCAGCCCCTTTATGTTTTTTCAGCTTTCTTATTTCCTTCATGATTTCCTCAGGATGGATATCAAATTTTTTACTATCGTCATTTCTAATTGTGTTGTTAAGCTCGTTCTCCGAATTAGACCCTCCTGTTTCTGATTCATTGTCCCTAATGCTTTCTCTGAACCAGTTACTTAAAATCTCTGCCTTTTTCAAATCGTCAGTAACTTCTTCTCCATCCTTATCTATAAGTGTCTCTACATCCTCCCTTCCCCTCAGTTTCCTGATATAGCCATAGAAATTTCTAGATGCATCAGTCAATGGTCCCCCTGCACTGACAATTCTCTTCATAAACCCATCTTTAGCCATTTTCTTTGCTGTTATTAAGTCCTTGTTTAGTTGTTTTAAATATTCCCTACTACCCTGCTGTCTCTTAACTCTGTTATGTTCTTTTCTTACCAACCTCTTTAACCTCCTCACTTCCCTATTATAGTACATAGGATCTCTACTTCTCTTTATTTTTTGCTTTGGAATAAATTTTTCTTCCCCCTTTCTTATTATCTCCTTTAACTCTTCACACCTTGAATCTACTGTACCTGAGCCTTCCTTCCATTTGCAGAATTGTTCTCTGAAATATCTCCTCAAATTTGAAACCTGTGCCTTTTTATAATTGTACCTATTTCCCCCTTCAATTTTGGCTGCTGGTTTACTGAATCCTCTAATATCCATCAGAACTGCTTCATGATCACTTATTCCTTCAGTTACTTGATACCTCAAAAGGTTTTCATCGGGCTTAATTAGAAATATATCCATAATATTTTGTCCCCTAGTGTTTTGCTCAACCACTTGTGTAAATCCTCCTTCCCTTATTAAGATATTTGCAAATCTTTGTTCCCTTGTGTTATTTATCTTATTCCCTTCCCAGTTTACACCTGGTAAATTTAAATCTCCGCCGATGATGATCATTCTATTCTCACCTCTGAAATCTGAGTATGAATTTAATTTCTCCCCAAGAGCCTCATCCTCTTCTGTCATTCTTCCACTGCGGTAAACAGCCAACACTCTGATTTTTTCTTTTTTATTACCCCATTAATTACCGCGCTATGCAATCAGTAACTGATACGATGAAAGAGTTGGACTGTGAGCCACTGGAAGGCAGAAAGCGGGTGAAGAGAGTGTTTGGATTGTGCAAGGCTTATAATTGTGGTGATGCCCGTGCGTATATTGGTAGAAGGATTAGGATTGGTACATGGGAAGAAAGAAATATCCATAACTATAAGCTGGCATTTGATTTCAGGTGAAAAGGAATGGGAATGTAGCTGAGGGAGAGACTGGAAGTACAACATACTCGGAAGGAGTTTAAAGTTGGAATTCGTTAAAGGGAGGCGTAAGTGGGTGGAGAAAAATCATGACACGGGAAGGTCGGAGAGTAGGTACATTGCCCCAGGAGCGTGTGTGCTCTATCGCACTTGAAATAAAATTAAATTCAAGAAGATCGTTTTACTGTCATCTAATCACTGACAACTGTTTTACGTCATGCTTCTCCTATTATATCGCAAACATATTCTTTTATACAAAGTCTCAGAGGAAAAAATACTACATATTTAAAGTTAGAAAAAATGGCAAAGTCATAAAATGTGCTCACTATAGGGTTACCATCTGAACTGGATTTTGAACCAGTAATTCCACTTGAAAAAGTTGTGTACAAGAAGATTATGCTTACCAACGAAGAATGGAAATTATTGGTCAAATGATTCCTTCCATATAACAACATCGGATCCAAATTTCACATTTAATTTGTCAGTTTGTAAAACAATACTTACCGGTAGGTTTGACGGCGGATGGTTGATTAATTTTTTTTAGATTGACATATAGCTACATTTTTCCTATTTTAATACCCATGTGTAACAAAAACATTGGAACTGATAGAAGCATTACTAACCTATTAAACATAAATATGTATATAAAATTGTCGAAATTAACTATGAAACAGTTTTATTTCCTTGATTTTTCTAGAATACTCCCACCTGATAGAACAACCTATTGTCTGAGGTGGGTTGACTATATACTGTGGTAATCACATCCGTTACCACATGTTTTATACGTGTTTATTTTAAAAAAGGGGAAAGTGAAGCAAACGTACTTGGAGTGATCAGAGGAACGACTGTAAGTTCGGGCCAGGCTGTCGGCAGGCCCGAGGTGGACAATGGCTCTGGCCTCGAACAAGGTGAAGGGCTGAGGGTGGAAGCAGCAGGTGGAGGGGAGGAAAATGAATCTCCCTCTTAGGTGGCGGCGGAAGACGGTTTTGCGGATACGAATAGTGTTTCATGTAGAGAGCGCCAGAAACTTTCTTAAATAGAAAAGCCAACAAGGACGCTGGAATATGCGCACGTTTGACTCCCTATATCTTCTGTTGCATGTGGACGAAGGAAGGCGACAGGAGAGGAACAAGAAGGAGCAAACATGGTGCAGGACGTGGCAAGTGGCGGGCAACTCTATTTGCTGGGAATACATTTTTTACATCTACATCTACATCCATACTCTGCAAATCACAAACATTGTGGGTTGCAGAGGGTTTATTTATTTTTGTGCGATGCTGAAGCACCAGAAAGGACTACATATAGTAATGTACCATTCTTGCTGACTGAACAGTTTTGACATTTCGCTTCCAAATTGATTAGGCCCAGTGCGACCCTTTGAGCAATTAAATTGCTACTTGAGTCTTCCAACTTTACTTTCAAAATCAACTTAACTTCAGTGAGCTAGCCGTGGGACTGTTTGAATGATTGATCATCGAATCTACGCCCTTCGGGCACAGAACTCCAGAATCTATTCATTCCTTAAAAGTCGTGTATATCGATTTTTGGGCAAATTTCAATTTAATATGTCACAGTAGTGCTAGAATAAAAATTGAATTGTCTTAAATAAATTATTTCATTCTTATAGTCAAAACTATTATTATTATTTTTACATATTGCTTTACGCCCTCGTCGACGGCTGAGGTCATTAGTGGCGGGATGGGACTGGGGACAAGGAACGGGAAGGAATTCGACCATGGACTTTTTGAAGGAAGCATTCCGGCATTCGCCTGGAGTGATTTGGAAACCATGAAAAACCCAAATCTGGATGACCGGATGGGGATTCGAACCCACGTCCTCCCGAATGCGAGACCAGAAAGTAAAACGTTCACCCACTAGTCAAATGTAAAACAGAATTATCTTCCTCTTTTAGAATGGCGCCCTTAAATAATTTATTATCATAATTAATTAAATAATTCAAACTCAAGGATGAAATTGCTATCATTCTGAAAAACTCGTAAGCAGACGAGATGGAGAGGGTATTTCAATACTAATGTTAAGCTGGCAAACGTATTAATAAGTGTAAAGCCCTGAGGTAGGCTACACATGATAAAGAAAACATGTACGTTATTTATAGTTGTGCCTAATATTAAAAAAAGTAAAATAATCTCATCTTTAATTTAATTGTGAAGGAGCGCACGCGCAGGTGGCTATTTACATACAAACCCATATTCCCCCTATCCTGTACCCGGCTCCTTTTGCCCCTTACGAATTTCAACTATAAATTCTTTCAGGGTTTTTGGAAAATTATTCATCATTTCTCTTGACAATTAATTGTAATGTCTAAGCTCATTACCAACGTACTAACAAATTTCTTTGTTTTTTTTCGGTGAGGCTCTTGAAAAGTGAATTGCAACAGAAATCATTTTGACCTCATGCATCGCATTTCTAACATGTCCTTTTATCTCGCCTAAGTTTCCTAAGTCATGGTACTACGTCCTTCTTGAGCGCGCATGAATCGTTCTTTGCTTTTTGAGTAATCTTTTCCTTTCACGTGTATACCACGGGGGATCCTTTTCGATGTCCATACCCTCCCTGAAACTTCGTATAAATCGATGCCACATCCTTTCAACGGTGCTTCTTGCAACATCGAAAGTATGGTAATCATCCCTCAGGTACGATCTAAAACTTTCCTTTGAGGCCTTATCGAACCTTTAAATGATCCTTTCTTTTTACGCCCAGTTATTAATTTTACTGTAAAAATTATCGCAATGTGATCACTAAGTCCTGTGGTCAGTGAAATTTCCATAAATAATTCATGTCCATTTCTAACGAGAGCATCCAAAATATCATCAGAGAACTTATTTAAAAATGATTTCACAAACTGCTTTTATCAATGACTTTAATTATACATTACAGTTTTTGACTGTATTCTTAAGTTATTAACAATCAATCTCGCAACGTTAAATAAAAACCCTTAAATGCAACATTATATTCAGCATTATATTTGCCTTTTCTTAAACAAAATAAATTTATTAATTTCTTTATAGATTAATTAGCCTTAATCGATTTGTATGAATAATTAATATCACGCCAATGCAGTTGAATTTGTTTATTTCTTATTTATTTTTCCCGAACTTTTCACTTCATTCTGTGAACTACGTTCAGCGGTTCTATGTGTTGAGTATGTATTCATGTAATTAATTTGTTTCTGCTACACTTTACACAACAAAAACAAATTAATTACTTGTTTACACACTCAACAGATAGAACCGTTGAAGATGCTTCAGAGATTGAAATCAAACGCGTGGGGGAAGGGGGGAGGGAAATAATAAATAAACAAATTCAATTGCATTGGCGTGTTATTAATTATTCATACAAATTGATTCTATCGCAGTTGAGGAAATTACTCTTGATTTTAGGAATTTTACTTACATGTTCCTTATATCGACAGAACGTCTCCGCGCCCCAACTACGTGAGTCCGCGATGCCACGTGCCGGTCGAATGAGGCGGGGGGCGGGGCATGGCCGGTGGATCGTGTTAAGCCCGGGTGAGTAGCCAGGCGGAGGGAGGGTGGGAGATCCACATGGCTATCTTACCTAACAATAAATACAATAATTATAGCAATAATAATAATGCTGTCTACTATATGTAAGTCATCTGGTCTTCTCTCTCTTTTTCTCAGTTCTTTCTTTCTCTCTTTGCACGTACCACGTTCCGTCGCTCTCTACTTCCCGGGAGGGTATGCCCTACTGTTATCCATCATACCCTTATTATCTGCCGGCCCTGGCGGGGAACGCGATTCTCATCCGTAGTCGAAAGACACTACACTTGCACCACCGACTAGTTTATGACCGTTAGTCTATCTGCCTCTATAAAAAAGGTGAAAAAAAACGAGTTTTATAACATATGATATATCCAAACAGAACGAATATATACTCACAGCTCAACTTCACAAAAACACATTAACTAGCCCCAGAACGAAGTGTGATCACTAAGAGACTTTAGGGAAAGATTCTGTAAATATTATACTAAACTAAACAGGAAAAAGACACCACCCAGACCTGACATATAATGTATGTTACAACAATTGCCTCGGTGAAAATCACGGATAAGAAGCGAATAAAACGATTTGCAACAGGAAAAAAAAAAGAAAAAAAAAAGAGTGCTGACGTACCCAAGGGACAGATCAGCCTCTTAATTAATTGAGCATTCACTGATCCGTAAAACGCCCCTATAAAGCCTACCACAGTGTATTTCAAATTTCAGATGCAGACAACAGGTGAAGTGTGCACGAAAATTACCGGTGAACTCTCTGCCCCACTGAGGTACCAGACAGCTTTTCAAATAAAAAGTTTGATACAGTCACACATGTAGATCGTTTTTGTTGCAGACCGACCCTGATGGATGGCTGGTAAGGGAGAGTCCATTAATTGCGTGAGGTGAAAGAGGAGGAGGGGGTCCAGCCAAATCTCACCCCAAGGGGGAGGGGGGTCGACGAAAATCTCACGTGAGTTTTTTACATTCTTGAAGTACAGTAGAGCTGCTAAAAAGAGTCCACAAATGACGCGGATGTCGACTTTAGGATAGTAAAAGGGCGTTTGAAGGGAATATAATCGGCGCAGGAAGCTGGAGAGCTAAAAACAGGTCTCATAAAGCTACGAGGTCAATCAGGAAGGGTGAGGGGGGAGGGAGGGGTCCCGTCAAAATCTCACGTCATGTTAGGTCTCACCAGAGGGGGAGGGGGATCCGGAATTCGGGAAAAAATACCTCACGTAATTAATGGACGCCCCCTCAGGCTCTACAGCTGTGTTAGGGAGTAATCTTACTAGCTTCTGAATTAACCCACTAAGGCTCCCTGTCAAACAATACGCAGTTTAGTTGAGTGGATACCTCTAACTGAAAAAAAAAAAAAAAAAAAACACATATACCCATTTTAAAGACACCATGAAACTAGAAGATTTGTTGAAATTTATTTATCTATTGAAAGTGCTCAATCATTCAGTAGAAAAGTGATGAATAAGGCAGCAAAATACTAATCTAATAGGTGGATGATTAATGTTGGCAAGGACTCATCTGGCCATCCGGATTTTAAATTTCCGTTGTTTCCTGTAATCGAAAAAGTTGGACAGTGATAAAACTTTTGGCAAACGACGCATTTGAGTGGACGGTCGATAGTGCAACAAATACAGCACCTCCTCACGGGTGTTAGGACACCCATTCTAGCTCGACATGCAATGAAGCACCTGGATACAGCCTGCACGTAGGTGAATTGTAAAGCTTGGGCCTGCCTCCGGAAGACGCGGGTTCGAATCCTCCCGGGAAATATAGATTTTGATGTCCAGAAATCACTCCATGTGAATGACGGGATGGTTCTATCACCAGGCGATAGCTGAATTGCAACCCATTCCATCCCTCACATCGTTCCCGCTTCTAATTACATCGACGTCGACGAAGTGACCACGTTGGCCGGCTGGTGTTATGACATGCTTGAAAAACTTTGATATTTAAAGCGTCCCCTTTCTTGCTTCTTACAGTGATGGATTAGTTAACCTAGCTTATAGATATAACCCATACGCGTTCCTGCACAGTTTCCGTGTTTGGACGTAAAAAACATTGAAGATTAACACAGTGATTCTTCAGTATTGTAATTAAGCACTCCTTAATAATAATCACGACTTGTATTTACATGACATGTTGTCTTAAACGAAAACATAGATCACTCAGTTAATATGAAGATATAAAAAGGAACATCAGCGTTTGACAGGTGAAATACGGTGTGGCTAAGTCATGCAAAGATACAATGGACAATCATGGAAGGACACAGAGACTGATTTGTACACCAATCTCTCGAGAAAACATGGCAGTTTGGATTCAGAAACAAATACATATAAAAGACATATATATAGGACAAATCCCTCAACTACCTGCAGTACTTCTTTCTGTACTATAAACATCATCTTTACCCACCTGTCACCGCAATCTTCAACAATCTTCCGTATCAAGGCCTGAGCACTACAAAGAAAATTTCCACGTGATGCCCAAACAGGTGTATTGAAGCTAAGCATAAGTTCCATCAGTAGAGGGTCCGGTAAAAAATTCCAGACATACGTCTAGATCCCCAAACTGATATCTTTACTATTCAACACAAAAAGAACATTGATAACACTGTTGACAGATGGCAAGCTTGCTTAAGCCGTGCTGAAACTTACTGCAGGGTACAAAATACACATCACTAGAAACATGGGCAGGCAGTGAGGAGATAACGTGGAAACTTCTGTAAATATTAGACTGCAGGGGTGGCCAACCCGCGGCCCGCGGGCCACATGCCGCCTTGAACATTTTTCTGGCCCGCGAAATTCATCACAATTTTACAAAATATATTTATTTCATAGTGGCAAAAGTAGTCAAATCCAATATATTTTTTTTAAAAAAATACATTATTTGTGCATCCATACATTCAAAAATTAACTGTCAAAATTATGAGCAACATTATTATTATATTATCTATGTTTACTTGGAAGAATAATAGGAAACACAATAATAATAACTCATTATGTTTCAATTCTCACTCCAAAGAAAGTCTACAGTGGGTCTAACAGTAGTATAGGGATATATGATTTCATATGCGGCCCGCGTAGCTATGATGCATTTCCAAAGTGGCCCACAAGATCATTTGGGTTGGCCACCCCTGTATTAGAGGCCTTGCCCAGCAGAGGGCCATTCATTCTCCTTCACCACTTTTTCCCAACATTTTTGGGTCAGCTGCCAGCAGTGAGTTTTAGTTATTGTTGTCATACTTACATTTGGAGCTATGGTTTTACGGCCGTATGTACTTGTTGACGCCAACCATTTTACACCTATTGCCGGGCAGTACTGAGTAAAGTGTTACCTGCCATCCATATGTGAATCTTGTAACTACGATCAGCGTGTGAAAGTGTATTTTTCGTTTGTGAAGTATGTAGTTTGCGAGGGTATTAGCCTAGATGGCTGTGGAAAACCAACTAAAGACCGCATTCAGGACGGCTGTTCATGGGAGGGGCCCACTCACTTGCAGTTCGCCCGAAGGCCGTCGCCTCAAGATGTCTTGCCGTGAGGCCAATTGTCGCCACACACACGCTGTCCGACGTCAGGTGACGGCCTGCAGTCAAATGGATCTCCGCTGTGTGTGGTGATTCATTGCCCCACAGATCGCCTGCAGGCCGTCGCCTCAAGGTGTCTTGCCTTGAGGCCAGTTTCCACCACACACACGCAGTCCGACAGCATGCCGATATCTGCAGTCAAGTGTAACCCCTCTGTGTGTGGTGGTTTATCGTGAGGCCAGGCCCGAACATCTGATCTTCTGTGCGGATTAAAGTTCGCCTTCGGGCCAAGATCGTGTTGTGCATATTTTACCAAAGTTTTTTTACAACATGAGTGACAAACGTTGTAATCAGCCAGACTTTAAAATGGGATTGATAGATGTTTACAGAAACAATCCATGTTTGTGGAAAATTAAATCAAAACATTATTCAAACCGTATCATGTGAGACAAGGCATATTCATCATTGTTGAACAATTACAAAAGTTATGATCAAAATGCCACAATAGATACAGTGAAAAACAAATTAAATAACCTGAGGAGCTCTTTTCGAAAAGAACTAATAAAAGTAAAAAGAAGTAAAAGATCTGGAAGTGGCTCAGAGGAGATCTATAAGCCTACCACTTTGGTACTTCAACTGCTTCTTTTTACTTCTGATCAAGAGGAATTATTGCAACCAATTTCAACCGATAATGACGATGACATGGATGTAGAAGATTCTGATAATGAGGTAAGATTCGTTATTAAATTCCACAATCATTATTATTGGGTTTTATTTGAATTTCTTTTTATATGACAGTAAAGCACTAGTAAAAAAATTAATTAAATAAAATGTAATGTTTTCTTCAGTTTTAATTTATCTTACATAGGTTGATTAAATAATATATAAAATTGCTCCTTATATAAAATTGTCTTGCCACGACACTTTTCCTGCTTCCATATCTCTTGTAGATATCTCGATTTTCCTTTGCACTCTGTGATGGATTTCGCCCATAACCATGTTGTAGACCATCCAATGATTTTTCTTTCCTCCAGTCCCCCGGTATTACGTCTCCTGTATCAAGCACTTCGGTATCGACAATATTTTTGGTGAAATAGGAGTTAGTTGCATGTCGTCTTAAAAGAGCACAAGTTGCAAGAACAATGTAGTTGATTTTTTCATGTTTCATATTAATTACAGTATGAAAAATTCTAAATCTGCTTGCTAATATACCAAATGCGTTTTCTACAGTACGCCTGGCCCGATTTAGTCTATAATTGAAACTTTTGTAACAATAAGGATTAAGTACATTTGTATGTAACGGAAAAGCCTCTGCTACCAAAAAAAAAAATCCGTTGGTTAGTTAAGTTTTCGTTCCAACAGGTTTTCATAGAAGGTTGTAGTTTCCAAAACACCTCCATCAGACACCCTTCCGTGAAAGCCAACTCTGACGTAAGTAAATTCGTAATCAACATTAACAACAGCCATCATGACTATACGGTCATAGCCTTTATAGTTATAAAAATATGATCCACTGTTAGCAGGCTTCACAATTCTAATATGTTTCCCGTCAATAGCTCCTGCGCAATTGGGAAAATTCCATCTCTTCTCAAAGTTTCTGGACATATCTTTCCATTCCTTACTGGTACTTGGAAACTGAAAAAAATACGGTGCTATTTAAAATATAAAAATGTACATTATTTACAATATGCAGCTGTAAAAACACAAAATGTTTGATATATATCTAAAAATAATTACTAATATATTTTTTTACCTGTAAATATTCTTTTTTTAAATCTCTGTAGATAGCTTTATACGTTTCAGATATAATAACTCCTAGCGCCTGAGGAGAAAAAAGCCTTGAAAATTTTAAATCCTCAAAACTGCGTCATGTTGTAAGAAACCGTAGAGTTGCAATTAACCTTTCTTCTGCACTGATTGCTCTTCTCATTTTTGTATTTTTCTTCGAAATGCATGGTTTCACAAGTTTTAATAACTTTTCGAAAGACTTATCATCCATGCGATGATAATTTTTTAAATCATCAGTTCGCAGTTCCTTAATAGATTCATATGCGACAACTTTTCTCTTTCGAGAAGCCAATCTTTCACCCAAAAACGTCTTCGGTGGCTTCTTGGATTTTCCAATAACACCAACAATATAACTAAAGCTGCTAACTTTTTTTGTTTTTATTTACAACCATTTTGTCAATATTTTGCACTGCGGCAACAATCGTCGTTTGATGGTTAAACTGTGACAGAGGTGACGGTCTGCAGGCGATCTGTATGTGAGTGGGTAGCTTTGAGGTCGCCTGCAGGCAGTGACCTGTGAGGCCAATGCCTCAGGATTTTGTCTTTCGCGCGGACTGAATAATGTGTGGCCTTGGTCGGCCAGCGCCTGACGACGCGACCCTCCTGCAGGCGGCGACCTCGCCTCAAGATTGCCTCTTCCTAATGTGTGGCCTCCATCGGCCAGCGTCTGACGACCCGACCCTCAGTCCACGGCCTGCAGGCGAACTGCTAGTGAGTGGGCCCCTTAAGGTCTTATGGTGCGATCGCCGCGCCGGCAGGAATTCATATCGCGACAAAATAAATTCGAATGGTCGGCAATCTCACAGTTTTTGCCCCGGATCGGAAAATTACTAGATCCGCCACTGCTAAAAGGAGTGGGGGCGCAAAATTTAGACATTCGTCCCTGCACAGTACCCACAGTTCTATGAAGAAGCTTAAAGACACATGCTAATGAAACTAACAAGGAGAGCATCAGACGTTGGGACCCGGATTTTTCTCAAATGTGAGGCTGTTTTTATGCTGCTGTGAAAAGAATACCTCAGACGCGAACAGAGCTGACACACCTAGAAGGAATGTTATATCAGTCACATCTACAGCCCGGCTCGAATCCTTTGACTGAAAAACGTTAGAGAAACAGCATCGGTGCGTTACGCTTGCCGATTGCTGAATGACATTAGGGCGGCACAGATTTATAAGTCTTGAAAATCATCAGAGTCATATTCCGCAACTAGCCCACATTGCTATAAATCTCACGGACGAGGAAGAAGATGAAACAACAGCAGCACCTTTGGAGAAAAAAAATAATAATAATTACCCTAGCACCAACACATCTGCTGACAGATATAATAGCGGGCGAGGGACAGAAACAGACCAGGCAAAAAAGATGCTACAGGAGACAGCAGTTTATACGGGTAAGGAAGAACGAATAGCTTTGTGGTCATTATGACAGCGTGATGACGTCATGTAGCGACCATGAAGATCTGGCGAATAGAAAAGAAGTGGAAGTTCTATGGTATATTGGAATTAAGAGCTCCGATGATGACTATGGTCGCTGCCTCCGAACTGGATTTGAAGTATATTCCTGTCAAATTTCTTTCGTGGTCGTGTGTTGCCGATCACGCTCCAAGCTGCACTGTTTGCACGTGAAGCTGGAATCTGTTCAGACTGGCGTGCAGGAATTTGGTTTGAATCCACGTGTTTATTTCTCTTAGCCTTAAAACTACATTACACCGACCGAATAAACGTGTACTGCCTTCCACGTTTCTCAGGAGAGAAAAAAACCTAAGCAATTGGCGAGTTATAGAGTAAATTGCTAAGCATTGGAATAATTTTTATGTGAGAGATTTGAATGTTTTTGATTTACAAGGGAAATAAATTTGGGGTGTCTTTATAACTTCTCAATGCCTCACAAAGCGTTATCATTCACAAAGATCATCGGAAAACTGTGGCGATCTTAAAGTTAGTTTATATCGATGCTACAGATCACGTAAAAAGAATACTGTCACAAATAATGTATGACAATTGAAAATTCACTAGCACGCAGTTAAATCTATTAAGTCAATATGCTCGAATCCAAGCTCCCTAATATGTACGCCTACCAGGAACCAGATAAATACTTCAAAAAATCGCTGATATTTTAATTAATACTGCTCAAAATATATTTTACTATTATTCAAACTAATAAAATAATCGATGCGCAGACTTCCACGGTCGTTGTCAATGTAATCTTGGTTGTCCGGGTTGAACCACGTCATTTTTTCGAAACCTAACGTTTCGGCCATCATTTTGTGGCCTTCTTCAGAGTACTGTCACGGCTGCCTGTCTGCCTTGACATCATAACTGGGATAACCTAGGTCCCAGATTGTGGGGAAGTTTTTGCGCTTGTGCGCATCGCCTTCCATATTACTTTGTGGTTGTCCTGAGAGTGTGTCCTGTCGGGGTTTGTCAATATCCGGTATTTTGTTTCATAGTTTGGGTTTGATCATTTCTTTACTGGTGGTCCAGGAGTTTTCTTGGCCATCTGAGAGAGTTGTCGTAAATCGGTTCAGCTCCCAGAGCTGTTATCAGAGGGTTGGTAGACTTCTGGCTTGCATTGTAGAACTGGGCTACCAACTTTTCGTATCTTTGGCGAAGTCGTGGTAGTCCACTTATCTGATGGAGGACGTCTACCTTCGTCTCTCTTGGCAGATGATACGCATTCCTGATGGCCCTGTTCTGGATTACCTGCAGCAGTTGAAGGTTGGAGGCAGCAGTGTTGCCCCAGACGACCGCAGCATACTCCAGTATGGGTCTAACGAGAGCGACATAGATTCGGATGCCTAGGTCCGGTCTCAGTGCTGATGTGGGATTTAGGAGAGGGTATAAAGTCTCCCTGCAGCTTTTCCACGGACACTTGTGACATGGGGCTTCCACGTCATCCTTCTGTCTATTTTGACTCCTAGGTAGGTGGCAGTCCTGGTCCAATTTATGTCTTCCCCGGAGAGGGTCAGAGGCGTTAGGTGTGGCACGTTCCTCCTTGTTAAAATGATCGCTTGACTCTTCGGCGCGTTAAAGGCTAAGCGCCACTTGGTCGCCCATTGCTCAACTTTGTTGCAAGCCTGTTGCAATCTTGTTCGCAAGGTATTGACGTTTAGGCTCTTTGTATACGTGGCTGTGTCGTCGGCGTAGAGAGCCTTCTGAACGCGAGCTGTGTTAGGAGCGTCCGCCGTATAGAGGCTGTAGAGTATTGGTCCC